>JAQIUQ010007737.1:10000-135000 GCA_030378365.1 Hybognathus amarus | reverse complement strand
AGTCCTCCCGGCCTCCAGTCCTCCGGCCTCCCAGTCCTCCGGCCTCCCAGTCCTCCGAAACAAAATATCTTACATCCGTCCGTCTGTCACATTAAAACGTCATAAAAAGAAGACCTAAAAAGAAGACTAGTCATAATGTGTTGGTTTTTAATGAATGAATCTACAGCACTGAGGCTACACAGAGATCCTGCTTGAGCAGGAACCATCAGAACATTTCCCTCCGCAGGAACAGCTGGAGAAAACTGCAGAGATACCTGAAACAAGGACCAACACGCTGTAGGACACACACACACACACACCAACATTCCCAAATTGAAAAATAGCCACATCATACAGTACATGGTTCTGGAAACACATATCAGTGTCAAACGGCACATTAGCAGCAACTAAATTCTCATCGGGAAGAAGGCTGTAGACCAGAATCTGCACTGCTGGAGCCATATTGACGCTGACAGACAACTGGAACGGACAAACTGGGAAACATCAGAACAAAATAAAGAACTGACCAACCACAAGACAAGAAAATAAAGCATCATTCACTTGCCACAGGACTCAACTTTCAGTCCCATAACTGCAACGCTGTAGGCCTGCGGTGTGTTTAGTCACATCAGACTTGGGCAAAACTAAACCAGAAACAAAGCGCTTTAGGTTAAGGCCTCAGATCTGTCATTGAACTGCACATACAGAACAACTTACCATATTTTTTCACCTCAAAAACTTGGGAGACTTCTCGGTCAGCAATAAAAGTCTTTAGAGTGTACATCCCCATCTGAGCCTCCGGGTTCAATATCAGCTCCGTTGAGGAAACATTTGTCCACTGACCAATCCGGTTATTATCTTTGTCCTATTAAAACAAATTAACAGCTCAGAGAAAATCTGCAAAGAAAGAAAAGTACAAAAAGCTGAATTGGCTCCATTCAAAGTCTTACACCGAAGCAAACTCACCTGCACCACGAGCAGACTACTGCAAGACAGACAGGAATAATAAACATTTAAAAGCAGTCATTGAAGTTGAAATTTCTGCATCTTAAAAGAACCTGCATTTAATTTGCTTTCAATTTATGGTTCGAACACTCAAAATGGTGAAACATCTGGTCTTACCATTTGATCAAAAGGCACAAATTTGGGATCCATGGAGACAACTCTGAAATGAACTGCAAAGACATCAACAAACTCACATATATTGCATAATGCATTTGAAGATGATGGCTTCAACCAAGGGTCATTCACAGCTCACCTGTTGGTCCTGGATTGTAAATAAGTTCGTCTGTTTGGATGAAGGTCAAAGGTAACGGCTGAACATGATTTTGCTCTCTTCAGTCGCTCTGAAGACCTTCCCTTGAACAAAGAGGAAGATTTATAAATTAGAACCACAGCCAACCCCTCCCGTTCAGTGATCCAATAAAAAAGAAAACACAAACTACTCACATACAACAGATTTTACACTTGTAAAACAAAAGTACATATTCATAAACCAAATCAACAAACACTTTTACTCAGAAACAAAATTAACGCACGGGACTAATATTATCACAGGACCTCGGTGTTCGGCGAAATATAGTAGGTAATTTGCGGGGGAATTTTTACTTTACAAATTACAGACATGGCCGATTCGAAGGGAATTAAGATCATAGACAAACTCCGCAATTATTACAAATTACTAAAGGTCACCAGATAATACTAATCCTATGCGAATAGAGTGCCGAAGTGATGACGTCACTTTGTTGGACAACTCGGAAGCTAGCGGCGCATGGGTTCCCCCATGGGGTTCCCTCGGTCAGGAAAAGCAATGCATTTTCCCCATAGACTTTTGGAAAATCGCAAAAAACAAGATCTCTGCTTAACAAACGGTTGTGACCCTTACACGTTTTGTCTAGCAAGATAATCTTTACAAGTTAATCCAAAATGTATACACTTTTAAGCCTATATAAAGATTTTAAAAAGCACAATCAGACTCAATAAAGTTTAAAAAGCCCCAAGCAGGTTATAACTGTGTGTTCTATGTCATAGATCAAAACGTGAAAAATATTTAGAGGCTCTGTTCACCACAGACCTTATTTCAGGCGATTTAGCAAAAACCCATAGGCTTTATAGAGCGAGGGAACCGTAATGCTAAAATGCTAGCTCACTTCCGCGTTTTGGCCTACAGAGTGACGTCGTAACTTCGGCACTCTATAGGGCTTTAGAATTAAAAACAAACTAAATTAACTTAAAATCATACATACCCCAGGAGATTTGCAGCACTGAAGTTCACATCTTCACTCACCTTATATGAGAATATGCAGCCCCTTAGGAAAACAAACAAGCAATTCAGTCTCCCGTTAACCAAGAAAACTCTTTAAAATATGGAAACTTACCTGGCAGCTATCGCAGGGGCCAAGAGAAAACCAGAGGATGTATTCAACTCTCTTGCCAGCCACAAACATGCTAATGTACACATCTCAATCAAACCCAACACTATTACCATTACTCACCACCTTGAGTTTACAATGAGCAGGACCCACTGTGACCTGGCAAGCAAACCACTCACATTTTTATACTCCGTGACACCAGCCCCCAAAACATCTTCTAATGTTTTGCACGCAGCAATGGCGCCGGGTCGGCAAATGCCCGTATGTCGTGACGTCATGCCTACATGTGATCATCACAAAGCTGCTAAATGTGTATCTATATGTAAACATTTTCACATTTTTGTTTAACTTTAGTTTGTCACTGCTTTGTTTGTCTTTTCATGTTTTTTTTTATTTTTGTATTTAGTTTATTCAATGTAGGAAATAGTATTTCACATGACTTTGATTTTACTTTATTGACACTGTCATTTCCGGATGGTATTCATGTTTGTTTCTGAAGTCACAATTTAGCGCAAGTAAAATTGAAAAACAGGAGAGAAAAGTAACTATACATTGATAATGTAACTGGAAAAACAAGAAAAATGAATGTCTGGTTTCCATTTTTCATTTGCATTTTTTTATGGTCTGAAAATTGAATTGTGAAACGTTACACGGACCTTAGGCTACCTTATTTTTACTTTATACATAATACAAACGCAAACACTAAAAGCCAAGTAGGCCTATAATTAAAACACATGGCTCTACACTTATATTTTTGAAGGAGCACTTGTAGATGCATTTTACACAGCACTTACAATTTGCATAAATAATCGTATGATACTAATGTATCAAATTTGGAATACAGAAATATGAAATATTGAAGTAATAGTAATTAAGTCAAGTCAAGTCACATTTATTTATATAGCGCTTTTCACAATACAGATTGTATCAAAGCAGCTTCACAGTGATAACATGACAGAAGTACAACACAGATAAGTAATATTGTTAAATGGTAAAAACCCGACTAAGCAAGCCAAAAGCAAGGCAAAGCAAGGCGACAGTGGCAAGGAACCAAAACTCCATCAGATTGGATGGAGAAAAAACCTTGGGAGAACCCAGGCTCAGTCGGGGCCAGTTCTCCTCTGGCTTACATTCATATTGTTTATATATAAATATTAAATATAAATATTGTTCATATATAATATGGAGCCATAACATATCGCCAGCATTGAGTCGTCTCTTCACAGGCGTTGGGACATCTGAGATCCCCGTGAGAGGCTGGATACAAACTGGACCTGACGAGCGCCATTTTTCTCGGGACAAACGTCCCGAGATAACAGCAGAAAGGCAGATGGGAGATAATTAGCATAGCGGATGTTCAGAATGATTTCCATTATACAGGAGCCGGTGTTAGAAAATCACTATCTCACAAACTCTCCGCAAGCCAACCATACGTGCCGAACGTGTTCGAACCGTTTGTCTAAAAGGCTGTCGAGCCCCGCTGGTGCGTTAAGCAGTTTCAGCGGCAAACGGTTCCGTATGGCATAACAGAGGACTAAAAGGTAAGGATTATGTGAATGCTTGACTGAAGAGATGCGTTTTTAGTCTAGTTTTAAACTGTGTCAGCGAGTCAGAGCCTCTGAACCGTATCGGGAAGGCTATTCCAGAGTTTTGGAGCTAAATGCGAGAACGCCCTCCCTCCTTTAGTGGACTTAGTTATCCTGGGAATGACCAGAAGCCTTGAATTTAGTGAACTTAAAGAACGCGGTGGATTGTAGGGCGAAAGAAGGTCCGTTAAGTACATTGGAGCTAAACCATTTAGGGCTTTATAGGTTAGTAGTAGTATTTTGTAGTTGATGCGGAACTTAATAGGTAGCCAGTGTAGAGATGATAAAATCGGTGTAATATGATCGTATTTTCTTGACCTAGTAAGAACTCTAGCGGCTGCATTTTGGACTAACTGTAGCTTGTTTATTGAGGATGCAGGACAACCGGCTAATAAAGCATTACAGTAATCTAGTCTCGAGGTCATAAATGCATGAACCAACTTTTCTGCATCAGAAACAGATAGCATGTTACGTAGCTTAGCAATGTTTCTAAGGTGGAAAAAGGCTGTTCTTGTAACATATGAAATATGATTTTCGAAAGACAAGTTGCGGTCTAGTATAACACCCAGGTCTTTTACTGTAGTGGATAAAGTAACCGGACATCCATCTATATTAAAGTTGTATTGTAAGAGGTTTTGTGAGTAGTTTTTTGGACCAATAAGCAAAACCTCCGTTTTATCTGAATTTAATAGCAGGAAATTACGCGTCATCCAGCATTTTATATCTTTGAGACACTCTGTCAATTTAGATGAGTTAGTGTTTTCGTCTGGTCGTGATGAAATATATAATTGAGTATCATCAGCATAACAGTGGAAGTTAATTCCATGTTTTCTTATAATATTACCAAGTGGCAGCATATATATTGAGAATAGCAGAGGGCCTAAAACCGATCCTTGCGGTACTCCATAGTCTCACGGGCGTTATCTTTGATTTTTCCCCATTTAAACAAACAAAATGAGAACGGTCCGATAAGTACGATCTAAACCAGCTTAATGCCTGTCCCTGAACACCAGTGTAGTTTTGTAGTCGATCCAAGAGTATTTTATGATCTATAGTGTCGAACGCAGCGCTAAGCTCAAGTAGGACTAGTATTGAGATACAGCCTTGGTCAGAAGCTAAAAGTAAATCATTTGTAATTTTAACTAGCGCAGTTTCTGTACTATGATGCGGTCTGAATCCTGACTGGAATTTTTCATAGATATCATTTTCTTGCAAAAAAGAGCACAATTGAGCGGACACAACTTTTTCTAGTATTTTTGACATAAATGGAAGATTTGAAATGGGTCTGTAATTTGCTAAGTTATTTGGATCTAATTGCGGTTTCTTAATGAGCGGTTTTATTACTGCCAGCTTGAATATTTTTGGAACATAACCTAAAGATAAAGACGAGTTAATAATATTGAGGAGAGGCTCTTCCACTACAGGTAACACTTCTTTTAGTAGTTTAGTTGGTATTGGATCTAATAAACATGTTGTTGGTTTAGAAGCAATGATAAGTTTATTTAGCTCTTCCTGTCCTATCGTTGTAAAGCGGTGTAGTTGTTCTAGAGGGGCCATAATTGAGGCTGAATCATAAGACACCATAGAGGATTGTACATTTATAATTGTGTTTTGGATGCTTTCTATTTTCTCATTGAAGTAATTCATAAAATCATTACTGCTAAGCTGTAACGGTATATTTTGCTCTGGCGATGTCTGTTTATTTGTTAGTCTAGCCACGGTGTTAAATAAAAACCTTGGATTATTTTGGTTATTTTCTATTAGTTTGTGAAGATGCTCAGCCCTGGCAGTTTTTAGAGCCTTTTTATAACGCGACATACTGTCTTTCCACGCGATTCTAAAGACCTCTAAATTAGTTTGTTTCCATTTACGCTCTAAGATACGAGTTTCTCTCTTGATAGCATGCGTATCACTGTTGTACCAGGGTGCTTTAGTTTTCTCTGTAACCTTTTTTAATCTAATTGGTGCAACAATATCCAATGTACTAGTGAAAATGGTGCTCAAACTGCTAGTCGTTTCATCTAATTGATCAGTTTGTTTGGGTTCACTTAGCAGCTTCGATAGATCAGGTAAGCTATTTGAGAATCTATCTATAGTGGTTGGAAGGATTGTTCTGCCTTTTCTATAACGTGGCGCAACATGACATATTTCGGCAGTACGTATTATGCAAGTCACCATGTAATGATCAGTGACATCATCGTTTTGCGGTATAATATTTATATCAGTTGGACTGGTTCCATATGATATAATTAAATCTAGTGTATGATTTAGACGATGAGTGGGACCACTGACGTTTTGTTTGACCCCAAAGGAGTTTAATAAGTCTGTAAACGCAGCCCCTGAAAGCATCATTTGTATTATCTACGTGTATGTTAAAATCTCCAACAATTATTGCTTTATCGACATTCACCAATAGATCCGAGAGAAAGTCTGCAAACTCCTTTAGGAATTCAGCATATGGCCCTGGAGGTCTATATACAGTAGCCAAGGCTAGAGATAATATGGATTTCTTTCTTACATATAAGAGTGTAACATTTAGCACAAGTACTTCAAAAGAATTAAACTTGTGACCTGTTTTCTGAGTAACATTAAAAATATCTTTATAGATTGTCGCAACACCCGCCGCGACCGATCAGACGAGGCTCATGCTTATAACAGTATCCTGGTGGACTAGACTCATTTAGACCAAAATACTCATTTGGTTTAAGCCAGGTTTCAGTAAGGCACAGAACATCAAAATTATTATCTGTGACCATTTCATTTACAATAACTGCTTTAGGTGTGAGCGATCTAATGTTTAGAAGACCTAGCTTTAAAAATTGTTTTTGTTCACTGATATTTAGATTTTCTGGTTTAATTACAATAAGATTTTTGCTAAATCCTGCACTAGATTTATTGTTTGGCTTCACTAAACGAGGAATGGACACAGTTTCTATGTAACGCTCCACACTATGCATATTAGTTAAGTTTGGACAACAGAGGCTGTGATTTGGACTTTGACTTATTGGTCATCTGGTGCGTAACGTCTCGGAGATGTTGTCCGACAGAACACTCGCTCCGATTCTGCTGGGGTGGAGTCCGTCTGTCCGGTACAGTCTGGGTCGCTTCCAAAACAGATGCCAATTATTTACAAAGAGCAGTTTCTGTTCATTACACATTAACATTAGCCATTCATTAAACGCAAAAAGTCTACTGAACCTTTCCTGTCCTTGTCTGTACGTGGGAAGCGGTCCGGACACGATGATCGTTGCTTTAGGCGCTGTGGTGCGTACTGTCTCGATCAGGCTCATGTAGTCCTTCTTCAGAACCTCGGTCTGCCGTTGCCTGATGTCATTCGCTCCCGCTTCCAGCACAACAGCTCCGATGCGCGTGTCACCGCCCACGATCTCGGGAACCTGAGCGGCGATATCAAGAACACGGGCACCGGGGAAACAGTGTGTGCGTACATTACCTTTACCCGAAGTAGCGTGGACATGACGGACCATGGATGTGCCGATGATCACGGCGTCATCGCGTTCCGGCTCGCGAAGAGGGAGAAGCGGTTCCGAGTGGAGATCTCGAAGACCGGGAGGGGCGGAGAGGTAGCTCTGGTCCTGGCTCGTGTCCTCCGCTGCGTGATCCATGCTCCACGGTGTTGTGCCGGAGTCGGAGTGAAAGAAGGCCGGGCTGATCGCGTGGTCCTGGGCAGAGGAGCATACGGAGTGGATGAGGAAGTACTAACAGAGTTAACGTTACTAACCACTGAGTTGTGAGCGTCGGCGCGTGAAGCTTCAGAGCGTTGAACGCCGGTCCAACAGCTCGGCTTGCTTCATCAGCAGACTGCAGATCTGCTTCTCGACGCGTTCCAGCTCCTGCTTCACCGTGAAGAGCTCGAATGTGTCCTCACCTGCACACAGAGGTAACGTTAGACTCTCATCCGATGTGTTCGCCATTATAAAAGATGAACAGTAAATTAATATCCCGACTAATTTAGGACTGAAATGCCGGATGCAACCCGTATCTTTTCAGTGAAACGGGTGTAAAATGAGACGGCCGATAGGCGAAGGGACACGCGTTGAATGCTAGCGAACTACATGTACTTACAATATAATTTAAGTAAGGAGTTAGTTGCATGTATCTATGCATGATTGACTATAGAAACTACATGTAAAATTAAGTGTTACCAAAATGTACACTGTTTTTATTTAAACATTTCTACTGGACTCCCTGCATTACTGTACCTTCGTTATTAAATGAATAGAAAAAGCAAAGGTTTGATGTTGTGGTGTTTTTTCTTCAGGTCACCCTGTATCATCTGCTGAAGCTGTTCCAGTCAGACTCCAGCGCGATGCCAAAGAAGACAGTCGTGTCCGAGTTCTACGACGAGATGGTGTGAATTTGATCAGAACAGCACAATAACATGACATTATAGTAATAATAATACAATCATAAAGCCTAAAACCTGTGTTTTTGCAGATATTTCAAGACCCGACAGCCATGATGCAGCAACTTCTGAACACCACCAGACAGCTGACGTTGGGTGCTTACAAACACGAGACCGAGTGTGAGTGTGACTTCACTTACCTTTGCAGCTCCTACTGAACAGCTCAGTGGATGGGCTATAATTAAACCCTGAACATACTGTACATTAAAATGAGTCCGCAGTTCTAATCATGTGAACTAAACATTCAGTGTTTCATGTTGCAGTTGCAGAGCTGGAAATACGAACACGAGAAAAAGTGGAAGCGGCAAAGAAGAAGACTAGCCTGGAGATCGTAGAGCTGAAGGAGCGACTGGAAGCCTCCAGAGAAAACATCAACTTCCTGAAGGGAGAGATACGCAGACTGGAGGAGGACGACCAGATGAAAGATCACTGAGGATGATACATGCTGTAGGATTTGTTATGCTTTTGTGGGACTGATCAATTTAGGTTTCTGGTTCTAAGTTTGACAGTATATTTAGTAGTGAACTTTCTTGTCCAGCTAAATGTGTGGCAATACATGACCTTTTGACTTTTTTTGTATGATTAAACCTTTTTTTTACGAGTCGGGCTTACCATCCAGTTTTGAGCATGATGTAACAATACATTGTAATTTGTATGCACATTGATTCAAGCAGCTTTACATAACATCAACCCTCAAAGCCCAAAATGAACTGGTGACTGGCAAGAAAAAAAAAAAAAACTCCATGGCTTCATCTAAAAGCAATTTGTCTGCATCTGCTTCTCTGCTATATAGAAGGTGAAAAAGAGTGACAGAAGAAGTATCTCTGAATTCACAGTACTCATAAAAGAGTAGGCAAAAAAGTACCCGGATGACCTACTAATTCTGCAGAGACTATCAAGTGCGCATATGATGGACACTTCTATCCCATGAGTAGGGAATGTATGAGATGTTGATGTTAAAAGAAAAAAACTGCAGTTTTAAGTGCTTAAAAAGCATATAAAATACTGGCACAGTGGATAAGACACATGCCTTTGGTATGAGAGACCCGGGTTCGAATCCACTGTGAGACACCAATGTGTCCCTGATCAAGACACTTAACCCCTAGTTGCTCCAGAGGTGTGCGACCTCTGACATATATAGCAATTGTAAGCAGTGTTGTGCCAGTTCATCCTTAAAAAGAACTAGCTCGAAGTTCAGTTCACACAGATGATAATGAACTAGTTCATGTTCAGTTTTTTTTTTTTAAAGGAACTAAGTTCACGTATCTAAAAATGAACTAGTTCACGTTCATTTGTTAAATGCTTTTTAAGATAGGCCACTATCTTACTCAATTGAACCTCTTTGCCATCCATTACCAGCTGCAAAAATCCCCCTGACTGTCACCACAGTTCTCTTCAGCTTTTTAGTGTCCTCCAGCTAAGTCCGGACACAGACGGACTTCCGTCCTTCCGACAATCACATAAAAAAAAAAATCACATTCAGTAACAAAAGCTAGTGACAGAAAGTGGTATTTCTGTAAAAGGCTAGGGACAGAAAAATGAAACATTTCCGTAGAATGGCCCTAAAAGTAAAACCCAACAAGTTAAGCTAACTCAATTCATTTGAGGAAACCGATTGCCTCACTTCATTTAAGTTCACAAAAAACAATAGTTATGAGTACTCTGAACTTATTTTAATTGAGTTCACTAAAACAATAACATTTCTTAGAACACATTAAACTTTACACTGCATTTACTGCTGTATAGCTGAAACTTCACTTTGAGTAAAAACATTAGAAATATGAATACTGATATGATTGTAAAGAGCCATTATTTCTCCTCTCCATGATTGTTGAGTTTCCTCTGATGGATGATGAGTGTTCGGCCGAGTTAAAGTTTCAGAAGAAAAATGCACATACATTCTGTGCCCTATGTATTTTAGAACTGCTAATCTCTGGATCATATTTCATTTTAAAGTGTGAGAGTAATGTGTGTGTGGAACTGAATTAGCCAATTATGAAATATGTGTGTGTGTGTGTGTGTGTGTGTGTGTGTGTGTGTGTGTGTGTGTGTGTGTGTGTGTGTGTGTGTGTGTGTGTGTGTGTGTGTGTGTGTGTGTGTGTGTGTGTGTGTGTGTCCTAAGGTTGCTTTCTCATCTTGAAGTTGAGCTGTCATACTCACAGATGCCTGAACACAATCTCTACTTCATCTTCATGTTCACACACACACCTTACTCCGTGTTACTTTTTCAATGTCACTTTGTCATAAGTGGGATTCACATGTCCACAACTGGGAAACAGCCAACCTTCCTGTGACAACCTAATAATGAAATAAAAAATGATGATAATAAAATAATATTAAAAGATAATATTGTCAGCTCAGAATAAAAAACACTGAATACAATGGTCAGCCACCACCATGATAAAAACAAACAATGCGCCTGAGAATCCGCAGCTAAAATCTATAGGGTCAAATGCTGTAAATAGTCCCTGAAAGTTGACAAAAGTTCGATTTAATACTCAATGGAAATAAAATAGATAATAATACAATAGAAAAATTAAAAAGGTGCTAGTTTTTTATGTTGAACTGACTTGTGTTTGAGAATTTGGCATATTAATAATTATATGAATTTTTATTAAATTTGTATTTTTTTTATTACAATTTGCAGCAAATATATATTATTGCAAGGAATATTTAAAATGGGAAGAGAATGTGCTTCTTGACAGCGCTTTCACCATGGCTTGTTATTTACAGGATTCCCTATCTGCAATATTCAAGTCAAGTGTGTGTGTGTGTGTGTGTGTGTGTTAATTTGACTCGGTTTGTGATCCTTTCCCCCACTTCAGTTTCAGTTTGGGTTTCTGACCTGCTGCCTTTATTTGGCCAAAGAATGACATTGGAAACGCCCTCCTCACGATTTCTTATGGCATGGTGCCCAATATATGTCGAAAGCCGCTGTGCTTTACACACACACACACACACACACACACACATCACGGTCAATATCTACACACATTACTGACAAACTCAATCATCAAAATGCCTTCAAACCAAAGAACCATGACGCCTCAAACCAGGAAGACAGGTAAAGCATTACTATCATTCAGAACTAACCCGGGAAAACATCTCAGAAAGTTTCTAAAGCACAGACTGTGTTTTAAACTAAAATCAATCTAATTCAAAATAATAACAAAACTATGAAACAAAAAATGACACTGAAATAATGCTTATGCTGCTCTGAACTTGGCTTGACATACTAAATAATAAACAGTTTTAAAGGTGTCCATGAGGCCAGTATGTCACACTTATTAATCACAGAAAATCCATTAATTTAGCATATCTGTCAATAATTTTAGTGCGAACTGAAATATGATGAAGCTCATAATCAGTGTTTGTTTCAGTGTGGTTACTCGGGTTGTTGGCACATTTTCAGAAGTCTGAATGATGTTGCATGATTTTAATGGGCTATTGGGTCTGGGTCACATACACACATGCCACGGGTTTACGCTGTTACCAGAGACGAGTCTGAAAGTACACACACACACTACAATAACTTGTCAGGATAAATCACCATTTGATTAGCACTAACACACACTGTGTTGATCAAACTCTTTCAACGTCTCTTTTCTTTCTTCCAGGAATGAAAAGCAAAGCGAGAAACACTCCTGTTGGTATGATGGACTAAACATAATCAATCTAAATGCTGTCTGCATGAATAAATATGATCATTAACATTAATACAAATGAGCACCTTCAGAAAATGGGCTTTTCATCACTCCTATAATGTATGATTTCAGAAGAAAATATGTAGCCTATGAGTTTATTGAACATTGATGGAGTAACAGGTTTTGTGTGAAACTAATTAAAGTTTTTGTTGAAAAATCGTATGAGGCGAGGTACCCCACCACAGACACACAGGGCAAAAGCTAAAATAAAAAGTTATTACTTAAAATAAATAGAATTTGTTCAATAAATATCATTAAAATATACAAAAAAATACAGAAACAAAATTATGCAAAATGTATGGGAGGAGAATATTTAACTGAACAATTCAAAGCGATTTACTAAGGTTTGCACTGGTCAGTTTACTGTTAATGTTCACAGCATTATTTACCGCACAAAAGAAGCACGTCATTAACCAGACTTTCGTAGGTCGTTATGGAAATGATCTGATTGCGTGTGTTTTCTTGAATGTGTGTGTAACATGACATCATGACTTATGCGTAAACATACAGTGCTGTGAATAAGTGTTGGCACCCATGCTAAAGTTGCCTAAAAGAGGAATAAAAAATCATCTTTTGGATATTGATCTTAATGTCTTAATTAGAAAATGAGGAAAACTCCAACCTTTAAGGACACACATTTTCTTTGTGAATGAATAATGCATCATAAATAAATAAATGTTTTTCCTTAAAATACAGGTGCATAAGTCAGTGCCCGCCTATGTTAAATTCCCATAGAGTCAGGCAGATTTTTTTCATGGATCCAGGATAATATGCATCCTGATAAAGTTCCCTTGGCCTTTGGAATTAAAATATCCCCGCATCATCACACACCATTCACCATGCCTAGAGATTGGCATGGGGTACTTTCCATAAGATCATCTTTCAATGCAAATCAAACCAGCTATTAGGCTAACTGAAGTAAAACCATGCCAATCTCTAGGCATGGTGAATGGTGTGTGATGATGCGGGGATATTTTAATTCCAAAGGCCAAGGGAACTTTATCAGGATGCATATTATCCTGGATCCATGAAATAACTGGCTTTTAAAAATAAAAATCTGCCTGACTCTATGGGAATTTAACATAGGGGGGCACTGACTTATGCACCCTGTATTTTAAGGAAAAACATTTATTTATTTATGATACATTATTCATTCACAAAGAAAATGTGTGTCCTTAAAGGTTGGAGTTTTCCTCATTTTTCTAATTAAGGCATTAAGATCAATATCCAAAATATGATTTTTTATTCCTCTTTTTAGGCAACTTTAGCATGGGTGCCAACACTTATTCACAGCACTGTATACGCCATCCCCTCAAGAGAATATGCCATTGTTTTTGGTGCAATTCCTGATTGTGTGAAACATTTGGTCAATTCTGGCCTTAAAGGACCTTTAACTTCTTCCCCTATTTTTGACAACGCTCATCTTTTTGTTGACCAATGTCTGTTCAGTATTGTCAAATAAGAAAATTCGCTCAATTCTTAACAGAAATCAGATTTCTTTACCTGCCTGTGTACGTTTTTGGAATAATAAATTTGATGATATAGGGTGGGAGGCTTTCTGAAGCAACTCCTCTTTTTTAAGTCTCAATCAAAATGATTCACAATTGCTACCCAGTTAATTATACATTTGCTCCTTTTGTCATCAGTTTGATGAAACGATTATTCGTTTGTTTTGGGAATGTTTGTATTGCAAAATCTTTTGGATTGATTTTTCAAATTTTATTAAAAGGTATCTTTCTTTAGACTTCTGTGTAAACCAAAAAAATATGTTTTTTGGTGACTCTATGAAATTAGACCCTTTCATTCTAAATCTGTCCTTAATTTGCTACTTTTTCTTGCCACATTTTATATTCACAAGTGTAAATTTTCAAAGAATATCTCAAGAAAGATATTGATATGTATTTAAATTCATTGAAGAACTCTAAAAACTCAACTGCATGCAAGACTCTGCAATATTGTCGATCATTTAAGCTTGTTTAATGTTATTTAAGTTTATGAAATGTAACCCTCTGTTTTGTTGTATTGTGTATTAATGTCTTGATTTGTCATTTCTGCATAATAAAAAACAAACAAAAAAAAACATATACGCCACTTTCAAGTCAAGTGGCGTGTTATCAATACGCATTTTGAGCTATCCGCGTGTATGTCTACGCCATAAATGTCAGAGTAATTCACGTCTATGTACACGCCGTTAAATGTCAGAGCAAAACAAAGCAAAATGTAGATCTGGGGAGTGATATTTTTTTCCTAGGATGGTAGGGGAAGACTCATAAATGGTATTAACCCCAGTGACGGGTAGGTTTAGGGTTGGGGTAGGTCATATATTTATACAGTAATGTAACGTTAAGTCAATGGCGTTCATAAACACGCTGAAAAGTGATTATGCGTGTTGATAGCACGTCAAAAATGGAAAATAGGTATTGGCGTGTCATACACACGCAGTAGATCAAGCGAGGAACTTTCCTCCCATCTGCGCTGTTTTGGTATCACAATCTCTTGCTAATTTGCCCTTCTATAGTAAACCTGGCTGTGTGTCTGAACTGATATAACTTATTTCTTCACGTTCTCCCTCTTCAGAAAAGCTTCCAGTTTATGAGCCGAACATCCCAGAGCCGACGACCCGAGAGGAGCTGCTGAAATGTGAGTCTCTCGCCGTCGTTACCAATTGAGAATGAGGAGTTGACGTCATTGTACAGTCCCTCCCCTCGCCGTCATGTTGGTAGGATTCCCACGGCAAAACGTGTGTTTTAGCTCGGTAGTAGAGGAGGTTCTCGCATTCCCGCACTGTTTTACCATGCCTGGAAGTCACTGCTGCGTTAAAAACTCCTCCAGTCACTCACACGACACATATGGAAAACATACAATGGAATACAGTTTTTTATGTTACTGAAATGGACACAGCATCAGGGAGTCTCTGACCCGACAACGAGGAGACGCCAGATTGCACGGTTGGCTGATGTCTTTAGTATACGATTTTCACTGTTTGCTGTGCCTTAACGAACATACGCAAAAGTGTTGTTTGAGTGAGTGGTCATTACTTTTTTATTTCTTTGAAAAAAAAAATGTTTGAAACAACTTGATATGGCTTAACTACGGTGGCGTATTTGCATTCACTTGAAGAAAAAAAATCTTCTCTGTTTTTCTGAATTAACGACTTAATTATCTCAGAATTACAAGATAATTTTTCATGGAAAAAAAAATTTTTTGCTCTGTTTTTCTGAATTAACGAGTTAATTTTTCATGAGAGAATTTTTTTTGCTCTGTTTTTCTGAATTAATGACTTAATTTTTCATGAGAATTTTTTTTTACTCTGTTTTTCTGAATTAACGACTTAATTTTTCATGAGAATTTTTTTTTACTCTGTTTTTCTGAATTAACGACTTAATTTTTCATAAGAAAAAAGTTTTTGCTCTGTGTTTCTAAATTAACGACTTAATTTTTCATAAGAAAAATTTTTCATTCAGAAAAACAGAGCAAAAAAATTTCCATGAAAAATTAACTTGTTAATTCAGAAAAACAGAGCAAAATTTTTTTTTCTCATGAAAAATCAACTCATTAATTCAGAAAAACAGAGCAAAAAAAAATTCTCATGAAAAATTTAACTCGATTAATTCAGAAAAACAGAGCAAAAAAATTTTTCTCATGAAAAATTAACTCGATTTAATTCAGAAAAACAGAGTAGATTTTTTTTTCTTCAAGTGAATGCAATACGCCTTCGTACTACGAAATTTTTTTTTGCTCTGTTTTTCTGAATGAAAAATTTTTCTTATGAAAAATTAAGTCGTTAATTCAGAAAAACAGAGCAAAAACTTTTTTTCAAATGAAAAATTAAGTCGTTAATTCAGAAAAACAGAGCAAAAACTTTTTTCCATGAAAAATTATCTTGTAATTCTGAGATAATGAAGTTGTTAATTCAGAAAAACAGAGTAGATTTTTTTTCTTCAAGTGAATGCAATACGCTTCCGTATTAGGCTACTACTTTATCTACAATTAAAATGAAAACTGAAAATAATACAAAAAAAACAACAACTTTAAAATATAAACAAAAAACTAATAGTCGGCTATATCAATGATTGTAAAATAACACAGGACTGAACTTAATTGGCCTGCCTGACCTTTTTCTTTCATCCTAGACTGGTTCAATATTTCATTGGATGAACGAACTGCCAATAAAGCGCTGTGGCTCACTGAGGGCGGGGCTAAAGTGTCCCGCTTGACTGATGAGGTGTGTCCTTGCCTGGACAGACAACAGAGATTTGACTACAACCCTCAGGTGAATGACACACACACACACACACACACACACACACACACACACTCAGTTTTTCTGCTAAGTGAGATGACAGTGTCTCCAAAACTACTGCCACTTAAAATATATGATAAAATATCAGTTATATAACATGATAAATAATAAAATCATATACTTTGCAAGAGTTTTCGAATATCGTGAATGGGCCACAACTCACACAAACATACTTCACATAATTCTGATATCTTTGTCTCTCGCATGCACTATTTTTTGCACTATAATAAATGTGTGTGTGCAGGTGCTGTGTAAGGAGTCTATCTGGGCGGTCACGCTGTTACTGGGAGGTGCTGTACTCCGGCTGGGTGGTTATGAGGGCGATGTGCGAGGGTGCGGGGAGGAGGGCCAGCGACGGGATCTGTGGCCTCGGGGAGAACGGAGGAGTCGTGGGGTCTGGGTTGGGCCGGGTCCCGCTATGACGCCTGGCATAAAGGAATCAACAGAAGGGCGGAGGGCACTCATCAGTGCTCCACTATAGGTGTCTATGTGGATCAGCCCGCAGGCCTGCTCTGCTTCTACGCTGTGGACACGAACGAAGAGTCAGAAGAAGAAACAAGTGAAACTCATTCACAGGTTTAAGAATCCCATAAAGGAGAAAACTCTGCCAGGCTTCTGGTTGGGAGTAAAGTCCTCTTGTGTAATACTCAAGAAAAGAGGAATGAGGTGAACGGGAACACAAAAGCAGGATTTTGTGGATTTAAAATGTATATAATAAATACAATTCGCTATATATGTAATCGTTTTACAGTTCAGACTGCTCTTTGGTTGCTGGAAATGATATATGACATCGAGCTTTAACATTAAATTGTCAAATAAACCTGTCATTGTACAGTATCTTACGATTATTGTTGGGTCTCTGATGAAGTGGCTTTAGCATTTTCTAAATGCATAGCAATACATGCAATTAAAATGTGAATTGGAAAGCATTATGGTAGATTTCACATCATCCCATTTTTATTTTACATTATTATATACACTTTTCAAGATAGTCTGTCAAATCCTGCATTTTTCAGATTCTCGAATTTGGTTTTACTGTAAAAATGCATAATTTAGACCATGCTTATTTAATTTTTTGTCTAAAAGGAATCTACAGCATGTGAGTGACCTGGACTTGCTGCTGTTTCCCAGCTCATGTCTCGGTCTGTTTCTTCATCCCTGTTAGTTCCTCCTCCTGAACCAGGGTGCATCTTTCCTTTGCCCTGTCCTGATTTTGAAGTTGTCTCTCCATTTTCTCCTTATTCGCACATCAATGCCAGCTTTCGCAGACGCTGAGATTAAAATAAGACAGTCCACTTGAAATCCTACTAACTATAAATAACTGCAACTACATGTCAGCTATAGTGATTAGAGTATTAATAAACAGTCTGTTTAATATCTGCGAACACTTTATTTTGATGCTCCTCAACAGAAATTTTACTTGCGTAAAGGCACACCATTCAGGAATTCAGTTTTTGTCAAACAGCGCCCCCTAGAGTCACTGTGGAGTATTTGTATATAACATTACAGTCGTAAACACCACTCACACAGAGCGTGTGCCATTGACTGGTCTCTGCACCCACGGCCGGATACCCCTTTGACTCTGTTATATTAAGGAACACATCTTGCATAGTGTGTATTTTTTGCAGGAGTTATTCACTTATCAAATTCGCTCGTTTCGTTCGTTGACTGAACCAAATGACTTGGAAAAAGATTTGTTTGTTTTGTGCTTATAAAACTTAAACTTTGTTATTTATTTATTAAATGAGCGATCGTTACGCTTGATAAGACCCTTATTCATCATCTGGTGTCCTTTAAAGCCCTTTGAAGCTGCACTGAAACTCTCTTTTGGACCTTGAACCGTTTGGTTCCCCATTGAAGTCCATTATATGGAGAAAATCCAGGAATGTTTTCATCAAAAACCTTAATTTCTTTTCGACTGAGGAAAGAAAGACATGGACATCTTGGAGGACATGGGGATGAGTAAATTATCAGCAAAAGTTTTTTCAAAAGTGAACTAATCCTTTAAGGTACAATTCTTGCATAGTGTTCCTTTAAGTAACTTATCAACTTATTCTAACCTTACAGTCTAGGCTACTCTAAGATAGTTATTAGACATGGACAATCAAAATAAAGTGTTAACCAAAAAATACCTCCTTAATCACACAACAAAAATTATATTTTGTATACAATTTATTTACTTTTTTAAATTTTTAAATTGTACCTTTTAAAATCAAATACAAATGTCGCAACTCGACTTGACTCAACTCGACTGTTGATGGTATTTCATCAAGAGTATTGGTTTGTGAAGGAAGTCACATCTCTCATCGCAAGTAGCCTATAATAATCATAGCATATTTATTTAAGAATTTATTTTTGTGGTGGCATTCATTTAAGTTGGTGAAATGAACAAAATGTAAAATTTTTGAGGCGTGGTTTACGAATGCCCGGCGCCATTTATTGGGTGCTCATAGCCAATCGTTTCAATTAGAAAAAACACATGACTACAGTTTAACATAGATGTTGAAGTTGTTATTTGCATTGGAAATTGTTTGCGCTTGTACTTCACAAGTTTAAAAAAATATATAATAATTAATGATTAAAGTGTCAACAACTTTAATCGGATACGTGTGCACAGCTGAAAGTACTAAAGCGGTAGCTTTATATTGATATTGAAAAGCAACACAACTTAGTGGCACTGTGACAACCACAGTAGGTACAGGCATAATGACAATATGCTATTAATAAATACCACATACCATTTATAAGTTGGACTTCGTCAACGACGATGTCTAGCAGGTTGGTAGTGTAGCCTACTATTACAACTCCGTGGCTAACATCAGTCTTGCCACTTTGCGTTCATCCAGGCCTCGGGACTGCCGAACAGAAGTTGGTATCGACAATTCTTTATCGCATTTTCTTTCTCTGGACACAGCTGAGCGGCAGGTATTCCAAGGTTGACCGCCGCCTCAGGTCCTCCATTCAGGGGCATTAATGGCGAGACAACAATACTCGGGTCTCGCGAAGTTTAACGCCAAAAGCGGGTCTTTTTTCAAAATAAACTTGCATTCTAAACTGCTTCGAACAATATAAGGCTGCATCAAAAGGTAGCTTTGCGTCTGCTGCCATGTTGAAGATATAAACAAACTACTTCGGTGGGTCGCATAGAGCTGGTAAGTCCCGCCCATCCGTAAAACTCCAAGTGGACCTCTAGGTTGAAAAAGCGTCAATGCAAGTGAATGAGAGAAAATAATTATTTTCTGATCCCGTTTGAATTGTGCCATGAATGTAACATATGTTGTCTGTGAATTTTTTATATAATTTCTCATGTAACAAGTTTGACAGTTTATTGTATGATTCTTTGGCTAGCAGTTGTGGAATAGACATAACGAGAAAGACTACACGTCCCATATGTGACGTCGCCGCTTAACACATTTTCCCTCCACAAATCACGGTTTTCACCACGCTCAACTAGTTTGTCCTCTCCCTGAAAGAAGGCAGTGAAGTGCACCAAAGTCACAGGCATGTTTAGCGGGATCCGTGTGTTAGTGGGGGTGATGTATATCAAACACGTCGAGAGTTGTAGTCCACAAAGTGCTCTCACACAAAGTCTAACCGTATGAAAATTCTACAAGCTAAATTGTAGCATTCTTTACACGAAACATTATATAAAAAATTCACAGACAACATATGTTACATTCATTGCAAAATTCAAACGGGATTAGAAAATAATTATTTTCTCTCATTCACTTGCACTGACGGTTTTTCAACCTAGAGGTCCAGCGGGGTTAGCTGAAGGGCGGGACTTACCAGCTCTATAGATGTCGTTATTTGCTGAATAATGACAGCGGAAGTTGGATTAGTTTAATTATTTTGCAACTTTAAAGTCGACATGAAATGAAAGTTGTTAGTCTCTTCTTCTCTATTGTGACGTATAATAAAAAAAAAAATATATATATAGATATAGAAAAATGATTTCACCCTACATATGCCAGGTTTCTCAGAAGCAGAAGTCGTCATAGCTGGGTGTTAATTTCTAGTAGTGAGTGAGAGTAGTACATTAAATGTTCCCATTTGTTCAAATAGGAAAAGAATAACTCAACAACAGTGTTTTCACAACTTTTAGAAAAGAGGAAAACAACAGAGATTGTTAATTGGCAGTCAGAAGAGAGAAAGAAGACACTTTATCATCACTCTCACAGCCATTATAGAAACACCACTCACAGCAGCGTAACAGCATTAACTAGGTTTTTTTGTGTGTGCGCGTAATTTGATGCAAAACAATACTACTTTAAGTGTTATGAAATGTACATAAAAAATTAAATATAAAAAATTGGCAGAGATTTCACCATGCTGATGAACATTAAAATGCATCATCACAGTCTGTGAAAAGGGTCTTGAATGCCCAAAATACCGGAGGAGTTGCAAATAATGAGTGAACAGACTTTCCTTGGTATAAATCGAGTGAACTGGTTTCTGAAACAAGAAACAAATGTAGGGCGGGGCTTGAGTTGATTGTTTGCTATTGGTGGATCTCATGTGAGTGACAGGTTGCCCATACTCTTTTTCCTGAAGGACATCCAGGGATTTTTTTTATGACCACAGAGAGTCAGGATCTCAGTTTAATACCTCATCTGAAGGACGGTGCTTTTTGACAGTATAGTGTCCCTGTCACTGTACCGGGTGTTATAGTGAGCGCCCCTCTGGCCTTACTAACACCTCTTCCAGCAGCAACCTAGGTTTCCCAAAAGGTCTCTTGTCCAGGACCTGACCTGAGCTTAAGTGGACAACCAGTCTTGGGCTACAAGGGGGATAACAGGCTGATGACTTTAAAAACAACTGAATCTGGGAGATTTTGAAAACTCATGCTTGCAATTGGCAGGCAAGACAGAAGCACTTTTAATGTTAAAAAATCTTTATCACATTATTTGGAAAGTGTAATTGTTAAACATTACACATTTTATAGCTTCATCAAGCTTCTTAAATGGCTGAAAAAAGCCTGTTTAAGGAAGGGTGAAAATATTTTCAAAAATGTGATAGAAGATTAATGTCAGTCTGGGTCTAATCTTACAGGAAGTTGAATGGAAATGCAAACGAGTTGCACTAAAATAAGCTCTATGAAACGACATGTGATAAGATGTTATGATAAGAGCTGCTGCTTACTTCACTGGATAGGGATTCAGATAAATACTGAAGATTTAGTAGATCTGAACCAAATGTCAACGTTTAAGAATCTACTCTGAGCAAGTATGCAATTTAAATTAGAAAGCTTGTTGTTTTGAATTTTAATACAAGTTGAAGTAGGAGTTAAAAAGTGAGCAGCCAGTGCAAGTCACCTTTAGTTCTATAGCGCTATTAGGGTTGGGTTTCATCACGATACCAGTACCTACTCGGTATTTTTTAAACGGTTCCGGTGCCTAAACGGTTCTTGAAATGGTACTTAAGAAAATGAAACCGCACACACTTTGTCAAAAAAAATTATAGGTACTCCTTTATTTACAGGGCCAAACTGGACACAATATTAACTTACAATATAAATATAAGTAACATATGGTAAAAATTAGGGTTGCGGTATCATTTGAATTTGAACGATTCTGATTCCGATTCCTTGTTTTGATTACGGTTTCTAACGATTCTCGATTCCGATTCTTTAAGAGGCAGGGTCAAAAAAGTTTAGCTAACCTTGCTAACCAACGGTCTTTCTGAAGGAAATACTCCTTCTGTCACAAATACTCCTTTTGTCACAAATTTTGCATTTTGCCAAGATTTCGTTATTTTTAGAAAAGTGAAGCCACACTTTGGACCGCCGACGTAAGATACTCATATTCGAACTTGACGCGGTTATGCCAACACTTCCGGTAGACGCTTCTTCGTTGGTGTTGTTCAGCGGTCTCCTGAATGATTGCTTCAATAAACCGTATAGTGCGCGCACGTCGGAGAGTGAGAGGGAGACAGCGAGAGACTGCGTGTGTGCGCCTCATGCCATAGACTTAGGCATCGAAATCAGGCACCGAAATTTTCATTCTTATTTGGTCTGGTTACTACCGTTTACGTCAGAACCGGTTCCTATTGGCACCGAGTTTCGGTACCCAACCCTAAGCGCTATATACATTACAGATTGTTTCAAAGCATTGATTCAGTGATGGAAAACAGAATTCGTCTTGGTTGAAGAAAATAGTGTCAGAATAAGGTCAAACTGGTCAGTAATAAGTGAAGCTGCTAATGCTGAGTTGTTTAATCCTCCTCTGATGAGTTACAAGAGATTATCTTGAATTGATTTAATCTAAGGTGGCTGGAAGTAAGTTGTAGTTCTTGTGTTTCTGCTCATCACATTTTCTGTTCTTGTTGTTTGTCTTTCATTCAGTGATTCTGCTTGTTGACAGCAGGTGTTCATCAGTAATGCTTAATTATCACTCTGGTCTTGATTTGTCTTGGAGTTCTGGTCCTAAAAAGACCTCTGAACACGTTCACATGTTTCATGAGTCCAGTAACTTGCAAATGCAGAATCAATGGAAATGTTGAGGTTGCGTATGCAAAGTCATAGTGTGAGTAGGTTGTTGTTAGAGTTCAGACTGTAGAGTTCAGAATCAGATCAGGACGATCAATGGACAGGAGGAGTTTTGCCAGACCAGAGTGAGTCAATGAAGTATCTTATTCTGAAGCGTCTAGTTAGTATTTTCAATTTGTTAATTGATGATGCTGTTTTCATTTCTCCAAAAAGGTATTGAACATTTCCCATCCTGACCTGAGATTGACAACCAGCGAATCATCAAGAAGCAGATGTGAGATGAAGACACTGTGGCTGACACTTCTCCTGAGTAAGTCTGTAAACTGACTGAAGTTTTTACTTCCTTAACCCTATATTTGCTGAGAGGACACACACATATAATACTGCTTAAAATTTGGATAATTTAGATAAAATAAGGTAATTTATTTGATCGAAATGCAGTAAAAACTGTTAACATTTCCCCAGTTTAATATATTTTCAAATGCAAGTTATTCCTGTGATCAAAGCTGAAATTTCAGCATCATTACTCCAGTCTTCAGTGTCACATGATCCTTCAGAAATCACTCTAATATGATGATTTGATTCTCAATAACTCTTTCTGATTATTATCAATGTTGAAAACAGTTGTGTTGCTTCATATTTTTGAATGTAGCAGCACAAGTCGTCTTTCAAAAACATTTTAAAAAGATTAATTTTTCCAAACTTTTTGACCACTTATTTAACAATTTTTTTCTGGAATATTAAATATCAAAAGGACACCTTGCATGTTTCTTAAGACTTTTGCAAGGTTCCATGTACATTTATTAATTTACTATCATGTTGGACAGTTGTGCAACAGTTCCTCTCATGATCAGCTTTCATAGTTTGCATTTACAGCTTCCTGGAAAAACTCCCTGGCTTGCCTAAAGTTTGCATAACCATGCCTAAATTATGAGCAATATTCCTTATATTTGCATTGTTTTCACAGTAACATTCATAAATGGTGAACCATTAACAGTTTTGTAAGCTTCAAATGTGCTTTGTTGCAACTGTTTGATGCCAGTGCAGTGAGACAACATTAACTTTTATTTAAGATTTGATCTATGAAGTGTTTTTTTGATATTTTACCCGGATAGTAAGACAAATTGCGTAACCCTCTGGTGCTGTTCAGTCAGTTTTGACAGAAAAAAAAATTACATTTTGATTTTGTAAAAAAATGTATGTCATCAAAACGCTATGAAACTTGATGACTTTTGTGGCACTTGCTATGTGAACACAATTGTGGACATGATTCAAAAAGGTTAAACAGTCTTAAAAAATATTCACACTTGTACTCCTTAAATGATCACAAATAGGCACCATATAAATAAATGGAAAATAAAGTCATTTTTAAAGGGTGCATTCTACAAATCAGCTGCAATGCAGGGAAAAAAAGCAAGTGAGGGAGAACACAGGGTTTACATACACAGAGAACAGATCATGGGAACAAGACACAGCTGGGGCAAATGAACTAGACACAGGTGGAGAAACTGAACACAAACGAGGAGCGGAAAAACAAGACACTGGACTAAACCAAAACAGAGATGGGGGAAACTAAGAAACACAGATCACACTTGTGACAATAATATTAGACAAAATGTATGGGTTAATTAATTGTATTTTAAAAAATGTGTAAACAAATGTATCATAACTATTCCATTGAAATTACTTAGTATCATTTTTGTGGATTCGTGTAAATAGGGATCGTTTTGACAATGTTGTCGTATATACGTGTCTAAAACTTTCCTGTTATCGCTATCATGTAAACATGTCCCAAATGTAGCAGATTAGTTCATAATTTAGTACGTTACCATCATGTGGAAACACTGTCCACAATAGAATCAACCAAAGATTTTTTATTTTTATTTTAGTATAGGTAACAATGACACAAACTAAAATTTGTATAGCTTTTCTTTACATGTTAGGCCTAAGTGTTACCGATCAAAATATGTAGGGATGCACCGATATGACAATTTTGGCCGATACCGATAACCGATAATTCTTTATATTTGAAAGCCGATAACCGATATACTGGCCGATAAATCTAAATCCAAATTTTTAGACAATTTTTGAGAGCCTGATTATAAAAAAGTCTCCTCACAAAAAGTCAAGATAGAAACCCATTTTTGATGGTCCTATTTTAATGTTGTGTAGCCGATATGACAGACTTGCGCTGCACATTTTGCACTTTAACTGGATTTTCCTTTTTTAAAGTGATTTCAATCATACATCAAGCAATTTAAAAGCATCATGTTGAACAGTGCCTCACATCTAAAGTGCCTCAGCTGAAGGAAATAATACACTATTTATCGGCTTTTAGATATCGGCTAAATGTTCTTGTTGGACCGATAACGATAACATTAAAAAATGATCATTTATCGGCCGATACCGATAATGTGGCCGATATATCATGCATCCCTAAAAATATGGTATAGTTACATCCATGAAATTTCAATAATGGCTGTTTTTATATTAAAGCAAATTATTACATGCAGCAGATTACATAAAAAAGTTACATACATAGTTAAAAAGTTACATTTGAGGTGTTCGGCCACTTTTGACTGGGGAGGAGATTGAGTGTGATCCCAAACTGAGGAGCACCAGAGGGTTCAGAGAAGTGATATTTTTTTTAAGTGTATGCAAATGTTACGACAGCTTGTTTATCAATTGATCATATTCAGGCTCAGTCATTTGGGCAGAGGAAGATTATTTTCTTATTTCCCCCGATGCCACATGGAATGAGCCCGGACTCCATCAGTCCAATGGCACATTGAACGACACCGGACTCAGTCGGTATAATTCCACATGGGATGAGGCCAGGAACCACTGTCAAGCTTGTTACAAAGAGCTGGTGACCATCACCAGTAGAAATGTCCACCTCATTGTGCAGAACCTCTCTTTGGACTACTGGACTGGGCTCCGCAGGAGCTACAATGGCACCATCCCCTGGTCCAGATGGTCCAATGGGGATCCTGTTACATATCAGAATTGGTACCCTGGTCATCCTCTACCAAATAAAGTAAAGAAAATGATTCCTATATGTTCCACAACTACACAAAGTCCACTGACCACCCTAATAACTACTACGTCTACTCCAGTGACGAATGCCTCAACCGAAACCCCAACACAAACCACAACACAAACCTCAACACAAACCACAACACATACCACAACACAAACCACAACACAAACCACAACACAAACCTCAACAGTAAGTTCTCCGGTAACCTTTCCACAGTTTTCCACATTATCTGAAACTAACAACACAGATGTGTGTCCTATACTGTATAACGTCCTGGAATGCTTAAATATGACTTATGAAGAGCTTGAACGTACAGTGCATGAGTACTCGTCGGTCACCCTAAGACCACAACATATAGCACCACCACGAATCCCACAACATATAGCACCACTACGAATCCCACAACGTACAGCACCACCACGAATCCCACAACATTTAGCACCATCTTTACAACAACTGGTTATGAGACACAGAACACCACGATGAATAGCACCACGACAGAGAGCACCACCGCCAGCAACTGCATCTTTGAACCCGAGCCAGATACTGAAGTGTACATCGAGGATGCTTGTGTGGTCCTGCTCAGCTTTGGCATGTGGAAGGAAAAAAATTGCAACGAAACTCTACCCTTCATCTGTTATGATGGTAAGGACTTGGTTTTGGCCCTGTTTACACCTGGTTTTAAGATGGGTTTTGGTCGAATCAGATCTCAGTAGATGAGGGAGGCCCATTCCTGTTTAAACCTGGTGTGCAAATCTCTCTCTTTTGTCCACTTTCAACCACTTCTGTCCTGATTTATTCAGGGGGAGGGTCCATCTGTGGGTAAATGTGTGGGCTTTTTAAAATATTTTGATCTAATGGACGAAATAAACACTTTAAAAATGAATGTGCATGGAGAGTACATAAACACACAGGATCAGCTTCTGCTCTGAAGCCGCAAGACCAGCCGAGCACTGCGAGTGTGTGTTAGAAAACAGGAATGGTGAGATAACATTGTGTTTGGTACATTCTTCCCCTTTTACTAAACTTGGGTCATTCGCTGAGAGTTTTAATCCCATGTTGCTAGCGCACTTCCCATAATGTTTACGCATTAGATCAGTAGACGGAGAGTAGACGGTCTTGGCTATTTGAACGCATTCGATCACATGAGCATTTACACTATGAAAGCAGTCTGATTGAATGCATTTTACGTTATCTGGAAGTGGTTGAAAGTGGACAAGCTTATGACATTTTAGACATAATTTACACCTGTATTAGTATGTGAATGAATGAGGCTTTCATATGTACTACTGTACACCCAAAGCGTTGTACAATCAGGGGATATTTAGCGCAATCCACTTGTGATCAAAATCAATCAAAACACATCTTGATACCAGGTGTAAATAGGGCATAAGAGCACAGCATCATATTGTAAGATTTATATTGTTGACACTCTTACTCTCTTAAAATAAAGGTCCCAAAAGGGGGGTTTGATAGTGATGCCAAAGAGCAGGGGTTCCCCTTGATTCAATATCGATTTGATTCAATATCGATTATTTTGGATATCAGTAACAATAAATGACAATTTTTCTCAAGGGAATCAAATCTCTTCACTAATGCTGTAAACTATGGGAGTCTAGTTGTACACCTACTACGCTTCATTAGCCTAATATGAAGGTAATAATGAACTGTTTCGTACGCTATACAAAGCACTTATAATTACACTTTTATTTATTTTTTAATAATAAGATTATATGAAATATAAACATTTAAATGGTGGCTGTCATAAAACCTTCCCAGATTTATTGAAATATGCATTAAATATTGAAAGAACATTAAGATTATAATGCATATGTAATATGGTGTATATATTTAGCAAAATGCTCCTCTCTTGGAGTTATTTTTTCTAGCTGACTAACGAGTTGATGTGGGTTTTCTGAGGTAAATATGACGATACATGACATTGATTACAAGCTGTTCAACTGACGTCTTTCCACGGTTGAAACGCTGATTGAGCGAATCAATGTGACATGATACAGATTTCGATAAGTTTATTTCGCGCTGTAACTGGTATTATTAAGCCGGAAGAGAGATCAGCGCTGCTGCTTCTCTTGAGCTGCGCCAGAGCGATCTCACACCACAGCGCCAAAACGTCATTTATGTTTTTGAATTTCTAAAGAAAGTGGATGTAATTTGAAAATTGAGACTTTGTTTCATATCAATAGTAACAAAGGACAAAGATTATTGTGATTTTTTTGGATGCGCGATACAATGTCCCATTCATTCAAATGAAACAGGATGAGTAATCGATTCTTGAGATTTAAGAATCGATATCGGTTCGTAAAAATGAGAATCGATTAATATTAAGAAATCGATATTTATTACCCAGCCCTAATATATATATATTTATATGTAACGTTAAGTGCAACGGCGTTCATAAACACGCTGAAAAGCGATTATGCGTGTTGATAGCACGCCAAAAATGGAAATATCGAATTTGCGTGTCATTCGTCATTTCATGAGATCGGTCTGAATAATGCTTAATAATGAACCAAGGTGGTCTAAGACCCTGAAAACAGTTATTAAAAGTCATACATGTGCACTTCACTTTGAAACACAATGGCCCTCACCGCCTGATTTATGAAGCTGTGCGTACCTTTGAAATCCAGGTGTACGCAATGCCTGCCCTTGATAAATCCCCCGGCCGAAAGCGATCGTCATTAGAAGACGCAGAAGACGGCAAAGAGAGAGAAACTTCTCCGACGTGGAGCCCGAAATGACCTATCACAATGCATTATTTTACAGCACGTCCTTTTTTTTTTTTAAATTATCATTCAATTTCGAATCACGTCACATAATAGTGATGACGATGATGTGATGAAGTAGCCTACCATTCATTCACATTAATAATTGCATGACAATTTCTAGTAATATTCTTCTTATTATTATGATTTAGCCTATATTAATGACGCTTAAATTGTTATTTAGAAGAAGGATGTTGTTATTATTATTTGTATTATTATTATCATTTAAAAGAAGAAGAATGTATTTTTTATTATTTTGTCAGTCTGAATTATTTTTTGGCCATTGAAAGCCTTTCAGATTAGGCTACCGAACCCAGTCCATGTGCACCTGCCGGGGATAATCCTGAAACGTCAGGGTAAAGCGGGCTCTGCAACTGAAGGAATAGGCTACATATGCTTGCTTTGGTAAAGTCACACAAATTAAACATTGAATTCCACGACGTTGCACAAAAAATAATCACTGAAGTTTATAATTAGGTTACTATTTTGTTTATTTTTTGTTTGTTTTTATACAGTGGGTCATAATTTTAGTTCTTTTAGTTTGTCAGTGCGTTTTGTGGTGTTAGGAATTTTACCCCGCATTTCCTCACTAACTCAAAACGTGCGTACACCATCTCCTGAGCTGGTGTAGGATTTGAGCGTGCCGTACGCCACGTCCATATTGGTAAATCTCAAACTCACCGTGGTTTTGGGTGTATGCAAGGTGTACGCTGGAAATTTGGTGTACGCACTTTTGATAAATGAGGGCCATTGTGCATTTATATAATTAATCACAGCCTTTGCTATTCAAAAATCACACTAAGCAATATTGTGATTTATTTAATGTTAATATAACATGTAGAAACCTGAGAAACCTTTATCAACTAACAGGAAAGATCCATGGATGTTAAAAGTTAATGGATCCATCAATGCCACTAAAGAAAAGGTCTCTTTATAGAAAGGGGCTCTTGAATATATAGAAACTTTTAGGGGTTCCATTGTGGGATTATTCAGGGATTTAGTTCAATTTAGTTTCATGAATTAAACAGCTTGTAAACATGTCATCACTAAAAAAATAACTTCATATGCAAGACATTTATCCTTATAACCTTTTTTGTTCTTTAAAATTAAGTCTAGAACCCAATGGTTATAAAACATTTTTTCCTAAGACTGACATTAAAAAATATAAAAAATATATTTGCATCGATGGTTCCATAAAGAATCTTAGAACCTTTCCATTGCACAAAAGGTTCTTTGGTTTATTAAAATGACAAAAATGGAACTGTTTACTGACAAGTTATTTGGGGAACCAAAAATTGTTCTTTTATGGCTTCACACCTCCTTTGGTAAACTTTTATTTTAAGAGTGCAGTCAACTTGTATGTTTCTGCTGATATACATTGTTGCACTTATCTATCCATAGACCTCTTTTTTGGGCAAATAGACGTTTCCAATGTGACCACAAGTGAAGGCAATGTGAGCTGGAGTAGTCCACCGGGTAACATCACTCACTACAAAGTGGAAATCAGATCTGGGAACCAGACCAAACTGACGTCTAATGAGACCGACCAGTATAAACAACTACTGAATCTGACTCCAGGAAATCTCTACAAGGTTCAGGTGTTTCCAGTGAAGTGTGGCAGGGATCTCAATCCACAGACCATCTCCTTCTACACCAGTGAGTTGGACTTCAGTGTGCACAAGCTTTCAAAGTACAGCACAAATATGTACAGTAATGTACAGTCAATCACCACAAGTTTATGTTGTGATAATAACCAGCTGACTGCACATTATCTAGCAATGTAATCTGGCACAATAAATAATTGCATGGACATATTGATTTGAGTTTAAATAGTTGGCAACACTTTACAATAAGGTTCATTAGTTACTACATTAGTTAACATTAACAAAGAATGAACAATACTTCTTCAGCATTTGTTCATCTTTGGTAATGTTAATTTGAACATTTACTAATACTTTATTAAAATATTGTTAACATTAGTTAATGCACTGTGAACTAACATGAACAACAATGAACAGCTAGATTTGTATTAATTAGCATTAACAAAGAATAACAAATACAGTAACAAATGGTTAGTTCATGTTAGTTAATGCATGAACTAATGTTTAATAAATGAACCTTATTGTAAAGTGTTACCAAATAGTTTTATATTTATACCTGCAATCATCGAGAAAAATACTCCATTACAACATACAAAACAATCAAGTATTAATAATACTCAAATCCTATAGTATTTCCACCATAATAACTGCAAGATGGTTTAGAATTGACCAATCAGAATCAAGTATGAGAGCCGTATAATAAGATGCAAATTGTATGACTTTTGTAAGATTTAAAGTGCCCTTATTATGCTGTTTTACCTTTGTGTTGGTACCTCCTATATTAGGTTTACATGCATAAAGTAGATGTTCGCAGCCAGCAAATGAAAACCATTATGTTATGCAAATTGATTCCAAACCTCATGCAGGAAGTAAGACTGGAATCACTAACGAGCTCTTGCTTTCTTTATTTTAAGAAAAAATCTTTGAACCTTTACAGGTGAAAACTCAAAAATCTGAATTTCATGCAAAAGTTCATTTATTTTTAGTAATTCAACTTAAAATGAGAAACGAATATATTATATAGACTCATTACATGCAAAGTGAGATATTTCAAGCCTTTATTTGTTATAATTTTGATGATTATGGATTACAGCTATAAAAACCTTTTCACAATATTCTAATTATAACATTATAGAATTATAACAAATCACTTTGCATGTAATGAGTCTATATAATATATTAGTTTCACATTTTAAGTTGAATTACTGAAATAAATGGAACTTTTGCACCATATTCAAATTTTTCAGAGTTTCACCTGCACATTCACAAACAGCTGTATTACACATTACATGAAAGGTAATATCCTGAAAAAACATAATGGGGCACTTTAACGCATCTGAATGCCATTCTGTAGACCAATGCAGTGGATTGGTCTTAATCATTTAACAACAATCAAGTTTCTTCATTTTCAACATAATGAGCTGACTGCTGTTCCTCTTTCAGAGCCTTCTGATATTGAATATCTTAGAATCGTGAGCCAGACAACTGATACTGTCAGCCTCAGCTGGAGTAAATCAGAAGGAGACAGAGACTTCTATTCAGTACATATCAATAGCACGACTTCAGAAAGGGATCAAACATGTGAAAGGGAAGAGTGCACTATCACAGGTCTAATTCCAGGAACCAAATATACATTCACCGTTACAGCTATAGTGAATAAGACTACTGGAAGTGTGCCAATCAGCGTTTCGAATTACACCAGTAAGTGCAGAACTATTCATGCTTTACTGTTTCATGAAAGAACACCATTAACTATGTTTCCAGTTGCAAATGTTTGCATAATGTGTGCATAATAAAACTTTATATGCACAGAATTAGAATGGTGCATAAACCTTTTGCGAATTTGGCCTTTCAGAACCATCAAACTTAGTCGAGTTGACCATTAATGCAATCACATTCTCTTATGAGGCAAAGTCATGAGTTGTTTGTTGTGCATTGCAGATTTATTCAGTAAATGTGTTTGCATATTTCTTTTGATTAGATATCAGCGCATAAGGTTTTTTAATAATTTTTGTTTTAAATATGCAGAGTCATCTTGCCTGCATTTCCACCAAGCCTTTTTTATGTGATAACTTCAAATTATAATAAAATAGCTATTGTCAAAGTAACAAACATTCCTGTGACCGAAGCTTTTCAAAAGCAGTGCAACAAACTGATGTTGACTAAAGCTACATGTTTTTAATTTACTAACTGCTCTTTTTTGGTATTTATTTTTCAGGGCCTTCAGTTGTCTCAAACTTAAAGTCAGCAGACAATAACAGCAATGTCATAACAGCCAGTTGGATCAAACCTTTTGGTAATCTTTCAGGTTACCAATATTGTCTTTACGAAAGCCGCGACTGTGCTAACTGCAATTGTTCAACAAAATACACCATTACAACAGTTGAGTCCATAAAAGAGGAGAATAAAACAGATGGCACCATGTATTGCCTGTGTGTGGCAGCACTGACAAACAATAACACCCTATCAGGAGAAATGGTTGTAATCCCAGCATACACACGTGAGTCTCATGCTCAGTTTCAAGGCATATCATGCATGCATATCAATTATAATTGACACTAATGCTAAGCTCATTTGTTAAAGTTGAAAGTGAGTTGACTATCAAAGAACTACTCTATTTCCACTATGGAATAAAAATTAAAAAAGGAATTACATTTTTTTATCTCACAATTCAGAATTTGTTTCTTGCTATTTTTTGTATATTTTGCACAATTCAGATAATTTATTTGAATTGCAGTTTGGACTTGGATTTTAATCTCACAATTCTGAGGGGAAAGAAAAATGAGAATTATTAGATAAACTTAACAATAAACTAATTTCAAAAGGTAGTTTGATTTCAACTTTTTCAACATTTATTTCACAAATCTGACTTTATTTCTCACAACTGCAAGTTTTATAACTCAGCAGTTGGGATATTAAATTAAAAAAGTTAATTTTTATTTGATTACATTTTTTTTTTTTACAGATTTGTGAGACCAACAGTCGCAATTACCTTTTTTAAGCTTATATCTCGCAGTTCTGACTTTATTTCTTGCAATTTTGAGTTTATATATATACCCTGCAATTGTACTTTTAGTGAACATAATTGAAACAGCTAATTTTGTACTGAATGCACTTCAGTTTTCCAGAAATGTTGTATATTTGATTGTGCTAAAGTGGAACTATTGCAAAGTATACTTTAAATATCTTGCATTTAAAGACAATGAAATATACAATGAACAATTGCACAATTCAGATAATACACTAAGATCACACTATAGTTACTAATACTAATAAAAACAAATGTTATGCTTAATATTAATACATTTGTGGAAAAGTACTCCAAAGCGTTTAATAATGATATTTATATAAGTCTCAAGCGATATATTCAGTAAATATGTTAAAGGATTTTTAGTATACTTGAATAAATGTATTTTTAAAACATTTTGGTATGGGTTTTGATTGCAAGCAAAAACGTCTAAAATTGTGATTTTTTTTTTTAATTATTACTCTTTGGCTAAAACAAGTTTCCATAAACAGCCAAATGAGTTTTTAGATGTGAAAAATATTGTGTTGTCCAAATGACTGCTTAGATTAGTTCAAGCCTGCATGACATTTCCTAAATTCTGACAGTCTGCCTGTTTTCTTCTTCTTCTTCTTTTTTTTTTTTTTTTTTTTCATGCAGGCCCAGAAACTGTAAAACTCTTTTTGAGTTCCACCAACATATCCATTACAGCCACCTGGACAATAGATGGGAATTTTCAACAATTCAACTTGACAATAAGTGGACTAAGTGACAATCTAACGTATACTAACACTGCTACAAAAAAAACTTACACTTTCACAGGCCTGAAGCCAGGAGTTGAGTACAATGTTTCAGTTGTCACTCTTAATGGTAATCTGTCGAGTAAACCTGCTACAGAGTCATATTACACTGGTGAGGAATTATTACATTGCCATTACTATTTTTTAGACTATTTATCCAGCCCGATCTCACTAAAGTGCGTATCTATACAACGAATGTTATTTTGAAAATATTTGATTTGATTTTGTGTGTATATGATACGCACTTTATAGCATGTAATACATCTCACAAATCAATTTCTGAAACATCTCACAAATCAATTCACAGCACCTACTGTGCCCGCGTGGGTAAAGGTCGCCTCTTACAAGAACACGATACACGTGACCTGGGGAGCTCCAGAAGGTTCAGCAGGGGCCACGATTAACTATATTGTGACCTGTGGCTCTGCTTATTGGGGAGAAAAAAACGCCTACAACTAATACGACATCTAAAGAGATCACCTTTGATGGTTTAAAATCAGGAACAAAATATACGTGTGATGTCCGTGTAGTGGCAGGCAGAGATTTAAGTGAAATAGTCACTGCTTCTGCAAACACAGGTAAAGAGAAGACATTCAGTTTGTTTATGAAGATTATTGTTCAATGATATTCTAACATGATGTGTTTATTTGAGCTGAGAGTATTTTAGCTGATTTATTGCATATTTCTGGATGTTTAAAACTATGTTTATTTCCAGAGCCTAAGAAGAAGACACTGACCCTCACAATGTTGTGTTCCTCTGAAACGTCACTTCTTTGTGAAAATCAAACAACTCAGGGTGAACTTTTCGAGAAGGTGAAGAGTTTCTCAATGACTGTCTGTCTTGTTCTTTGACAAAGCAACTTTATAGTAACCTTATTATCATGGAAGTAATGTAGGCTACACATAAAGAAATACCTGATCATCCCTGCGGAGCATTTATATTTAGATTAATATTATGAAAAATGAATTCATTTGCACTGTTGAAGACAAAAGTTTAAACCTTTTATGTTGGAGGCTCAATTTAACCCCTTACCTGTCACCCCCCTTTTTGATAACTGACATTAAAATGCACTATACAAACTTAAATGGTTGTAATTCAAGAATGCTTTGGAATATAGAGCTAAGTTTGGTCTTGTTTTAAAGAAAACAATCAGCAGATTATTACTAAAGTGAAAGCACTTCAAAAAATGTAAGTATGTAAAAGTTTTGGAAGTTATAATTTACAATAAGTCAAATATACTTTATTTTTTTTTTTTAATATGAAATAAATATTTACAAAATATGTTTTACTATAAAATGAAAGCTATATATCTAACCAAGTTGTGTTCCAAATTTGAAGTTGATATCACAAAAATTTAAGTTCCCATGAGATTTTGTGTAGGCGTTATACCAAAAAATAGCCACCGGGTGCCATTGAATTCCATTGAATTTAATTGTATGCATTTTGCCATAACAAATTAATAAATTTCTCTCCAAATATCACTTTTGTCACTAAATATGGAACCTTGAGACTCAGACCTTTCTGACAATATGTGTTTTGTCAAGATTAGAAAAGGTATAATCAATTATGAAAGATGATGCCCAAAAGAGGAGGGGCCTAATAAAAAAATACTGTTTCTATGGTAACGCAACATCCAATTTCAAAACGGTTTTTACAGGATGAATTCTGAATTCGTAAGCTTTCAAATGATACCTAATTTATGATAACTACTAAAATATGTGATATAATAATAATAATAATAATAATACAAATATTTATATATATATATATAATATATTATACTTTTTAGAGGACTTCTTACCTTACTTTTTAAAATATAATTTTATCTTTTTTTATTGACAAATACTAATTATGTTTTATTATGAACTTTTAGCACTAAAAACCAAAGTTTCAATTATTAAAAGTGTGTGTGTCGACTTTTTGTGACAAAGGTCAGAAACTCCTGTAATGACGTTGATTTTTTGAGGCGCACTCTTGTCATAAATTCATATATTACTGTTCATTCATAATTTGTAAGAAAAAACAGACCTAAAATATCTATTTAGGAGTCTTAGACCTTTCCAATGATATATAGTTTGTCATGAATAGATTAGGATTTAATAGTAATATAGTGAAGTAAAGTTAGATTGCCCGTATACAGGCAAGTGACAGTTAAGGGGTTAAAAAACAACAACATTTATTATAACAACTTAAATTATTAAAATCAGCTAAAAGTCAAGTGAAATCAACTAAAATGTCCTTTCTGTCTTTCAGCTGAATGGTACATTTACAGCCAAATTTAAAGACGATGTCCACTGGAAGCTGAAGTGGGTGGACAGGGAACGCGATCAGTCCTTAAAGCAAAACTAGGTTTGTAATAACAGCTGGATATCCAACCAGTCACACCTGTTGTTGTTTAACAAGATTAAAAAATGAGTATGATTTATATCTAACTCTGACTCTTATTTCACAGAAACGATGTCCTTTGAATCCCTGTGACGTGGTCAAATATATATATCATAGTCATGGCAACATGTTTTTACATTACATAACTTACATAGCAATTTTAACTGTTTATATGCTATACAAGATTTGAAGTCATTTTAATATAATCAAAGTTCAAAATGGCTTGTAAAGCCAATTTGATTATGCTTAAAAACTCAAGCCTGCAACTGAACGTACGTTTTCCAGTTGACATGTTTCACATTATTTAGGAGGAATATTTTGAGTTTGAGTGTGCATTGCCAATATGATTTTCTTTCTCTTTTTGTGCATTTATACTATAGCTTTTATTCAAAAGAGGAACAAAAAGCAATTTGTCAAAGAGCCAACACTATTTGTAATATACAATGCCAGGTTTATTAGACAGATTTCTTTGTGGGGAAATGTTTTGGTCCTTAAGTTTAGAAATCATACTTTTTTTCATTTTATTTTTTTATGTAAAAGTGCAGGAAGATTGTGTCAAGCATTAGGGAATAAAATATAGGGTTGTATGGTATAAAAATCATTATGTCTATGGAAATACCCCATACAACATGAAAACCCAACGTGTGTTTGTGTGTGTGTTTTGGTTTAAGGGTGTCTTTAGCTTCTTCAAAGATGATCTCTGGAGTTTGGGCCTATTTTTAGTTTATTTTTCTTGTCACAAATGCAAACATACGCTGTGAATAGTGTGGTGTGATGATATCTGCAATAGGTGAGGGAGCTATATCATTCTTGTAACATTAACAAATATTATTATCAAAGACATTTACTTGCTTCATGTGAATTAGTTTTAATATTCATGATGGATTATTGTAAACTATTTTTGATTTTTTGGGATTGTTTCATTATAAATAAAGCTATTCTTACACATGGGTTTATTCACTTTAATTTCTAATCTTTCTTTCAGACTTTTCCATCTCCAACCATAATCTCCCTGATAATACACACTGCAAAAAAGGGATTTTCTTACTCTGTGTTTGTCTTTTCCCAGTACAAACATTCTTAAAACAAGATACATTTAATTAAAAAGATATTAAGCTTTGTTTTTACCGGGTGAAAAAATCTGCCAGTTTTTCTGCCACAAAAAAACAAACCTGTTTTCCCTTTGAATTAAGTTAATTTTGTTACCATGGCGTATTTTCTTTTCTTCTTCTTGTATTAAGGATAGATCTTAAACATTTTATTGACCAATCCTTACCATTGTGTAATAAAGGTCCTGTATGTTTGGGCCATTTTAAACTGCTTTACAGAAGTAATTCAAAATTATATCAAAAAATAATAATAATAAAAAAAGGGTTTTGAGCGATTCTATATCATTAAGTAATGTCGATGCTGAATTAATTCCCAAACCAAGGACCTAGAAATTTTACATCTTGATTTGTCACATCTCATATCTAGTCACTAGTGCAACATGAGCTGCCATCATTTTAATAAAACTGTTACACTAAAAAGCAGAATGTCACCATCACAGATCTTCCTGTAATACAACACTTCCATCTTGTGGTCTATTGCTGTAATGCTATGAGTAAACATTGACAGAAGACATACTCATTTAACATATTTACAGTACACATTACATCCACATTGGTAATGTACCACTATTCCACTGGTTTCACTCGTCTCTTCAAATCCAGCACAATCTGAAGTACTTTGGTAATTTGCATTATTTAGATAATTAAAAATACATTGGAGGATTCAGTTCATGTCATTAAAATCTCACTCTCGACAGGCAAGCAAATGTAAAATCCTGGTTTATTCCAGAGAAAGAACATCATCAGACATTCTCCCAGACTTTCTGAACGGCATCGTGTCGGATATGAGGTTTTACTTTACATGTACAAACATTGCTCAAAGTTAACACAGTGTTATATCAGAGTTACTGGCCTTTCAGACAACATGCATCTGTCAACACTACTAAGTTAAACACATCCATAAAGCATTCAAACGGGAGTGTGTGCTTATTACACGTACATAAAGTGCGTATACACGCAAAAAAACGCGTGGATGACACGATGATTCAGGAACTCGTGGGTAGGCCAACGGTTTATTAATGCGTGAGCACGATTTGTGAGGTAACAGTTTGAGAATTCGTGACTACGGTTTATGAACTGAGTGAACGGATTGCAAAACTGTCGACACGGATTTAAAAAAAATCAAACATATCTGTTGGACGTGATCCTTACGTTATGAAGATAAGCGATTTTTCAACTGAATTGAAAGATTTTCCATCCGAGGCTGTATATCAGCTCGTCTCTACAGACATACTTTGACTTTACAAAGTTCGGAAACATTACACAAACAAAGCCACTTAAATTGTATTAACTCACCTTTGACGAAGTGATCACACGGGCATTTTCCCATTCGGCTCCTCCCGACCGCCAGAGGTAGGTTTGCAATTGCAAGCCGTTTTTCCTGGAAGTTTTTCGGTCAATGTCTAGCATTTCCCCCCTTATGAACGACAACTTTTGGTGCACGATAAAAACTCCTCGTGGTTTGATCGATTTAAGTAACGATAAACGACGCCAAACATAGGCATTTTGAGTTTGTTAGTGCTTTCTAAATACAGCATATCACTTCCTTCCCTCCATTTGTATTTCGCGCCATGGCAACGCAGTGGCGTGACGTCATGCTATTGGCTGTTGATATAGTATGGCTAATTGGCGGTTGATATTTAAAAGGCTGATTTTCGCGCATCAGGGCGAGTACGTATGTATATCAAAGAACCATATGGTCATCATTATTACCATATATAGTAATTATTATTACATAAATGTGTACTTATTATATAGTAGCTATTATTACAAAATTACTAGTAACCCGAACATATTAGACACAAGATTAGTAGAGAATGAAACATCACAACTGATGGTCAATGAGCACTGAATGCTTGTGAAGAGAGAAAACAACAGGCAGACGTTTAACTGCTGAATCCATTCTTTAATGGTCTCCGTCACACACAGCAGTGGACGAGGATACAGTAGATATTCACATACACACAACGAGCCATATCTTACATTGAAACGTTTACAGTTGTAACATGTTTTTTTTTCACAAGTTCAAGTTTGCAGTTGAAGTATCGTTGAAGTTTTGTTCAGAAACAGGAGAGCTCAAGCATACAGTAATCACATTTGACTTCAGTTTGTCCATGTTATAGGCCTATCTGGAGAGAAACCAAACGTAGACCAAACGTTCCTCTCACATCTGCAGACTGACATTAAACAGCGCTTTCATTCTCAACATCGCTGAAGAAACTGATTTATGAGTCTCGGGGAAGCAGAAGTATCAGTCTGATTATTATCACAATAATAAGGAATCTTCTGAGTTCAATGCAAGTCTTTAGGCTACACTTTAAACTTAAAGGAGGAGTTCAGGCCAAAATTAATATCCTGTCATTATTTTCTGACCCTCATTCCAAACCTGTCAGACTTTCTATTTATGAATATTTTATGATGTTGCAGTCAACAGAGCTTAACTTACACTGATCCCAGATCATTCCATCGAGTCTCATAGATGATGGAGGAAGCTCCTCTATCAAAATTAGTAAAATCAAGCCCTATTTTTTTTGCAGCCTTAATATCTCACATCATTATTAGAAAAATCATCTCTGAGGTCTGAAGCCCATTTCTGCCCTAATAATAATTTATGCTTTGGTAGGCTAAATCATAATGATAACATAAAATAATGACATACTATGTTATTAATTATTATTATTAAGTATTATATGAGATGAAGTCAAAATTAACAAAAAGTCATGATTATGACTGTATTGCATCATTTATTTTCTTAATTTTGACTTTTTGTGACGGTCATAATTTACCAAAGCATGTTTTTTCTTATGTGGTGGAAATGGGCTTCCATACAGCGTATGCATAATTATCATTATTATGAGATGACATCACTTAAGAGCTTTTTTTAACCTCCTCAGACTCAATTATTAAAGGACTCAATTATTCACATCCATGGTGACATTCATAAAGCCAAAATGGATCCATGTGCAGCTCTGATGTTGATCTCATCACAACATTAATTTTAAAGAATATGCCAAAATATGCATTTTTTTAATGCATTTTATTTAGAAGATTTCAGCAGTTTGCGTTTTGTCTTCGGTTTATGTAAATGTGAACTGAATACTGATCAAGTATGTAATAATTCTCAATGACTCGCTCAACATGCTTATTTTGTTAATTTATGGCTCTTATTGACAATGAAGTAGTCGGTTTGCTAGCTTTATTGACATGCTGCTTTTATGAAACAGGCCTGGGAGAGATTGATATTAAATATGTCCAACCGAGATGATTTTACCTTGAAGAAACACTTCCATCAGCTTGATCAAGTGTTCAGTGTTCCAGTAGGTTTGTTTGAGTCTCGTCACACGCAAAGGCCTCTATTTACTGTCTCACAATAAACACACTTCCAGATTCGCTATGAAACATTCAGGAATAAAAAATAAATAGCATCCATAAACTACAGAGTGTTTCCAGTGACGGACAGCAGGAATACAGCAGATGCACAGTGACGGGCACAGTCCACGCACGTCTTCAGCGCATGCATCAAAGCATCACAGAAAAGAACATTACAACTTCTGTAGGTTCATCATCATTTCCTACTCTTCATAACAGCTTTATCAGCATCTCCAGCCACAGACACACACACACACACACACACTGCGAAGGTTCAGTGACTAAACTAGAGATGCATTATTAAAAATGACCAGTACAGGCATCATGTCTCTAGACTGAAAGATCTCGAGCACCTTTAGCATGTCTGAAAGATATTTTGGTTTATACATTTTAGGCTTAAAATTGACTATGCATTAACTAGCCCTCAAAAAAGTGCAACGTTCTTCAACAGTCTTCAGCAGCCGTCCTCAACTGGAATACAATCGGAAAATAATAATTGATAAAGACAACTACGAGTAACTGGGCTTTAAAATGACGGAGAAATGCATCATTCGTCCAATCAAACTCTACACTATTTTAGTCTAATTTATCTGACATTTGGTATCAAATTAGACAGAAAATCAGCAGTCAGATGATATTAGATACAGGTTTGTGTATTTCCTATTCAGTCTTACACCTTATAACTGCATATATTTGAGTTTAAACAGTTATATTATACATGATAATATTAATTTATTATACATGATAATATTAATTTATTATATATTAATCTTCTAAACCTTACTGGTCAAAAGTTTAGAGTGATTTCTGAAGGATCATGTGACTCTGAAGACTTGCTGGAAACTCAGCTTTGATCACAGAAATAAATGACATTTTACTATATATTAAAGTAGAATATGGTTATTCTAAATTGTAATTTTTTTTGATTTTACTGTATTTTTGATCAAATAAATGCAGCCTTGGTGACAAGAAGAGCGTCATTTCATCATTTTTCAAACTTTTGACTGACAGTTTTTAACATTATTTCAGTGTTTGATTGATTTTAGTTTATTTTGCGGGTCATAAAATGTCAAATCTGGATCCTAAAGCAAAACCAGCTGAGAACCGCTGACACTGGAATGTTCAGATCTGACCAAAACTGCTTTACAATTCAAAACCTTTCAGACTTACAGCAATAATGATCAAGATACCACACACACATTGAGATTATAAATATAAATATACACGTCTGAAACATCTGACATTCCTTGTGTTTTGTCCAGATCTAGCTGGTAACACACAGCGAATCCTGTCGGTCAGTGGAGATTTCATGCATTTGCAGTCATTGAGTCCTTGTGCATATTGAACACACACTCACGCCAGCATGCAAACACGTGCTGACAGACGCCAGATGAGCTGGACTGGGTTGCACTTACACCAGTGAACAATGTTAAAAAAATCGGTCCCTTCAAACTGAAGTCAGACTGTGAGGCAAAAGTGCATGTTTGTTTTTTGCCCTCCATCGCAGGAACAGAGACATGTCAGCAAAGCCTAGCCGTGTGTGTGTGTGTTTCTCTCCCGACAGGTTTTATTGCATACTTGACCAGCGCTTGGACACTCAAAGTCCCAAAAGCGATGTTTGAACACAAGATCAACTCGAGGCACAAACGCATGTGTTTTCCAGTTGCATCGACTCAAAAGTTGAAATCTTCCAGTATTCCCAGAATCCTTTTCACAAGCATTTAGTCTGTTCAGACCAATGCATTAAAACATTTAGGCAGGTTCACTGAATGACAGTAGGTGGCACTTGAAAAGCAGAAATAATTGAGCTGAAATACTTTTTAGAAAAGCAGAAACACTGTTTTACTTTGCAGGCCAAAGGAAAATATTATAAAAATGTCATAATTTTGACGTTTTTCAGATTTCTTAGTTTACATCTCGCAATTTTGCATCAAATCTTTGCAGAAAATCCTTATCTCCCAGCTTTAACTCGTCATTCTTAGACTTGAGGATCCAGACAGCAATATAGTGTCGGCACAGATACGATCCACATCTGGTGCGGGTTGAGTACCAGATGTGGGCCGGATCTGGACCGGCACGAATGTTGCTGTCTAGATATGATCTCAAATCTTTAATTAATTCGATATGCATTTCTAAAAACACATGCGATTAGAAAAACATGTGCAAACAAACATCGGTTATAAAAAAAAACGTTGGTTAACACTTTATTTTACAGTGTCCTTGTTAAATACAGTATTTTTAACCCGATCTACGCGGAATTCGTACGAATTTTACGAGGTGGCTAATTCGTAACAATTCATACGACCTAACTCATACGAATTAGTACGATTTTGCTAAATTATATTTTACGAATTGGCCAATTCGTATGAATTCATACGAATGACCTACCCTTACCCCGCCCCTAAACCTAACCATCACGTGGGTTTAGACGATCGGCAAATCGTACGAGTGAGGTCGTATGAATTAGCCACTTTTTAATCACTCGTACGAATCTGGTCGTGAGATAGGGTATGTATTTTACATGTACTTACTATAGTAATTATGCACAATTACATGCAACTAACCCTCAACCCACTCTAAACCTACCTAACCGTATAGTAAGTACAAAATATCACTCAACGACACCTTAAAATAAAGTGCAACCCAACATGGCATTGGTCTGAACAGTCTGAATTTGGCCTTGAACACCTGAAGATGTTTGGGACTATAATCAGTTCCAGTTGCTAGCATCCGCATTAGCATTAGCAGTACAGTGACATACGGCTGCGTCTCATGGCTTCAGCTGATCAGATACGCAGGACTGACCTCGGGCTCTTCCGTCATGACCTCGATGTTCTGCCACTCTCCGCACCGATTCGACTTCTTGATGGTGTCCACGACGCACAGCGCGTACAAACAGTCCTCGAAGGTCGCGGCCATCGTGAGCGGCCGGCCGTCCACACGTGCGCCGGTCGTCCTGCTCCTGAAACGCCTGGCGGACGGCCTGGACCATGCAGATGGTGCCGGTGAGATGCGGAGACGGGATGTCCCCGGAAAGCCTTATCAGGCAGGGAAGCGTTTTCGATCTGCGTTTCGTCCTTGAGAAGAAGCTCCTGTCCACACTGGCCGTCGTTCTTCTGCCCGTACAGATCCGTCCCGCAAACCCTCAACCTCCCGGCCGTTCCCACGACCACCACCTCCTGCCGGAACTCTCCGGGGACGTTGAAGTTGAGCGTCACCGTGCAGCACGCGCCTCCCTCCAGGACCATCTGGAAGGTGCAGAAGCTCGTCGCTGGTGATCTGCCGGATCCCTCGGATGTGGTCGGTCTGCTTGACGAAGGTTTTGAGGAAGCCGTGCACCTTCGCCGCGCGCTGGCCGGTCAGAAACGTGAGCAAGTCGATGATGTAACTGCCCACCGAATGCAGTCCCCCTCCCCCATCAGGTCGTCGCAGCTCCAGTTGTACTTCTTCCCGAGAAGGCTTCCGGAGTGGACCTGCGCCTCACACACCAGGAGATCTCCCGCGTACCCCTCCTCCAGGAGCTCCTTCATGCGCACGAACGCCGGGAGGAACCGCAGCACCGTTTCCCATGATGCTCAGCAGCTTCGGGTAATACTGGGCCGCCGACATCATGCGGAAGGCGTCCAGCGGAGTTGCCGTCCGATCGCAGATCACATTTTTACCAATACCTGGAAGAGGAAACGAGAGGGAACGTTAGACGTGTAGATGATGATATTGTAACAAACTCACGGAGAATACATCACACAAACAGACATAGAGACATTAAAGGAGTAGTTCACTTTAAAAAAAAACTTTTGCTGATAATTTACTCACCCCATGTCATCCAAGATGTCCCCATGTCTTTCTTTCTTCAGTCGAAAAGAAATTAAGGTTTTTGATGACAACATTCCAGGATTTTCTCCATATAATGGACTTCAATGGGGTCCAAACGGTTCAAGGTCCAAATGAGAGTTTCAGTGCAGCTTCAAAGGGCAAAACGAGCGGTCGTTTAAAAGATAAATAACAAAGTTTAAGTTTTATAAGCTCAAATGCTCGCGCTTGCTCTGTTCTGTGATGCGCGTTACGTGATTCTCCTGTTTAAACTCGTTCATCAAAATGAACAAATTTTTTTTAAATCTTGACTCAAGGGTACTTGATAAGACCCTTATTCATCGTCTGGTGTCGTTTAAAGCCCTTTCAAGCTGCACTGAAACTCTCATTTGGACCTTGAACTGTTTGGTTCCCATTGAAGTCCATTATATGGAGAAAAATCCTGTAATGTTTTCATCAAAAACCTTAATTTCTGTTCGACTGAAGAAAGAAAGACATGGACATCTTGGATTACACAGGGGTGAGTAAACTACTCATTTAAAGCGCTCTAATTACAGGTTTCCTTTGATTTCAGTTCCTCTGAATACCAGCAGAGGGCAATCTTTCCAAAATATTAATTTCAATGTGACGCCAGACTTGGTTTCAAAACAATGAAGTGTCTTAAAGAGGTTTGTGTATTTGAACAGTACTTTAAGTCGATCATATCAATAAAAAACAACACTTGCAGTTTATAACGAATAAAATTGAATGAAAAAACAAAGTGTCCTCTGCTCACCAAAGCTGCATTTATTTGATGAAAAATAGCAGTAATAATGTGATTTTTTTTCTCAATTTAAAATAGTTATTTTCTATGTGAATATATAGTAAAGTGTCATTTATTCCTGTGATAAAGCTGAATTTTCAGCTAAAGAATTCTTAGATGAATAGGTGTGGGTGGGAGGTGTGGAACTAAAAAAGCTATTGACAAGTAATTGAGCCGTAAACAGAAGAAACAGAAGAGCAGCAGTGAATGTGAACCGCAGACGAACCGAACTGAGCATTACGCTGAGCAGGCTAATCTCACATTACAGTCAGATATTAATCCAGATGACCCATTTATAGAAATACAGACAGTGTGTGAGAAGAGAAATACATCTATGTTGGTTCAGAGCTCAAACTGTGTGTTCACTCTCTCAAACACACATTGTGAATGACTGTGTGTGTTATTACCACAGAGTAAAAGCGTCTTTCATGACCTTCCATTAAAAAATAACTTGCTTTGCTTCTGAAAACGACTTTCCTTTCCAGATGATGTCACCAGTCTCCTCCCAACCTGACTGAGTTCTGGTGTGTGTGTGTGTGTGTGTGTGTGTGTGTGTGTGTGTGTGTGTGTGTGTGTGTGTGTGTGTGTGTGTGTGTGTGTGTGTGTGTGTGTGTGTGTGTGTGTGTGTGTGTGAGGAGAGAGAGTGTTCATTAGTGCAAGGACACTAAGGCTTTGCAATTCCTTCCTCTCTAGGGATCAAACCAGCATTGATCCATAGTACCTGCACAACACACACACACAAACACACACACAACACATGCACGCACACACACACAACACACACACACACACCTCTGACCTATTACCTAGGGTCCAGGAAACATCCTAACCCAGAGAATCAAGCAGTAAAACAGGTCCTGTAATGTGTGTGTGCTGGAAATAGATTCCTACAACAGTCTGATCTCACATTTCCACTCCGTCTGAAGAGATGAATGGAGAGATAATGTGTGTGTGAGTATGTGTGTGTGTGTGTGTGATAAGACTTCAGCTGCATCTTTACAGCAGAGATCTGACTGACCTCAGCGCTCACATTAATCACAGCGAGCGAACTCGACGCTCATCACACAATATTCAAACACAGTCTTTGTCATAGATAGATGATAGATGGACAGACAGACAACAGACACAACAGGACACAACAGACAGACAGACAGACAGACAGACAGATAGATAGATAGATAGATAGATAGATAGATAGATAGATAGATAGATAGATAGATAGAATAGATAGATAGATAGATAGATAGATAGATAAGATAGATAGATAGATCAGATAGATAGATAGATAGATAGATAGATAGATAGATAGATAGCCTGAGAGACAACACAAACACACACACACACACAGACTGTGAAAGCATCAAATCACAACAGCAGGACAGAGACTGACGGAGAGATAGAGGCCATTCAGAGATTGAATTACAAATCATGTAGAGACTAGGCCAGCACACACACAACACACACACACACACACTCACACACACACACACACACACACACACACACACACACACACACACACACACACACACACACACACACACACACACACAGAAACATCTTACATAGCAAAGAGAGAACAGTAAATATCACATACAAGAATATGTGTTTGTGCTACTGCTCTGTTTTTATAAAACATCATTCTGAATCATACAGAAACACATTTAATATCATCACATCAGATACCGGATAGATAAACATCAGACATTTCAAATATCCTCACTCAGAAATACACCGCTTTATAACATCACTTCATGTTGACTGGTGATGTACATATATAACAAATACTGTGTGTGTGTGTGTGTGTGTGTGTCATATCTGAATAATGTCTGTTTACTGAAAACTAATTTCACCCAGAAATTTTGAAAAGAAATTTGAAAGTAACACATCACATTAAATGTGAATGTTTGATGTAGAAAGACTGAAATAATATGTTCTTGTAAAACGCTCTCCAATAATCTTTATTTACATCTTCAAAAACTTCGATTATCTTTTTACGTTTATCTCTGACAACCAAATAAAACTGGTTATTCTTGCTTTACAATCCAAATAGAGCTAAAACAAAGAACATTCAAGTCAACACCTCAAGTTTATCTTATCAAACTTTGTACAGTTAAAAGACATTCGTGTTTTTGAATTCATTTGAATTTCAGTTGATTTAAATCTTCCTTACATTTAAATTCAAATTGCAACCTCAACTCAAATCCAGGAACGGAGTCGCAATTTAAAACATAAAGGAACTGAGTTCTGACGGGCACACGACCCACTTTATCCTGCAGAAACACATTTACATTTCCAGATCATCATTTGAGGAATATCCTTCATCATATCCATCACTCAACAATGCTGGGTTGTTGTCAAATATGGACAAACCCAAATATTGGGTTAAAAATGTAATTTAAAAATGTAACCCAACTTCAACTTTCACTGTACATTTTTAACCCACCATTTGGGTTTGTCCATATTTGACCCAGATTTGTTTTTTGTTTTTTTTTAGTTTTCAGAGCTTTAAAAGATCATAAACAATAAATTATACGTTCTGGGAATGTTCTGGGAACGTTAGTTTTTGGTTCCCAGAACGTTCCCTATTGGTGATGCAGGAATGTTTTCTTAAACAGAAGAAAACAAAATAGAAGAAAAATAACCTACAGGTTCCTAGAATGTTCTAGTTTGGTTTCCAAAAATTAACCAAACGTTGTGTGTTTGCTGGGGTGTTGTACAAGTGTTTCGAACTGTGTGCCATTGAGTCAAGAAGACCAGACGTCCGATCACAGCGAGAGAAAGAAGACCGTTCGGATGAATAGATGTGACAAACACACACTGATAAACAAGAGTTTCTGCTGAGCTTCATCCAGCATTAGCATGTGAAAGCGCTGTGATGGATGAGTGTGTGTGTGTGTGTGTGTGTGTGTTCTGTGGATTCAGTCTTATAAGAAACCAGTCGTACAAGACAACGCTTCTTTCCAAATCTGATCTCAGCTGGAAAACCGTTTCTAGGGACACTCATGATGTGTGATGTTCATGTTAAGAGAAGAGGGACATGTTTGTGTCTCCGTTTAGCCAAGATAATGACTGTTTTCTAACAGGTGTTTCTGTTGCCGGAACAGAATAGAAAATGATCTGGTCAAATGTTTGAAATAATGAGTAATTTTGAGTCTCTTCTGCTCAACTGGGCTGCATTTACTTCATCAAAAATACAGTAAAAATCTGAAATATTATTACAATTTAAAATATCTGTTTTCTATGTGAATATATAGTAAAGTGTAATTTATTCCTGTGATCAAAGCTGTATTTTCAGCATCATTACTCCAGTCTTCAGTGTCACATGATCCTTCAGAAATCACTGTAATATGATGATTTGTGGATTTTAAACATCTATAAGTCGTAAAGTGCGAGTAATAAAGCGCAGTCAGAAAGTGTCTTTTGCAAGTGAGCCTGCAGAAACTGCAAACTGAAAAAATCCCCAGTAAAACGTGATCTGTTGTGTCTGTGTCTCCTCCAAGGATGAAAATAAAGGCATTGATCCGCTGTGGAAGTGTGTTGTGAAGTGTGTGTCTCTACGGGACAGTAAACCACAGCCTGACCGTCATCACATTAAAACACACACAAAGTGCAGGAGAAGGACGTACATTGGCCTACGTGCAGACGTGACACACACAAATGCATTGTTACTGCGTGGCATTTCAAATGCACGACACAATTAGCCGACTCTCTAATGCACGAGTTAAAGCTGTTCAGCAGGAGGATGTTAGCCGTGTGTGTGTGAGGCACGTGTTCAGTGTGTATCTGCACATCTCTGTCCCAGCGGACACTTCTGTGACTCGCTCGTCTCTGGTCGTGATGTAACGCCTCACTCTATTGTGTCTCGTCAATTCCTCGTCATTGTGCGTTTCTGAGCCGAACGCCTCGAGCTGAATCCAGCGGGACGGACAGAGATGCTTCGGGACACACTCATATGAGTGTGTCCCCAAAGATATAAATATGTGTGTATATTTATATTTTTTATTTATTATGAAGAATTTATCATATATATATATATTAGGGCTGTCAAACGATTAATCGCGATTAATCGCATTCCAAAATAAAAGTTTGTGTTTACATAAATATATGTGGGTGCACTATGTATAATTATTTTGTATATATATATATATATATATATATATATATAAATACACACACATGCATCTATATTTAAAGAAAAAAATTTTTATAAATAAAATATTAATATTTGTATATATTATAAATTATATATAAATCTATATACAGTATATACATGAAAATATTTCTTAAATATATACAAGCATGTGTGTGCATTTATATATATAAAATAATTATACACAGTGCACCCACATATATTAGGTAAACACAAACTTTTATTTTGAATACGATTAATCGATTTCGACAGCCCTAATATATATATATATATATATATATATATAAAATGCAAAAATTACAATAGAATTACTGTATATATATATATATATATATATATATATATATATATATATATATATATATATATATATATATATATATATATATATATATATATATATGTATAATGTATAATGTATAAGTGTAATTTAATGTATAAATGTAATTTATTATAATTTATATATATATATCAATTAATAAAATCTATGTATAGACATAATTCATAATAATTTGAGATAAATAAAACGAATAAATAAATTAAAAAAATATATATATATATATATATATATATATAATGCGATTCATAATATTAATACACATCCAAAATAAAAGTTTGTGTTTACATAATATGTGTGTGTGCTGGGTTGTTAATTATTTTGTATATATAAATACATATGCATGCATATTTAAGAATTATTTGCACGTAAATTCATGTGTTTATATATATATATATAGTATACAGTATATACATAATCTATAATATATATAAATATAAATATTTTAACACATTTTCTTAAATATATACATGAATGTGTGTGTAATATATATATATATATATATATATATATATATATATATATACACAACAAATATGTAAATATAACAAATATGATGAGTATGTAATTTATGTAAAACTAAATATATTATTATATAAATATAGGACTGTAAATATGGTCACATGACTGGATCAGTGACTGTAATCTCACAGTTCCTGATATGATGATGACAGCGCACACTGAGGACTGAAGAGTTCTGAATATCTGGATTATCAGATCCTGCTGAGATACGTCTCCACATGCTTGATATGAAAACTAATCAAGTAACAACAATAATTACAGCTCCAGCATCCCAGTGTCTCCCTGTCACATCTGTAATAATAGTGTTAGCAGAGGTGCGAGTTATCTGTGTTATCTGGATCATATATTCACTGATAACAGGCGTTAGTAACTGAAACATCACCATGACAAACATTTTAGAGACTTCAGACTTCCAGAGGGTTTTTACAAGCTGCACAACAAAAAACCACAAACATCATTTTTACTCAACAGCCTGAACACACAGAACACCCTAGCAACCACCTAACAGTGCCATGGCAACCACCCACAACACTCAGAGCAAACACCACTCGCAAATTTAAAGAGACATGCGACAGCCAAAAGCCAGTCAAACGAACGGTAGTGTGTGAGATGCGAGATACAGGTCATCTCTGTCTCATTTAATGTGCATCTGTGTGTGATCGGGCATGTTTACAGTTAAAACAATGAAAATTCAGTCAGAATCTGCATTTTCTTTCTATATGAACAGGGACATACACTGGTTTTAACCAGAGAGGATCTGACTCACAAGAATGATTCATTGATTCACTAAATGATTCACTCTTATGTACATGCACAGGAGAGATAGTGTTAATCTGAAGCTTTTAGTGAATAACAAAATCAATATTTTACACTCTGTTCGTTCATAAACTATATGCATATGAACTGGAATATTAATGGACTTTTCCTTGAAAGCTTCAATCCCTGTTCACTGCACGAAAAACAGACTTCAAAATACTGAAGAATTAAACAGGTATTTTCATTTTGGGCGAACTAACAGAATTAGTTGAACATTCCCAGAATATGTTGAATTTCTCTCTCATTGACGTGTTTCTAGTTTCGCTGGTTCTTCAAAGACTATAGATAGAATTACAGTGTTATAGATAGAGTTTATCTGTCTGAAGAGCATTTGACTATCGCACATGCAAAGGCAAATGTTTGCATGAGACCAGCTGAAATGACACTTTATCAGAGCATGCGGAGGTCAAAGGTCACTGCGAGCGGCCTGAGTATGATGTCATCTGATTGACGGGTCAATTTCTGTTTTGTTCTCTTTGTTTTCTTTCTCTTGCTGAGACACTGAATCTGTCTGGAGGAGTCAAGCCTTCATTACTGCACACACACACACACACACACACACACACACACTGAAACTGTCAGAGGAGTGACTGAGTGCTTCTGGTTAATTCAACTGTACTATATTTGGTGCAAAACCAGACAGTATATTTAAGACAAGTCTGGAAGGTTTTGACACTTTCTTTAGAAGTGCATGCTACTCATACTGGCTTGTGCAATGGCAAACATACACACTTTTACACTAAAATGGAACAGAAATGCAACGTGAAAGTGAGAATATTCTGAATAAAACTATTCGGAATATGTAAATGAGGTCATGTGACAACAGAGTAGCACAGAATTGAAACGTTTGTCTGTTTTCAGAATGAAATATTAGTTTAATACTGAATACTGTGCAGTGCTTAGGGAGCATCAGAGAAAAAAGTATTTAAAGCAATGTTCTGTAGTCACATGACTTCATTTTACATAGCAAAATTCATATACTACACCTAGTATACATACTGTATAGTGCAGAAACAGTAGTGTTACACTATTATAGTGCAAGAAAAGACCATATATGATGAACACTATGGGATATACTGTACAGTGAAATCATAAGGCTTACAGTAAATCTAATCTAAAGCCTGGAAGATTAAACTTCTAGAGTAAAAGAGAAAAACACACAATCTATGATAATGACAAATCATAAGCCATCTGTTCTTTACTGAACTCACCATTACAGTTCAATTTGAACAAATTGTTGATATATTTGAAAAATTAAATATATGCATTTATTCGAATGCAAAACAACTAATAGCCGTGCATAATATTTTGCAAAACTATTATTTCCCCATTTGTGCATAAGTCCATAAAAGGCTCTGCTGTGGAAAGGAAGGATGTTATCAGACATTGTGGTTTGACCTTCTTGCCTTATTAAGACAATGACAGCATTCTGAGTCTGCTCTTACATTAGCAGCGCTACCCCTGAGCACTTCCTGTTGCTCACTTCCTGTGACATCACGCCACGCTACCAGGACAGCAGAACCTCTTTAAGGTACGAGAGTCCACCCACACACAGACCCTTCTCCAGCTCCGAGGACAGGATGTAGTCACTAACCACAGGAAGTGAGATCGCATGTGGCTTAACCTGTTGCTTTCAGTGACATTAAAAACCAACGCTTTTACCAAATATGTGTGTGTTTTTACACTGCGTTATACACTATTACAGTTTTTATTATTAGTTTGAACTGAATTAGTATATTTTCTGTTTTCATTTTAGTTTTAGTCATTTTGTTGTGAGTTTTTGCCATTTTATTTGTTTTTTATTTTTATTATATTATTATTTTTAACCCAAATTTCAAGTTTCCCATTTCTCTGGATTCTGTTTTAATGGTTTAAATAACATTTAATAACCAAAAAGGATGACTGAATCCATACAATTTAACAGTTTAATAATTAAAAAAAATTATAATAGAGCCCAATGATTTTTTTTTTTAATTCTGTGTTTTTTTCTGGATTTATGATTACTGGTAAATACAAATTTATTATGAAAAACAGTTTTCAATTTAATTTAGTTAAAGTTTTAGTAATTTTGTTGTGTTTTTTGCATTTTTATAAGGTTTTTTATTTAAATACACCCGTTTTTATAAATTGTTATATCATTAAAAACTTTTTTTTTTATTTTAAAAAGATGATTTTTTTTTTTTTTTTTGCCTTGGCTGAAATAAAATAATTAGTTTTTATTTTTATTTTTTTGCCTTGGCTGAAATAAAAAAAAATTAGATTTTTTTTTAATCTTTTATTTTAATTTATTTCAGTGAATGTTTATTTTACTATTTTAATTATTTTATTATTTTAATGTTTATTGTTATTATTTTAGAATGGCATCACTTAAACAAGGACAACAGACAGTATGTGAATCATGAATAACATACAGTTTAACTTTAAATTAAACTAAATAAAAGACATGATAGTGTTTTCAGAGTCAGTTATTCTGCAGATGTTGATCATACACTGGAAACACATCATTTATCCTCCAGCATTTGCTACGACACATTTATACTAAATTTGCTATACTACATTTGCTTCCTTCTAAAACATCTTCTAAATGCATGCAGTGAAGTATATGCACAATCTAAGCGGCGTCCCCTTGCCTTTCAGCGAGTGTCCCGGGCTGAAAGGCATTGAGCAGACAGTGGATATGAGCAGCACATGCTCCAGTGCACCGCTGTGAAGTTAACTCATGCTTATACGAGACGGATAAACAGTGTATGAAGCGACAGTCTCACACACACATGCTCAGGAATGCTCAGAGAAAGCAGACTGAAAGAGTTGATTTCAGTCAACAAAGAGAATTTCACAGGACTCAGAGCGCAGCACACATTAGCATGTCTATAGCGGAGCAGGAGGCTTAAGGTGGCGGGCCGGGGGACTCCCGAAAACAAGAGTGGTATTCAGCCGGAGCATGGGAACGGGAGACTCCGGGCCTCGGACGGTCCAGGCCTCAGATATATCACAGCTCAACAACACGCTCACACAAACCTTCACTTCAACTTGAAGAAATTATGACATGCATAATGTACAAGAATGTCACACGTATTTCATATCTTCAAAAATATTTTTATTTCTGAAGAAATGAAATATATTTTGGTAATACATTAGTATTAAAGCATACATTTAGAAAAACGTTTAAACATTTTAATAATTTTAATATAACAGAAGTATTGTATTGCACTTATTATTAAATTGCTTTATGAAGTAATTTGATTAGACATGCATTTTTGAGAACGAATTAAGCATTTTGAATGGGAAAAAATGGAATTTGGGAAAAACAAATTAATTTGATAGTGCCCTAAAAATTACTTATTGTAAAACTTTTAATAAATTGTTCTTAAACTGTACAAGTTTATAATTAACAAAACATGCTTTTGATTGCTAAAAGTTTAATGTACTGTAAGCATTAACACAGAAGACATGGAATCAGAAAAAATTGAAAGTAAAAAATGAATTTTTGGGATTTTTTTAAAAAAAAAATTTATAATTAAAATTAAATAATTAAAAATTAATAATTTTTTATAATTAAAATTAATAATTAAATTAATTTTAATATTTTTTCTGAGGGTGTAACAGGGCCCTGCACACACACACTGCTGTGTCATCCCTTGTGAAACAGTGTAATTAGTCCCACACTGAAACACACTCGTCACAACTCGTCTATTCTTAGACCGTCCCTGCAGTTCACACAGATGAACAAGAGTGTTTGAGCCGATGGACCGAAGCCAGTCTGACATCCGACACACACACACACACACACACACATCAGCGGGACAAATCGCAACAGAAGCACACACTGGTCTCACGTAGATCGGCTCCATCAGTTTCCTCAGCACACCTCTTCAAACACACACACACTCACTGGCTGGACTTTTCAGAACACATTACATGCTTTATATTATACACTCGTCATGTCTGACCGCTGTGTGTGTCTGGCACATGCACAATGTGTTCATTTTCGAACCTTGAGTATTTTTGTGGAAAGATGCATTTCTGAAAGATGTCCAACATATTAAACAAACCGCATGTTTCACTCTCATGCATGTCAGATTATAAATAATAACCCGTTATAAAGCCTGAAGGGAGTCATGTGAGCATCAGGATAGAGACGCAGAAACCCACGGAACAGATGCTGGAGTCGACTGGCAAATCACGCTTTCATAATCCGCCAGCAGAGCAGGAAGAGGACCTGATTGAGCACAGCACTGCCACATTATTCAACAGCCAAAATGGAGGACGAACTGAGGTCACTGTCACTCATCGTGTGTGTGTGTGCACAAGCTCTGAACAAATGCCAACATGGATAATAATAATAATACAATTTATTCAATTAATAATACTGAATCCAGTGCAAACACACATGAGAAACCTTCAGCTAGATGACGTACAAAACAGCTTTTCTTAAATAAAAATGTATAGTAAACATTATTGTAATATTTCATATTAAGTGAAAATAATTAGAGCTGTCAAACGATTAATCGTGATTAATCGCATCCAAAATAAAAGTTTGTGTTTACATAATATATGTGGGTGCACTGTGTATAATTATTTTGTAAGTATATAAATACACACACACATGCATGTATATTTAAGAAAAAATATTATTTATATATCAAATATTTATATTTATAAATAATATAAATTATATATAAATCTATACACAGTACATATATACATGCAAATATTTCTTAAATATATACAAGCATGTGTGTGTATTTATATATACAAAATAATTATACACAGTGCACCCACATATATTACGTAAACACAAACTTTTATTTTGAATGCGATTAATCGCAATTAATCGATTTAGACAGTCCTAAAAATAATATTAATTATTAATTTTATTGCACAATGTTGGGATTATGCATCAACCTGATTATTATTATAATAGTCAAATTTATATATAATGGAATTTTGTATCAAATTGTACCAAAATATTATCAATATTATTTTCTCAAAATAAAAATATTATATGAAATAACATTTTTATACAAAAGAAGAAATATTACAATTATTATATTTTTTTTATACTATAAAAAAAATAAAAGTAATAACAATAATTGCATTTGAAATTACAATCACACTCAGATTCTCCCTCAGGTTGAGCAGGTCTGAGACGAGACGACTAGAAATGCCTTCAGAAAAACTTCCCAGAATCCCCTGCACTCTCTCGGCTGTATGAGACCACGAGCATCACACACACTTCATCCAAGCTGTTGTTGAGTGACTTTACAAGCGTTTCTGCCACTTAATGTCCAATCTCACTTCACCTTCACTTCACCACACACACACACACACACACACACCTTCAAAAGAGGAAGTGACTGAGGTTAAACGTTCAAAAATAAGAGATAACTGCAGCTTCTGATCATCAAGAGATGGAAGAAACCAGAAAGATGTTGATCTGGATAATGTTGCCTAGTTTACTAACACAGCTAATGTGTGTGTGTGTGTGTGTGTGTGTGTGTGTGCCAGCAGATCCGCTGTCCTTGCTTCAACATTATCTTAATGAGATAGAAAGGAGAAAATCAATCATCTTCTTAAACGGATTAGCAGAAACACACTGACACAAGCACAACTCAAATATTTGTCCTAAAGTACATGTGTACTCAGAGCTGAACACACACACACAGCTCTCTTACCTCCGTTATTGACACATTTCACAACTCGACCAGGCTAAACTTGTGCTGACTAATCCTACAACTCAGACCGGCCTGAAACACCGCGTTTACGACAGCACACGGGAAACATGTTCGGGAATTTATGATCGTAATGAACTCTATAGATAAACAATCTTCATGTTATGAGTTTCTTATCATGGTAAATCACAGCTAGTGTAAAGTTTCCATGATGTGAATGTGACTAACCTGACTTGAGGAACAGGCGAGGTCACGTGACCTGACAAGAATGACAACACTGCTATTGGTAAGAGGAAACAGCAGCAATATTTCCCTCAGGCCACATGTACACATAGCACATCGTTTAGAGAAACTAATATTACCTCCCTCCATTTTCAATAATAACATCGTTTTTAAAAACGTTGTGATTTACATCAACTCCCTCAAACCGTATTCACTTTATAGCCCTTAATCGTGGACCAATGTGGGCACAGAGGACTCAGGTGTGATCCTAATTTATATTTATTATAAATGTTATATTGATGTCTTCGATAAAGTTTTGTCTATCCATTTATGGTGTTTTATTTTATTTTGAGGGTGTTTTTGAATTTATTTACTTCAAAAAGTACCATATTTTCTATATAAATTATGATTATTTTTGTTTTATTTTTTTAACTACTTTAAAATATCATTCCAATAAGTTCTTAGAGCTAAAACCTAAAGATGAAGTGACTTTGCTGTCACCTGGTGTCTTATTTTGGCTTATTTTACAATGCTCTAAATTACAGTTTTTCCCATTAATTTCTATGGGTGCCCATTTTTGACCCAAATACAAGATTAAGGAGTTGTTTTTCACCCACTTAACATTGTAGAATTGCGTCAAAAAAATGTGTGTGTGTTCAGGAGGCAAACTTAGGAAAAGTAGCCAAGTCTTGTACCGCTCAGATCAAGGGAAGTATTTTTAATAAATAAATCAAAACTATCTTGCCCACATTTGTCCAGAATACGGTTTTAGGGATAAATACGCGAATCGGGCGCCATCATAACTGGGCGTATAGTATGTTCTGGCGTATAATGTGACGTTTGAGAACCTAAAACCCTGTTTTTAACACGGCAACACATAACCGGCAACATATCAGAAATCTCCACTTTGGCCGGATTTTTTAGAAATAATCAATATCTGGATAATAATCGAGGCATCATTTACTCGTTTATTTAAAGCAACTATAGCAACCATACTGTATATAACACTCTGGATCACTATAATCTAATTATAATAGTGATTTAATGCTAGAGCTAAAGATAGGGATTTCACCATGGAGAGAATGAGTGCGGATAAACACTGTTGATGGTTCCCGTCTGAGGTTATTTTGGGGTCGTGGTCCTCACAGATGAATAATTCCTCAGGTTATTTTGGACTGTTACTGGACACCTGCAAACGTCTCTACTACTTTAGAAGCAACACACACACACACTTCTGAGATGCTCTGAAGATACGAAAGCACTCGCGTTGACCTCTGGAAGATCTTGGTCTCAGTCATGAACACATGAAGCACTTCCTCAGAGGACAATATTAATGCTCACATCCTCAAATCATTCACATCAAGTCTCAGACGCTTCATCTAAAGTGTGTTTTGGACTCGTCGTCGTCCAGTGAGTGTATAGAGATACTGAATATAGAGAACTGAATGTGAAGAGGCTCAGATCATGTTTGAGTACATACACTCTAAACAATGCTGGGTTGTTTTAACCCAAATTTGAGTCAAATATGGACAAACCCAAATGTTGGGTTAAAAATGTCATTTAAAACTTCAACTTTCACTTTCAACTGTACATTTTTAACCCGACATTTGGGTTTGTCCATATTTGACCCAAATTTTGGGTTAAAACAACCCAGCATTGTTTAGAGTCTCTGCACTCTCAAAATGCTGGGTTGTTTTAACCCAACTTTGGGTCAAATATGGACAAACCCAAATGTTGGGCTAAAAATATAATTAAAAAGTGTAACCCAATGGCTGGGTTTGTCCATATCTGACCCAAAGTTGGGTTAACCCAGCAATTTTTAAAGTGTGACATTGCTGAAACTCTTCTCAGTCTTTTTATTCAGAGAAATTTGCTACTATTTCATTTTCACTGCGGTCTAGATCCTAAAGAGTTTTTTGAAATAGGTCCAATTGCAAAAGAGTCCATCAAATGATGAACCGATGAAAACACACTTCCTAAAGGTCTTTTTGCACTGAATGTGAGTATCGTGAGCCGCTTCAGATTTCATCATAAAGCGATGGTTTAGGCTTTGTGTGAATAAAACTTTTGGATGTGAAACGGCCTTTAGTCGGCTTCACACACCCGGTTTCTCAATGGACTGACCGGAAAACACAACTCTGATGTAATGGATGATGATGCAAGTTTGATGTTTTCTGAAGGAGTCGTATATTAAAGCCACACCTAAGCTGACAGAAACATGATCTGACACGCGCTCTTCTTCATGAGAACCGTCAGAGGAGCGTTGAGCAATTCCTCCACATATTAGACACACATGCTGTGAAGATTACAGTCAAACAACACCAAAACATCTATGAAATCTAAAGGCTTGTTCAACACAGAATTAAAAGATTACTGCAACTTTTATCTCACAATTCAAACTTCTTTCACACAATTGATAATTTATGTCTTGCAATTTTGACATTTCTATGAATTCTGGGTAATGTTTCTCATAATGTTTGGCGCAAAATACTGGTAATTTTTACACGTTTCGTTGGAGTTCTTGCCCTGAACAGAACCATATCGTTGATCCTAAATGTATGCAATTGCCAATCGTATTTGACGGAAGTGATCCAGACAGAACTTCAGACATGTTTCTCCAAAATCTTTTACGTTTACTCGGAATTCTGGGTTTACATCTTCGCAATCTTGACATGTATGTTTCTCGGAATTCTGACACGTTTCTCAGAATTCTAAGTGTACATCTCACAATTTTGACATGTTTTTCGGAATTTTGATGTTTTTTCGCAATTTTTTACGTTTTTTTTTCGGAATTTTGAAGTTTCTCTGAATTTTGACACGATTTGTCAAAATTTTTACATGTTTCTCAGAATGAAATTAAATTAATACATACATTTTTTCTAAGAATTGCAAGATTTTTAATTTTTTTTTTTTACACAAAATAAGCTTCCATCATGTTTGATGTCATGACTCTCACCTAGTGTCTTGACGGCGATCTGTCTCGTGAGCGGTGGCGGAAGGTTAATGCACACCAGGTCCACATCCGGATGCAGAAGCACGTCATCGATCCGGTTAGTGTAGAAGGGCACGTCCATGTCGCGCGCGAGCTCCTCCGCCTCCTCCTGCGTGCGACCCCACAGCGCCTTCACCGAGAAGCCCTCGTTCTTCAGCAGAGGGATGATGACCCGGGCCGTCAGACTGGTGCCGAACACACCCACCCCGGGCAACATGACCGCTGGCGGGCTGAGTGAGTGATGCTCACACACCTGAGGCGGGAGACCCGGCGGGTGCAGGTTCGAGCCCGAGCAGAGTGCATCCATCAACTATGACCATTGCGCCTTCGGGTTCCTCCTCCCTGTGTTCAATCTTCTGCAAACTAGAGTAATCAATAACTATTCATTCAAATGAAAAAGGTGAGATGGATTCATCTTCCTGAAAATCATCATCATCCTCCTCCTCCTGCACACTGAGACCCGCGTCTGCGCATTTGTAAACGCTCCGTAGTCTTAATATACGCGATGATGATGATATAATATTATATTCACAAATGGATTTGTATCCGCTTAGGTGTCTGCGCGACGCGTCGCGTTCACTCTGTATCATCCAAAAAGACGCGAACGCGTCACTGCCGAGGTGGCGTCACGATACCGTAGCGATGCAAATGAAATCCAAATAATATTAGTGAAATGTGTCTCCGAGACGCGTTGTCGCGTCTCCGCACCTCTCGCTATCAATATTGCGATCATCTGCTCCACTGCGGGCGGCGCGTTAACTCCCCGTTAACCCCTTCACCGCCGGACTAGAATACACTACACCGATCCTACTATGGCGAAGGCGTGGCGCGTGAATATTAATTACGTAGCGTGACGTTAGGTAAAGAGAACGTTCTGATTGGCTGACAGGCAGGTGGGCGCTGGGTTAGCTGGCGAATCCTACGGTGCTGAAGGCGTGGTTTATGAATATTAATTATGTTGCGTAATAGGACGCTGAGAGGGTTACCAAGCAACGTCAGCATGCTTAAAGGGTTAGTTCACCCAAAAATGAAAATGTTGTCATCATTAAGGCACCCTCATGTTTTTCCTAACCTTTATGAGTTTCTTTCTTCTGTTAAACACAAAAGGAGATATTTTGGAAGAATGTTGGGAAACAGACAGTTTGATTTTTATTCCTACAATGAAATTATACTGTCTGGTGACCAACATTCTTCAAAATCTTTCTGTTCAACAGATGCAATAATATCATAGAGCATTGGAACAACATGAGGGTGAGAACATGATGACAGAATTAAATTTTTAGGTGAACTGTCCCTTTAAATGCTTAATATTCATAAGCAAAGCCTAGCTGTGTGATTATGCATACTGCTCGTTTGATCACAGCGGGAGACAGTGACTGCAGTGAACAGAAACACAATAACCCAGTGAGAAGACCACAAATGAATCACTGCTAGTTTAAATTATTATTTTATAAATGGCATAGAAGACAATAAGGGGAAAGCCAGGAGTGAGAAGGGTTAAAATATCATAAGCTCTAAACATTGCACCATTGCAATCATCACTGCATCATTGTTTCCAAAGGAAGTTCAGACCTGCCCATCATCATGATGTGTTCATCTGTGAGCATGAGTCAATATTCAGATGGAAATACAGTATCAGTGAGTCAATAACTGCATTGTTTCTGCATGTTCAAAATGGAGGATGATGATCGACACGTTACTTTGACCTACGACCTTTCTGATCACCACATCAAACATAATTTGAGTTCTAACATATGATATTCACACTGAAGACTGTTGCATTACTTGAAAGAATAAAAATGCAAGTAAAAAGTGAGGAAAGCGTTTAGATGATGCAGTGTTTGACTGTGTGTGCTCTTCTGATGATGATTTAATCAGACGCTCGTGTCTCTGATCCGACTGTGTGTGCTGGATCATGTGACGTACATCTGAACACACACCCCAAACACACTGCAATCTGCAGAATAACACGACAACTCTCATTGGTTCATTTATTATGTTGGTAATACTTTACAATAAGGTTCTATCTTAGGGAATAAACATCTTTATTAATCATAGTTATTATTAATTTCAACATTTACTAATACATTATTAAAATCAAAGGTTGTATTTGTTAACATACAGTAGGTAATGCATGAACTAACATGAACAAACAGTTGTATTTTTACCAAAGATGAATAAACACTGTAATAAATGTATTGCTCAGTGTTCATGTTAGTAGATACATCATCTAATGAACCTTACTGTAAAGTGTTATCAACATCATATATTAACCAAGTTAATGCTGTGTGTTATTCTGTAAACCAGAGTGATCATGTTCATCTCACAGATTACAGTGTGTTTCTACTCTCTACGGATAACTCCGAATATTAAGGTGGACATTATTTAGGTGGACATTGTTTAGGTGGACATTGTTAAGGTGGACATTATTAAGGTGGACATTATTAAGGTGGACATTATTAAGGTGGACATTATTAAGGTGGACATTATAAGGTGGACATTATTAAGGTGGACATTATTAAGGTGGACATTATTAAGGTGGACATTATAAGGTGGACATTCATAAGTTGGACATTATTAAGTTGGATATTATTAAGTTTGACATTATTAAGGTGGACATTATTAAGGTGGACATTATTGAGGTGGACATTATTAAGGTGGACATTATAAGGTGGACATTAATAAGTTGGACATTATTAAGAAAAATATCACAATAAACAAATTTGGTAACTAGTTACTAGAGTAATTACTATAAATTTTGACCCTGGACCACAAAACAAGTCATATGTCACACTGGTATATTTGTGGCAATAGCCAACAACACATTGTATGAGTCAAAATTATCGATTTTTTTATTATGTCAAAAATCATTAGGATATCAAGGAAATAATGTTCCATGAAGATATTTAGTAGAATTCCTACCGTAAATATATAAAATATTTATTTTTTGTGAGTGAATGCAGCAAAATCACAAACATAAATGCACAATTTTAAAAAAGATTTTCTCAATGTTTTGATGTTTTTGACGCTTAGATTCCAGATCTTCTAATAGTCACATCTCAGCCAAATATTGTCCTATCATAACCAACCATACATCAATGGAACGCTTAATTATTCAGCTTTCAAAAATTGATCTAGTGACTGTTTTGTGGTCCAAGGTCACAATTGTGCTTGATACATGCAACTAAACCACACCCGAATCAGAACCATAACCCTATAGTTAATTATTATTACTCACTTAAATATATAAATGACACTATAACAAGGACACCTTAAAATAAAGTGTAAACAAGAATTCTAATAAAATAATCCTGTTAGAATTAAACGATTCTCTGAGAATAAGATGGTTTGTTTGTGAGTGAACAGCATGTTTCACATCGTTTATTCATGTGTCCTGAAAGCAGATAATCCGAAGAGCAAATATTGATTGGGCTGATGCTCTTGACCTTGGACCAGCAAAGGTCAATCAATGCGTTTGAATAGAGAATAACTGTTCACTTACTGAGTGAAAACACTGAAGCCACTCTCATATCAGGCAATGCTTTAAAGCGCCACCTGGTGTTGATACATGCGAACCACGTGTTTCATATATTCTCATAAAAGTATATTCTATATACATATTTGAAAACGGTATATTTTAAGAGTTGTAACTGCATCAAACTGCATTGAAACCATCACACACACACACACACACACACACACACTGAGAACACATGGAGAAGAAGCCTTTCACACGTTAACTGCTGATTCTGAAGAATGACACAGATTTAAACATGTACAGTATAAAAACTGAATGTTGCAAAATGTGTTTTTGGCTGGAAGTAGACTACTCTAAAGTCTGAGAACACACTGATAATCTGACATTTCATAAAGCAAATGCAAACAAGTTTTAAACAATGTTGTGATGTAAACTACAGTATATTAAAAATTATATATATATATATATATATTTTAATATACTATATTTTATGTATGTTATATAAAACATTTTATATATCATTTTATGTATTTTTAGAATTTTTTTTTTCTAAAAATAAATAGAATGATATATAAAATGTTTATATATAACATACATAAAATATAGTTAGGGATAGGGTTTTTCACTCAAAACGTAATGTTGATAATATCATTTGTAATGGGAAAATGTATTCAATGCAAAAGAGCTGTAATTTCACGAGTGATCTCAGATTTTTGGAATATATAAAATTTGACAACAACTTTAAAATGAAATGTAAATCCACAGTTTCCGAGTGGGTCTGTTTATGATTAAAGAAACTACATGAGAAACTCCCAGCTTTATATTAGAGGGGCGTTTCAACCAGTCATCCTCATCATCAATCTCATCATCATCATCATCATCATCATCCTCTGCTCTTCAGCTGTTGTTTTATTTTGGTTTTTACATTTTGATCTACACATCTCTCAGTGAGGTTATTTGTGACACGAAACCCTTAGTGTATCTTTGGTGTCTGAAAGGACAGAAAAGAAAATATGTCACCGTACATTTGTGTGGATCAGTTCAGTAACTCCAGGTCCTTTAGATGGGAAAACACTCACAATTTCCAGTTTACAAAGAACTCAGATGGAAAACTATGGCATGTTGAATGAGTAAAAGAAATGACCACATCAAATAAACACAATTCATAAAGCAATTTTACACAATATCCCCGTCCCAAAAAAAATCACAAATTCTCCTAAAGGAAACACAGCAGAGCAGATCTACATCCTCAGATAACACCAGATACAGGATAACCACATCATCTGTCTCCTGCAGAACAAGAGTACAGTCCTGATGTCCAGAGAAGCGCATACGAACACTCCTGATGTTTATTAGCAGAGATTTTTGGCACACAAAAACATATCGACAGGACACACAATCTACACGAGCGCTCCAAAGTTTGGGGTTGCTAAGATTTGTAATATTTTTGTCTCTTCTGCTCAACAAAGCTGCATTTACTTCTTAAAAAATACTGTAAAAATAGTTCAATATTATTACGATGTAAAACAGACATTTTCTATGAGTATATATTTAAAAATGTAATTTATTCCTGCATCATTACTCCAGTCTTCAGTGTCACATGATCCTTCAGAAATCACTATAATATGATTTATGATTATAAACAGTTTAAAACAGCATTTATTTGAAATAAAATAAATTAGAAAATGTTAAAAAAAATTTACTGTCACTTTCGATTTAGTGCATCTTTGCTGAATAAAAGTATTAAGAATTAACCCCAAACTTTCGAACAGAAGTGTGTTACATCATGTCCAACCAAGTTCAACAAAATCACAGCCAATCAGGACACATGTGCTGTTTAATATGCAGAGATTGTGGACCAATGAGGCGCCTGGTAAGAACACAGTGTAGAAGAACAAAAAGAACAGGACAAATAAAATGATGTAAATCTTGGTAAAACTGTTCTGTGATCTGTCCAAGTCTAAACACAATAGTTCCTAAACTTTGTAAAGTTGAAGTGTGTAAAATACTCCTCACATCTGCTATTGGTCAAAAACAGATAGCCCCGCCCCCAATGCCACTCCATTGGTGGAGCCAATATCTCTATGTCCAGCTCATTCCGACACACACACACTTCAGCGTCTGTGGCTAAAGAGGATACAGTAGATCGCTATAGCTGAGGCTAACTTTTGATCAATTAGTTTGAACATAGTTCACGAATGTCAAGACAGACACTTTAAATGTAGTTCCAGCTCATGAGAAACATGTTTATTGCTGAGAGATCGAGATTGCAGGTCTGGTTCTGCTGGACGGGTCAGCTGTGCCTTTTGCTTTTATCATACAAACTAAAAAGTGCAAATACAGCCGAAATCATCCCATTAAACTGCTTTCAGAGATTCACGCCAAAACAAAACCTCAGTACTCGATAATAAACGTCATGGCTTCTCCTTCAACGCTGCTCGCATTAAACATTTCAACATTTATAATACAGAACCCTTGGTCAGTGATGCCTTGATAAAAATAAAAAAGTTATTGCACATTTCATATCATGAAGTCAGTAACGTCATCTGACACTCTCAGCATCTGCTCTGCATCACTTTGATCTCAGAAAGCCATCATGGATACGGATCAGCTCTCTGAACACTGATGTTATCTTGGATATCAAGCGACAATTTGAATGTCCGCAGATGATAAAAGCAATGCAGGTTGACGATGGAGACGTGCAGATGGACTTTATGAATGAATCGATATTAAACAGGCATTACCAAACGCTCCTCACACGTGAAACTAAAGCCATCGGATCTGGGAAAAGCCTTCGACATCTCGAACAACAGGAGAACCACGGCCACGGGCGAACGATGCACAACACAGACATAAAACTAGCATAGCACGAACAAATAAAAGAAGACGAGGAAACAGTCAATGAGCATAAATTAAAGTGTCATTATGGATCGTGTCTCCGCTTTCATATGTGCTTGACGTTGAGTCTGTTCTTCAGGAGATCAGAAATGTCTCGTCTCCTCGTAAACGCAGCAGGACGTGATGCTGCCTGGAAAACCACTGGTTTTCACGACGCCCCGCTTTGCTCTGGGAAAAAATAATAAACAGAATTCCTGCCGGTGGAAATCCACTTTATGAATATATGGTGATGACCTCTCGACCCCCGCGCGCACCAACAGGACCCGGTTGAGACCCTCCATCATAACCTCCATGAACTCCATGTCTGAGACGCATCGGTCAAGGACAAATCATGCTTTTGGGAAGACGTTTGCGTATAATAAGTTAGATTTTAAGTGTTATTTAAGTGTTTTAAATAAAGCATTAATCTTCTCAAGGTCATGCATTACTGTGATTTTACCACAGTAAACAGGAGACATGAAGATTAATGACTAAAATCTTACTGGATTATTTTTTTTAGGGCTGAGTAACAATTATTCGCGATTAATCGCATCCAAAATTAAAGTTTGTGTTTACGTAATATATGTGTGTGTAATTATTTTGTATATATAAATACACACATGCATTTATATATTTAAGAAATATTTGCATGTATATACTTTATATATATTTATACTAGGGCTGTCAAATGATTAATCGCGATTAATCAAATCCAAAATAAAAGTTTGTGTTTACATAATATATGTGTGTGTAGTGTGTGTAATTATTTTGTATATATATAAATACACGCACATACATGTATATTTAAGCAAAAAAAAGTAAAAAAAAATATTTAAAAATATTTATATATAATATAAATTATGTAGAAATGTATATACAGTATATACATGAAAATATGTTTTAAATATATACAAGCATGTGTGTGTATTTATATATATAAAATAATTATGTAAACACAAACTTTTATTTTGTATGCAATTAATGGCGATTAATCGTTGTCCAGCCCTATTGTTTTTATAAAACTGTAATGTTCAATAAATCCTTACATCTCGGATAATAATAATCAATATGAGCTACAATAAAATAATAAGAATTAAAGAACTCTTTCTCAAGATACAGTAATAGTTCATTTGTTTTAGGCAGAATTTAAAGAACTATAATAGAACTATTTCTATAAACTGCATTAAAAATATCACTGCATTAGTTGATTAAAAGTTTAAATCTTCTATACACAATAAATATAACAAATAATTGAAAAAATAAAAACATGGAAATAATATTATTCTAAATTGGTGTTGTTTTAGTATAATTTATATACTATAATATTTATTAATATTTGGAATAAGCTTTTCTTTTGTTACATTTTTAGCTTTTGTCATTTTTATTCTTTTAAATTTATTTTTATTTCAGTATTCTTATTTCCAGTTAGTAATTTTAGTGCTTTAAAAATAGAATTTTTGTTTAGTTTTCCATTTAATTGAATTCCATCATTATTATTTTACTTACTGTTAATTTTCTTTGAACACAAAAGAAGATATTTTGGTATGTTCGTGTTTTCTAGTAACTTGCGAGTGAGTAAATGATGACAGAATATGTATTTTTGGGTGAACTATACCTTCAACAAAGATAAAATTTTTGATCTGATTTATTAAATGTGAGTTTTGAGGTGTGGTTTGCGTGAGGATACAGTTTTCATCGCCGCCCCGGTTCTTCGGTGGGCCAGGCATGTTGAGGAGCACCAGATGTGCACCCTGAGACTTGTTGACCACCACTTCATTCAGTTTGACCGCTGTGTGCATGCAGCGCACGTTCGACTGGTTCCTGTTCACAGAGTCATGTGACGAGGGACAAAAACACACGCGTGTGACTCAATCATATTAATACAGATTCAAACTCATGCCAACATCCAAAAAAAGCGAATACGTATTCATGTTCAGTCAAATTTAGTGTATTACTACTCAGTTTTTGCAAAAGCACATTATATTCATAGATTACAGTGACATCAGGAGTCATATGCAAACTTGTCTATTATCATAGAGCCATATTTGATCCTGATTGGTCAATGTAATCATATTTGTATATAATGACGCTAAACTGTATGAAAGATATCATTGTTTCAAACAGCTGTGCAGTGTGTGTAAGCTTAGCATCATGATTAATATATATGCACTGTAATTCAAGCATTATTTATATGATATATTAGTGATATAATAAAGGCCGATTTGAGGTTAGTGTGCACAATATCGAGATTTGACATGCACAGCATATGCACATGCCTTTAATAAAGCATGAATTATGAAATCACAAATACAGTTGAAAAACTTGTGCTCCTCAGGCCACCTTGTGCCCGTATGAACCGCTTTAAATACATTTTACTGTATATAGAAATTAGGGCTGTCAAATCACGATTAATCACATCCAAAATAAAAGTTTGTGTTTTAATAATATATGTGGGTGCACTGTGTATAATTATTTTTGTGTTATTATTTTATTTGTATTTTATTATTCATATATAAATATATAAATATATATATATATATATATATATATATATATATATATATATATATATATATATATATATATATATATATATATAAAATAATTATACACAGAGCACTTATGTAAACACCAAACTTTTATTTGGATAGTGGAACTAATTCAATGTAATAGTTTGACAGTCCTAATAAAAATATAAATAGGGCAAAGAATAATAAAGAGGCCACTCTATTTAGATGCAGCAAATGCCACAATGAAATATACAATAAATAAATATTTATCCCTGTATATAAAAATATTAATAAGGATGCCACTCTATTAACAATAGTAAATATACCACAATAAACACTAAATAAATAAATAAAAGTTTTATCTGTATATAAAAATACAATAATCTAAATTATTACTTGCATTACTATTATAAATAAATATTGAATTTATAAATAAATATTGAATATAAATAATGAGATCTCTGAGGCCCAGCAGGTGAAGATGAAGCACAAGTTTTCTTGTTTCGATCCATCATGCTGCACACATGAGCTCCTGCACGTCTAGGACAGAGGGAATGCTGGGGATGTCAGAGCGAAGCGCGCACACACACACACGTATATGCTGGAATAAAGCAGCGAGCTGCAGGGTTTGAAAGCGGGACAGCTCATGAACATCAGGACACAGACCCGGCTACAAACAGAGAAATGTGACTTACAGACTCTCCCATTCGCTAGAAAGAGGAAACACAGGACAGAACAACAGAGACAGGCTTCAGCACGCTTCACACACAGTCAGCACTGACACACTCTTCACATTACATTTCTTCATCTACTGTGTTCTTCTTCTTTTTGGGGATAGTGATTCTCAAATAACAAAAATGATGTTCTGCATAGACTTTAACCTTAGAGTAATATTTATATATTTTATATATAAAATATCTATAAATAAAATAATATAAAATATATATTTTATATTATATATTTTTAAAATATATATTTTTTTTTAAGATGATGTGGTTATAATAATAGAAAATAATAATAAAATAAAGATAATAAAAATAGGAAAATTAATGACTAATAAAAAATAAATAAGTAATGAATATACAAATTAATAATGAAATAAATGTAATTTTAACAATGATGATACAAATATATAAGAGCACATTATTAAAAATAGCATACTAAAGGTTATTAAAAATATCACAAAGCAAAAAAAAAAGTAATGGTCATTAAATTATCATAAAATAAAAATAATCATAAAAATAAATGTTAAAAAAAATAATACATAAAAATAAATGTTTGTGAATCATGATCTACAGATGTTTTCGTGAGATTCATTAGTAACCATTGAAGTGAGGAATATAATTATCACTACTATATAAAAATTAAAAAACATGTCAATAATCTGTCTTCTAGATATGAATATATGAAGAGACAGAGACACAGACACATGATGACACACTGTGATCATGAAGTCACACACACACACACCCATGCAGACTGTGTGCTTTAAATACCCAGAAGACCCTGGGCTTTTGTTTGTTCATGCATCCCAGTCAAACGTTCATCTAAGTGTTTAAAGTCTTGAACACACACTGCGAGCCGGTGTTTGAGCTGCTGACTCACGGTTTCATGTTGAAGAGGTCTGACACGGCCATGGTTGCGTTTGTGCTCTCGGTTGCGGTTGCGTTCGGTGTAGAACTTCTCTTTGGTCCAGGTCATGTGGACTCGCTCCGGCGCCGCGTCGGCCTTGTCGTTTAGCGCCGCGTGAGACGCTGTGTTCCTGTCCATGGATCAGCTGAGCCTGTGGCGTCATCACAATCACACGTTAAATCTATATATTCACTAGTAAAAATATATAATATCTTTTAAAATCACAGCAAATTATGAATTAACCCTCTGACGGTTCCTCGTCACTTCTGACTCTGGAATAATTTTCTGTTTTGAATTATTAAGAATCACAGCTTCATCAGAAGCTTATGATACTTGGTGACTTTTTTGGCATTTGGTATGTGAACACAAAAAAAAATTTAGTTCGTTATTCGAGCATGATAAGTGGCCGTAAAAAAATTTGCGGTCGTAAAAAAGTCACGATTTTGGTCTTTGGTCAAAAATTACCCCCATAGCAAATGAATGGGAAATTGACAAAAACACAAAAATTCAAAAAAAAATTTTTTTATAAGAAATAGTTTGAGATTGTTTCAATTATATATTCAAATCCACCCAAAAAATAAATAAATAATGTGTTCATAAACAGCTGGGAAATTCACATGCCTCTCCATAGAGAGCTTTACATGCCATCTAGTGGTTACACCATGATTTTACGCTTTTCTCTCATACTGTAACCAGATGGTGCTAATTTTCTTCAAAAAAATAATAATAATTTCTTAAGGCCTAAGACTCTATATTAAACTAAAATACTGCATTAATAATAAAATAAAAAATAATCATAAAAAAAAATATATATATATATATATATGTAGAAAAATATATACATAAAAATAGACCATAAATATTGCATGCATATTAATAAATTCAATCAAATTGTCTCAAAATACTAAATTAAAAAGAATAAATATTATAGAACAAAAATAAATTGCATTGGTTTCACTGGATGGAAGAAGTGTCATTTTCAGGCCTCCGGTCACTTCTGACCGGGAAGGCCCAGGACGTGACTCATAAAGGAAGACCATCAGAGGGTTAAACAAATATCCCACAAACACAAAAATGTGTTTTTTTTTTAGATGCATAAATTGAACAAACAAAAGTTTACAATAATAAACTATTATAAATTTCTCTGACCATTATGAGATCTATATTCAAAAGAAAAGAATATCAGATTATCTATATTAGTAATTACATGCAACTATATTAGTCTGTGATATGCAGACTGCTAACATGCGACATGAACCCTTTTCTATTCATTTCTCTATATATTTATTAACAGTTTCCGCTGAATACAGAGAAACACGAGGGAATGCAAAGGACAGGGGGGTCATTGACGATCACGTGGGGTCACAGATGCTCGTGCATGAAGTCACGACACATGCATGATGGGAAGGGAGGAGCACACGTTACAGCTACAGAGCCAATGCTAAAGCTAATGCTAAGCACACACGTCGTCTGGCTCTGCACTTGTATGTGTTTGATCCGGGACGGTGGTCTTGCGTTCTCTACCTCCTCCTGTTTCTCCTCATCTAGTTGGCTGATCTGGTTATTGAGGCCTGAGCCGTGTAGCTCCGCTGTGGTTCTTCCTCCGACAGAGCTACGCGATTCGTCCGTGATGCTCTGAATCTGACGCGCGTTTCCCGGAGAGCAGCAGAAATGAAAGAGGGACCACAAGTCACAAAACTGTAATCATGTGCCATAGCCACGACCCTCAGTCCTGCTACATTATTCACCACAGCCATGCAGACGCTTTCTGGAAGTCTCGATGAAGAAATGTCAGACGGCAAAATGAAAAACAAGACACCATAGTTTGCCTATTTTTGGGCCAATTAAGAGTTTTTGCATTATTTTCAAGAACAATTTAGCAGAACAGTTGTTATTACTGTAAATCAGCATTAATTATAATAAATCTATATACATTTAAGTTAACAATAAATACTAACATAATATATATACTTACAAATGTGCTTAATTTATATTTATATATATATATATATATATATATATATATATACATAAACACACATTACACAATTTCCTTTATGCTATAATATGAAAATATCTATATATGGATTTTTTTCTTCCATATTCCAGTTGTCTACTGACATTGGTTTATAGATATAGCATGAAAATAATGTGACAATTTAAAAAACAAATGGCTTTCTTTATGCAATATATAATATATTCTGTTTTCTTTTGATTTTAGAGTGAGATATGTCACATATTTTGACATTTCTTGAATAAGTTTAGGCGAGATTCACTGGTGTAGTATTAATGATACTGAAGGGCAGATATTATGGGTGTAAATGGACTGGTTGACTGAAGCTCACCTCTCGCTCGCGCTCCGTCCTCGAGAGCTGCATCTGCTTCAGCATCTGAGAGCGTTGCTCCATCACCAGAGTCTTCTCGTAGGTGAACGCGGAGATATCACTGTCATGCTGGAGGAACACACACACCACAGGTGCAGTTACAGCAGTGAACACACACACACACACACACCACAGGTGCAGTTACAGCAGTGAACACACACACACACACCACAGGTGCAGTTACAGCAGTGAACACACATGAGTGTGAGTTCTGAGTGTTTGCAGAACTACGCCCCCTCTGGCGACAAGCGAAACTGCAACCAGAGGTGTGCACCCTCATGGACCACACACACACGCACGCTTACACGAGCTTTTACAATAAAATGAAAGCTTTACATTTTGACAGAAGTATTTCTATGGAACAATAAAATATTAATATGTTAATAATAAATATATGTAAAAAAATAAAGGTACATTATTTATTAGAAACAGGTAAATAATATTTTAGCATTTTAAAGAATAATAATAAGATAATACATCATTAGGCAGCAATAATACATAATTATAATACTTACATTATAATATAAATAAATATAACATTATATTAAAATGTTAGATGAATAGTATTAATAAGAATAGTAATAATAACAACAACATTAAAAGATAATTCAATATTATGTAGCAGTAATATAATATAACACAAAAATTAAAATACCTTTTATTTTAATATAAAATAATTATAAATAACTTAATAAAATAATAATAATGAAGATTAATAATTCCATATTATGCAACAATAATAAATAATTGTAATAATAACACAAACTAAAATATTGTATTCATATATTAAATAAAAGATAACTACGTATAATAATAAGATAATTCTATATAATATGTACCAATAACACATATTTGGAATAGTTATAATAAACTAATTATAAAAAAAAAAAACAACATTCTATTCATATATTCAATTAATTAATTAAATATAATCTATATATCTATAAATTACAAGAAAGTCTATCTGTATGTCTGTGTGTGTGTGTGTGTCTGTCTGTTAATCGCATATCTTCTCGAACCGTTAGTCCAATGGATCTCAAACTTGACAAGTGTCTTGCTACAGGCACGAGTAAGTGTCTATGCCGAGTTTGACGTTGTTTGAATTAGAAATGCAAAGATGTCGCTAAATATGGGCATTTTGCACCTAGTCATAATACTGATTTAAAAAAATAGCAGCATCAGTAAGGGCTCACCATCTCCACCACCTCCACCTCTGCGTTTAGGGGCAGGAGATGATCGGGAACATCTGCAGGTCTTTCTTCATCTGGATGCTGTTATCATCTAACTGAGCCACGGTGAAGATGCGCATCTTACACCTTCCTCCACACCTGAGACACACGGACACAGAAGAGCATGATCTTTTAGAGCAGTTTCCCTGATAGGCTGAAGCTCAGATTCACAGCTCACTCAGGGCCGAACCTTGTGCTGTCGCAGCAGGAAGGGCAGGAGCATCAGCATGCCCCCAGTCGTGAACGATCCACCACACATCGATGGTTCCTTCACTGAGACGCTCCTGATGAGGGAAACTGTCCACGTTCTTGGCCACCAGAAGAGCCAGATGGGCGGCAGTCGTCTCTCGGACCGTCTCTGAGGAGAGAAACACCACAGGCTCTTAACTAAAGGGATACTTCACCTCTGGAAAGATGAATGTGTATTTAGGATGGGTAATTCTGTAGAAGAACAAATATGTGACAAATATTGTTTTAATTTGGAGCTTTCTAGACTGAGAAAAGCCAGAAAATGTATTTTTGGCTGATGTGGATGAAAGACAACAACTCCCAGAATGCACTTGGTTTCGCTGCCCTAGGAGGCCACGCCTACCGGTAACAGAGCGTAGTCATTAAACAACAAGTCTAGGCTACTAGTGAGTCTCGGTGATGAATCTGCCCAAAAATGTGTTGAAATTAACTCGGAAAAGATTGTTCATTTTAGTGAACGAGTTTGAACAGGAGAGTCACGAACACGCATCACAGAACAGACCAAGGCGAGTATTTGTGCTTATAAAACGTAAACTTTGTTATTTATTTTTTAAATGAGCGATCGTTTCGCTTGATAAGACCCTTATTCATCGTCTGGTGTCGTTTCAAAGCCCTTTGAAGCTGCACTGAAACTCTCATTTGGACCTTGAACCGTTTGGACCCCATTGAAGTCCATTATATGGAGAAAATCCTGGAATGTTTTCATCAAAAACCTTAATTTCTTTTCGACTGAAAAAAAAAGAAGACATGGACATCTTGGATGACATGGGGGTGAATAAATTATCGACAAAAGTTTTTTTTTTAGGTTTTTTATGTCGGTTTCAAGTGAGATGCAGCATCTTCCTCAGTTCAACAATGTGTGTGTGTGTGTGTGTCCAAGTCTCTGACCTATGAAGCTCTTCCAGGACTGCGGGTCGTTGGACTGTCTCCAGTTCGTGGGCCAGGCCATCAGAACAGAGTTGTGTTTCATTCCTCCAAGGCCGCCGGACTGGATCAGGTGAGAGATGCCGTCGCGCTGGTTCGACGACACCACCACATGGCAGAAGCCCTTTCGTCTTCTCTGCGGACATGGCTGATTTTATGTTCTACAGATGTAAATAAATGAAGAAAATAATCATATTTGATATCATTCAGAGACATTTCATAAACACAAAGTCATAAACACGAAGAAAGATGGATTCTGGCTTGATTCAGTTGTGTGTGTGGCCACTAGGTGTCAGTGTGAGCTCAATGATCCAGTCCTGCTGTAACACATCCTGTTTGCTCAGTTTATTTCAGGACAAAAATGGTCTGGAGATTTTGTAATTAACTGTTCATACGGTGTATGTTCGAGATCCATTTACATCAGAGTGAATCTTAACATTAAAGGATGATTTTAAAGACTAAATACTTTCACAAAAACAATCAGTGATTCTTGTTTTAAAGTAGCTTTACACTCTAACACAAAGATTGAAACATTATATTAATATACTAAATAAATTCATAATAATAATAAGACAATCCAATGTAATAATGCAGCATAATAATTATAATATAGTAATTTTTTACATATTCATATATTAAATTAATTCATCTACTACTAGTAACATAATATACTGTACTATAATTGTGATTTTGTATTATTATTATTGTGTTTTTTTAGTTAGTTATATACCCAATAACTAAAAGTAACTTTAAAACACTTTAGATTTGTATTATCTAAAGTTAACAAAGATAAATAAATACTGTAACAAATGAATTGCTCATTTTAAGTTAGTTACTTAATGTTAGTTACTTACTAATGTTTGATGGGAACTTATTGTAAAGTGTTGCTAATCAGATTGTAATAAATGTATAAAATTATCATTAGCACAGTTGGCTTTGACTATGAATGTAATCTGAAGATAACGTATTGTGTATGTACTTGAAAAAGATATCACAGTTTCTGTAAAAAAAATAATAAAAAATAATAAAAAATAATAATAATAATAAATAAATAAATAAATAAATAAATAAATAAATAAATAAATAAAGTTGTCCTCCGAAGAGGGGGGTGGAGGTGGGAGAATAAAAATTGTATACAACTATTAAAAGCATGAAAATTATATTTTGATTTTCATATTTCAAAATCATATTTGATTTTACATTTCATACTGTAACTAGTAACTGAAAAGTATCAGGCTTATCTAACTTTTTATCAAAAAATATTGATTTTAAGTAGTAAAATGGCCTTTTTTGAATAATCACTCAGGTTTGTCAGTGTTTGTTACATGTTTCACACACAAACACACACACACCTGTTCTGCTTGTTTGGCCTCAGTGTCTTTGGTGAGGTATGTTCCCTCCAGCACCCAGGCGACGATGGTCAGGCCTTTGCCAGCCTTCAGCTGTGTGGTGAAGGACAGGAGACGAGGGTGTTTCACCGACAGCTCAGTGTCCAGATTGAGGAGAACCAGCAGCTGAGGTCTGGAGAACATCAGGAGTCATCAGGAGATACAGCACAACTCACACATCTTCTGCTTATACAGTTACCTATTCATGCCTACAACCGTTCATAGTGCAATATACACTACCGGTCAAAAGTTTAGGGTCGGTAAGATTTTTTATGTTTTTAAAGAAGTCTCTTTTGCTCACCAAGGCTGCAATTTTTTTATAAAAAATACACAAAAAACACAGTAATATTGTGAAATATTATGACTATGTAAAATGACTTTTTTATGTTAATATATGTTAAAATGTAATTTATTCCTCTGAAAAAAAGCTGAATTTTCAGCATCATTACTCCAGTCTTCAGTGTCACATGATCCTTCACAAATCACTCTAATATGATGATTTTATGCTCCAAAAACATGTATGATTATTATCCATGTTGAAAACAGTTTTTTACATTTTTATTTCAGGATTCTTCTGATGAATTGCAGCCTTGGTGAGCAGAAGAGACTTCTTTTAAAAACATAAAAAATTGCAATCCAATCTTAAACTTTTAAACGGAGTGTATGTTAAATGTGCTGTTGATCATGCATGTATGTATAAGCTATTAGTGCTTACAATTATTTACAAGAACAACTGACTAAAAGCTGGACTGAATATATTATAATGCACTAAAAAAGAAAGGATTCTCCATTGTCAAATCAAACTGTGGAGGTTTTTCTGGCTCGGGATTAAAGGATTAAACAGGACTGTCGGAGGTGTGATGCTTTCAGGTGAATGATGTCAATCTGAGGCTACAAGTCAAGAGCTCAGCATATCTGCCATTATCATCAATGATCATTTGCTCTTTACTGAACCCCACAAAAGGTGTATAAATAAAATCCCCTGAAATTAATTTCAACTGGGATTATACCTAGCGCAGCTGGGACGTTCGTGAGCAACATTACTGTAGTATCATTGAGATATTATTACAGTCTTTATTATATTTATTTGAAAAGTTTTGTTGTATGATTTTGTCATTTTTGTTAGATTATGTCTATATAGTTTATACTATGTTTTTAATACATTACTTTATTTCAATTTAACTTTTATTTTGTTTAAACATACAACAATGTGATGTGTTTTATGGTTTTAGATTGAGTAAACTATAATAACCCTGGGCATGACCCTCATCACAGGAACTAAAGAGGCTCAGACTCGGGACACAGGGAAGACGTGTACCACAGATTGTCTACAGGCTCACAGATGTCACAGAACAAACACATATCAGTTCCTCCTGATGTAGATTAGACCGCTGTGATGAGATATGAACAGGTCTGACCTCGTTCCTGAAAGATGACCAAGTTTCATTGCATCTCATTGTGTGCAGGTTATTTAATCCATGAAAGATTACAGAGAGCTCTGGGAAAAACCCAACACTGATTGTCTCTGGATTATGACACTGAAGTGCGAGTGAAGGAGCGAAAGAAAGAAACCGGCACTGAAATGTGATGATATTCTGCTATAGACGGCTATATCTTGCTTTTAATTCACTGGATTTTTAAATTTTATGTGATACATTTGAAAAAAAAATGAAAAAAAAATATATATATATATATATATATATATATATATATATATATTTTTTTTTTTTTTTTAATTGACCTTACAGTAAAAATATTGAATAAATAAACAAATTAAAAAACAAATTAAACACATGATATACACTACTGTTCAAAGGGTTAGGATAAAATGCTTTAATTCAAAAAGTTTAAGATTTTTTAATGTTTTTAAAAATACTTTTATTCTCAGCAATGTCGCATTTATTTAATTAAAAATACAGTAAAAACACTAATATTGTGAAATATTATTACAATGTAAATCAGCTGTTTTCTATGTAAGTATATAGTAAAGTGTAATTTATTCCTGTGATCAAAGCTGAATTTACTCCAGTCTTCAGTGTCACATGATCCTCCAGAAATCACTCTAATATGATGATTTGCTGCTCAAAAAACATTTATGATTTTTATCAGTGTTGAAAACAGTTTTGCTGCTTGTTTTTCATGTTGTTTCTCAGGATTCTTTGATGAATAAAAGTTAAAAACAACAGAAATGATTTGAAATAGAATCTTTTTTATAAATTATTATAAATGTCTTTACTGCCACTTTTGATCAAAAGAATGCATCCTTGCTGAATAAAGTATTAAAGTTCTTTTAAAAAATATTGGTTTATGTAGAAGTGCTTGTGTGTTCAGATCCTGACCTCCAGTTTTTGGTGTGTGGCGGCGCCTCCTCTAACCGGATGAGAGCGAAGCGCGCCGCGTTGAGGGAAACACCCGGATCCGTCGCCCCACTCCTTCTCCGCCCTGAACACACACATGTGAAATCACCGTGAGCGAGTATTAACTTACAATGACACTGCAGACAATCACTCAGGCAGATTCATCAGTAATCAGCTTAGCGTCTGACTGACTCACGGCGTGGGCTGTAATGCGCTTCTGCAGCTCTTACCCGCGGTATTCAATGTATTTGTAGATGCATCCAGCAATGAGCATGGCCACCAGAGCGTAGTACCAGGAGGATATGAACATCAGAGCCAGACATAAACTCATCCCGAGAAACGACAGAGTCCTGATGAATGACAACAGCAGCGCCAGCTCAGTTAAAGCACACTAAACATTTGAAACAAAGCCATGATAAGGTCAAATGGAGGGCACATGAAGACATGAATGTGCCACTAACTTCAGCAAATACATATGCCAAAATAGCAATATTTTTAAAACATGCATTTTGTCATCAACAATTAAAAGTAATGCGTCTGACCCCAGTAATCCTCAGAGTCTCAGAAATGTCAGCTATTGTCTCATTTCGGTACCATTTTAATTTCTCAAGATGTTGAAATGGAAATGAAATGACATGAGGATCAAGTTTCCTGAAACATCTAAGCAATGAATGTGTTCCTCAGTGTTATATTATATGGTAGTCAGCATTAGAAGTGGATCAATACAATGTTTTCAAAGTTGTCCTAAGTCAAGAACTGGTATTGTTCAAAATTCATGTATAACTTTGATGAAAGGTTTTATCCACTTCAAATGTTGACTACTGTATATAATCCTTCAGTATATATAATCCTTCACTATACTGTATATAATCCTTCAGTAAATCATTATACTTCAGTTCAGTGCATTTCCACCAAAGACGTACAAGTTAAAATGAGTTTTGATAGCATTTTGATTTAAGAGAAACTTAGTGTGTGGCTTGACATCATCCATCAGGAATTGATTTGACTGAAAAAAAAGTAAAATGAAAGTATATATAGTATTCATATAAATGCACACCCACCTTTCAAACGGTTGAGGTCAGTAAGATTTTTTAAAAAAAAATGTATTCAGCAAGTATGCATTAAATTGATCAAAAAAGACATTTTTAATGTTACAAAAGGTTCTATTTTGAATAGGGCTGGGCAACGATTAATTCCTATTAATTGCATACAAAATAAATGTTTGTGTTTAAATAATATATGTGTCTGTAGTGTGTTTAACTATTTTGTATATATAAAAACACACACAAGCATGTATATATTTAAGAAAAATGTGTTGTTAATATATTGAATATTATATTTATATATAATATTAATTCTGTATAAATATATAGAGTATATACATGCAAATATTTCTTAAATATATACAAGCATGTGTGTGTATTTATATATATAAAATAATTATACACACTAAACACACATATATTACAATAACACAAACTTTTATTTGGATGCAATTAATCGCGATTAATCAACTAGACAGCCCTAATTTATACATAATTAATATTATGTATAAAAACAAATATTGATATATTAAGAACGCATTTTTCTTAAATATGTACATGCATGAGTGTATAAATATATACATGCATGAGTGTGTATATATATATATATATATATATATATACACAAAATAGTTATACACACCACACACACATATATTATGTAAACACAAACTTTTATTTTGGATGCGATTAATCAGCGATTAATCGATTGCCAGAAGGATTCCACAATAATATTGCTTGCACAACTCTTTTCAACTGATAATAATCATAAATGTTTCTTGAGCACCAAATCATCATATTAGAGTGATCATGATCATGTGACACTGAAGATGATGCTGAAAATACAGCTTTGATCACAGGAATAAATTAATTTTAATATAAATTAACATAGAAAACAGCAGATTTACATTGTAATAATATTTCACATTTTTTGTAGCCTTGGTGAGTAGAAGAGACTTTTTTCGAAAATATAAATAAATCGTCCTGAAGCCATTGGACAGATGACTGTAGTGTCTCACCAGTGGTAGAATTTGAAGCGTGGTCTCCAGTTGGGCGTCCTCAGGAGCGTCTAGAAGTGCACAGGCCAGATTTACAAACAGATAACACATAAGAAAGACCTGAGGAGAAGAACACAGTCAGAACACACACACCGTCACCCAGTGGAGGAGAGAACACGTCACACACCAGACTCACATTGAGAGGATGGGCGCCACAAGCGTCAGAGGGAAGCGATGAGAATCCCACTTTCACAGATCAGAGCCGTCAGGAGAAGGCCCACGTCGGCTCTCCGTTGGCCTTGCCGTGACCGAACACCTGAGATCACATGACAGTCGAGAGACGGCAGGATATGAGGATGCTTATGTGTCATCAGTATTGTTGTTGATACTTTATTTGATCCTTTTGTCTGACATGTTTCTTGTCCACGTCACAAGATTTTAGGAGTCAAACTTGCGTAATCTGACACAGAAGACTATCGTAAAAACTACAAAAATGAGTGTAATATGAACCAGGCTTTAAAAGAATAAAAAATGACAAGTAATACGAATAATTGCTAAAACACTAATATCAAAGATGTTCACATGTTGATAAGAGTGTACAACTATGTTGTGGCTGTCATGGCGCATTAAACAGTCTGAAGCTGTCGATAGAAGGACTCGATCAGTGTGTGACTGAAGCTGCTGCTGTTAATCAATCAGCCACTATCCAGCTCTGACTCTGAGGTGTCCGTAGAGCACACTGTACCTCGAGGAAGGGCACGATGCCGTCTTGAGCGATGGCCTGCAGCAGACGGGGGCGCCGGTGAGACTCTGAAGCCCCGCCCCACAGCAGGAGAAGACGAGCCAATCACGATCACCCAGGGCGAGGGCCAGGAACAGCGTGCCAATCACCAGGTTCCCTTTCACAGAGTCTCCAAACCTAATCAACAGGATTGATTATTTTTTACATTATAGTTATGCATATTGTGATCTTTTTTGAACAACAATTTTATTCATTTATTAAAAAAAATATATATATAACTAAAAAAATTATTGTGACATTTATTATGTGACTGAATATTTCTCTCAGGCTTTCATATGAATCTTGGGAGGAAACATAATTGCTGCCTATCTTTTGAACAGCCTTTGCGTGTACTAAGATGCCCTAAAGTACAGTCCTAGATAGGGAGCACACTATGTATACAGCAAGACGCACCAACACAAGGCGACTCTTGGGATATTTGACATAAAGGGTTCTTTGACTGCAGTGCCTAAACTGCTCATAAACAGGCTCATAAACAAACCGAGCGTTATTTAAAGTAGATTTCCTGTATGTTTATTCAGGAAAATGAGGAATGAGAAAGCGCTCACTTGTCTCGGAGCACCACACCGTCGATGCAGGCGCCGAACAACACGACACAGGACAGATCTGAGTCACACTGTTAAGAAAACGATCCTCCCAGAGGATGAGAGAGACAAACAGCAGCTCTCCTTACACTCTCTCTCTCCAGAAACACAATGATTCAGGGATTTAGTGGAGCGGGTTCTGCAATGGGTTTACAGGAACTTTGGGAAGGAAAGGGAAGGTTTCTGAGGCGAGTGAGGATACAGATGATGGTGGTGGTTTGCGATGGCGAGGATGGTCCGATGGGAATGGACCTCTGAGCGTCTCTCAAATCCCCGGATCTGTTGGATCCAGCCATGATTCCTGCAGAACAGAGGACGTCAGTTTTTATCAAATCATGCCAAAATGTCATTCTTATACCAGGACTTCAACATTTTTCTTTTATAACTTTATATGTCTCTGATTTAAAATTCAATAGCAAAAACTGTTAGAGTCAACAAAAATGGATGGCAACAAAAGCCAAACCTAAAACTATAAAAAAATAAATGTAATAAAAAAATAAAAATATATATATATATTTTTAAATAAATAGAGTGGAAACTAACTAAAATAAAATAAAATGCAAGTAAAAAAAAACTAATACAAATGATAAAATCACATAGGCTACAAAATGACTAAAACTAATATTTAAAATATTTGTTAAAAAAAAAGGCTGATTCAAAAATATTACCTAAAATACTATAATAGTATATAAATAAGAGTTGGTAAGTTGAATGTGAATTTCCCAGTTCATTCAGTGAACTTTTCATACATTTCAATACGATTTTATTTGTGAAAATGCTAAATATACAGTACACATATAAACAAAAATGTAGCTCTATTGTTTTTTTTTTATTGATTTTTTCTGTTTGTTCTATTAAACATTTTTAATTGAACTAAAATGACTGTTTTGGTCAAATGTTCCTCTGACAACAATACATAAATCAACATTTAAAGGCACTTCAGAGCAGATAAATATTGACACATGTATGCATTATATCACCCAGCTCCTAATGCTCAAGGCAAACATGAGGGTCTTTTCCAAACCATCCATCCCTGTTATTGCAGGAAGGTCATGTCCTGATGAAACACTATCGCTGTGTTTACAGAGAGTTCACATGCGCTCCTGCTGAGCTCAGTGTCAGTCTGAGAGCACTAGATAAGGCCGATCGCTGTTCACGCTCATAACCAGATCAGACTAGATTAGTTATAAGGGATGAGAAAGGGAATCCGAAGCTTCGTAATGAACCTGACAGTGCTGTGAAGAGCATGCACGTGTCGTACCCGTGACCGAGGGGAAGTAGATTCCCACCAGCAGGGTGAAGAAGGTGGTGATGTCATTGAGCACATACGGCATGTCCTTGCTCCTGAGACGGAATCGATCGCCGGCACCGCACGGAGGTCCTTCTCCACCTTCATGCCTGCGGGACCGTAGCTTCCCCACATGTTCTCTGTGCAAAGAACATCAAGATATATGTTCATATTAAGAGCAAGCTGTTATTTTCACCCGTGTTGGTTCGATAATACTCGTGCAATTTCAGAAATCACTAAAATTGACAAGTTTTATCAAGTTCGTGTCAGTCTGACTGGAAATTCTCCATTAACAAATTACACTGCTTGAAATGCAAAGTTTAACACTTTACAATGCGGTTCCTTTTCATTAACATTAGTTCACATGCAATTAAAAACACAAATCTTAGTTGGTGTATATTTCAACATTTGCTAAAATCAAAGCAGAATTACTTAAAATGATTTTAAATGGACCTGCTGACATGAACTAACAATGAACAAAAGTGTTTTTATTAATAACATTATCTAAAGATTAATAAATATTTTAACAATTGTAATGTTCAGTAAATGTCAGTGGTCAAATGTAAATGCATTAACGATCTTTATCTAATGGAGCTATTGTTGTGTTGACACAACATCCAAAATGGCATACTTTCCTACTATATAGTAGGTGAAAAACAGTATGGGGACAAAATTATCAAGTTAAACTGGTCCTTCTTTACACACAAATTAGTATGTCTGAATTCACAGTCTTCATTAAAGAGTTTAGATTTTAGAGTACTTTAAGAGTATAAAGTCAGAATTGTGTGTTATAAAGTCAGATATGCATGATATAAAGTCGAAAATTTGCGTGTTGTAAAGTCAGAATTGTGAGATATAAACTATTAAAACGTTCTTTTTTCCCTTAGAATTGGCCTGATAAGTCGCAATTGCGAGTTTAAATCTCACAATTCTGAGGGAAGATGTCAGAATCTCGAGAATATAAACTCGCAGATTATGATAAAAAAGTCAGAATTGTGAGATAATAAGTCTCAATTCTGTCTTTTTTTCTCGTAATTGCTACTTTTTATCTTGCAATTGTGAGGAAAAAAAAAAAAAAAAACGCAATTTTTTTTCTTTTCTTTTTTTTTATTTAGTGGTGGAAACCTGCTTCCATATTGGATGACTACTACATCCTGTGAGATTCTGAAGTGTGATATGATGGACACTTTACTATCCCATGAGGCCACGGGAGAGGATCTGTGAATGACAGTGAAGTGACGATAGATCACATGATTATCATCAATGAATACATGGTGGATTTAGTATGTCCAGATTACATTCATACCATATAGAATGTACATTTGTAGCAGCCATGAAGTAATGATTCATATTTAACCCTCTGATGGTCTTCCTTTATGAGTCACGTCCTGGGCCTTCCCGGTCAGGAGTGACCGGAGGCCTAAAAATGAAACTTCTTCCATCCCAGTGAAACCAATGCAATTTATTTTTGTTCTATAATATTTATTCTTTTTAATTTAGTATTTTAAGACAATTTGATTGAATTTATTAATATGTATGCAATATTTAACTTTTTTTTTTTAAATTTCAATGGAAAAACAAAAATCAGAAAAAGCGTAGAATCATGGTGTAACCACTAGATGGCATGTACAGCTCTCTATGGAGAGGCATGTGAATTCCCCGATGTTTATGAACACATTTTTTTTGGTGGATTTGAATATATAATTGAAACAATCTCAAAAACTATTTCTTATTAAAAATAAAATAAATAAATATTTATTTTTTTTGCATTTTTGTGTTTTTGTCAATTTCCCATTCATGTCCTATGGGGTCATTTTTGACCAAAAACCAAAATCGTGACTAATTTTTTTACGACCACTTAGCATGCTTGGATCATGAACAAATTAATTTTTTTTTATTCACATACCAAATGCCAAAAAAGTCACCAAGTATCATAACCTTCCATGACAGCTGTGTTTTTTAATAATTCAAAACAGAAAACTATTCGGTAGAGAAGTGACCAAGGACCATCAGAGGGTTAAAGTAAGTACCTACTCAAGAGAGTATGTGATTTCAAACACAACCCAAGGCATGAAATGTGTAATATAATGTTCCAAAAGTGACCTTGTTCTTCATCCACTACATTAAAACAACATTAAGCCTATAAAACACAAGCACTGTGCTAGTTTGATCAAATTATCAGGACAAATTGACTCACAGAACAAGCCGTGAAACATCAGTTGAATTTACTGCACTGACCTACTTCCACAAAACTCCAGGCCAGACACGGTAATGCTGCATGAAAACAATTATTTCTGCTCACTTTAAAGTCAGGCCTGGCCTGTTAAATCCAGCAGAATCCAGTCTGGAGCAGCAGATCACTCACACGGGCCACAGCGCATTCATGATCAATAACACTGGAGTCCCCGATGGGCTGGAGCTCAATACAGCGGATGGCAATCATCAGAGGAGATATTAAACACACAGATTTACTACTCTTGAACTCTACAGTCGAGACCTTTGGGGTCAGAGGTCAATGTAATGCTCCAACGCAGGAGTTTTCAATCAGTAAAAACTGTATAATAATACAAAAAGATGTAAATAAATTAAGATTACTGGTGCATGTTTAACAGGAAAATACTATTTAACTCTTTCTACGTAAAAAATAAATTAATATTGGGGTGCTTAGCATCAAAAAGTTTGAAAAACTGATGCCACACACACATCTGTATAAGATTAATAGTCATTTAGAGACTTTTCTCAGCAACTAACACTAAAAGCTGAGGTTAAAATGAACACAAAACTTTCATAATGTGTCTTATTTCAGTGGATATTCGAAGAATAACTGGATGAATCTTGCAGGACAAGATCAGGAACATGTCCTAACTTGTTCAAGAATGTATAGAAGGACCATTTTGACTTGATTTGCTGAAACTGATGGTGAATGTTCTCTGCAATAGTGAAGCAGGAGGTGTGCCGGCACCTGAAATGGCTCCGCTGGTGAGGCCGGGAATGCCCTGGATCTCGTGACGTTACTTAAAGCTGAAGTATTCGTTGCAGCTGGCGTTAAGCTCCGGCCCGTCACAGGAAGACGCCCAGAGCCTCGTGGTCACGGTCTACGTTGTCTATTATTTCGGTCTTCATGCACTTGTCGAAGCACGTGGTTCTGCAGGTGCGGTTGCCCAACAGACAGACCCTGGAGACGACAGAAGACGTTCAGAAAAGAGTTCAAAAGACGAGTTGCAGATTTAAATCAGAGTTTATTGTCAGGAGGGTTGTGGTGATTGAGAAAGCTTGTGAAACAAACACTGATGTGGATGTTTGTGGTTCAACTAAAGGCACTGAGACTTCTATAAAGAGGCTCTGTTTACTTCACATAGGCAATGCTGTAAAACACACAGTACAATGAGCAATAAAGGCCAACCGTTGGGATTTCAGAAGTAACAATTCTCCAGAGAGACATTTTATGAGTTTCAAATCCTTTTTATAAAAATCAAAGTGCACAGAAATAAAAGTGTTAACCTAAATAAAATAGAATAATGTAACTTGAATTTAAATGTATTCAAAGCTTATTAGAATCATGTCTTGTATACTTAAAAATAATTTATGCACGAAAATATAACTGGATATTATGAAAATAAACTATTCTAAAATTTCCATTTACAAAAAAAAATTAAAAAACACACATAATTCTAATGCATCTCCATGCAAAGCATGCTGGGAACTACAGATCCATGATTCAGATGGTTATTCATGTAGTCACAAAAAACAGTTTACATTCCCTTTACAAATGTATATAAATTGAGCAAAATTAAATTTTTAAAGAAAGTTCAAGAATTGAGTTGCTTTACCTCATTATAGTAAACCGAAAAAGAAGCAAAAACATATTTTTTTAGGGCTTATAATAAGCTGGTTCACTCAAAAAAAATGAACTAGGGAGGTTGTGCACTTTACATAATATATTTATAAATAGTTTACTTATAATAATTGTGTTTTTTGACTTTACATGTTTTTTTCTATTAAGGTCTATGTAATTGTGTCTCAACTTGACAGTACAAAATCCTAATGTGTTGTCTAAACACAAACCATTTATGTTAAGTATAAAAAGTGTACATCCAGAGGGTGGCAGTGTAGTGCGAACTTAATTTTATTGTGTTGAATCTGCTTAAATCTACGAACAACTTAAGTTTACTTAATCTGTTTGTGTTGGAAACTGGGCAGTGATTTTAGTTCCCAGCATGCTTTTGCCTTTAAAAATTCACAGTTGGACATACTTAAATTGGTAATTTAAAATTACATAATTCTATTATGTTGAAGTTACATGAACAAATTATGTTTGTTTAACGTAATCCAGTTATGTGGAACCTGTTGACAAATTAAAATTAATTAAAGCCAACATATAATTTTTTTGAGTGTTGGTTTGGGTTAAGCCTCCTGAATAAGTGATCCCTGATGAACCTTCATGACCTTTAACATGTGACTTACGGAAAACGGGAGGTTCAAAGATGGTTTTGAAGACGCCAGCGTAGATGGACAGGATGGAGAGCACCACACAGGCCAGGAACACCAGCGCCAGCTTGTTGACGTACTCACACCGACGAACACCACCACAGCCATGAGCGTTCAGACAACACGTGCCATACACACGCATGTTATTCAGCATGGCCTCGGCCTCCAGTGCCTTCTCCTCTGCCTTAAAGATGGCGGCGCTGGGCACGATGTAGGTCTGTGGCACAACACACAATGGAGATGATCATTTTGTTTTATTTGAGGAAATAATGGGGGAAAACGGGAATGGGTTTGGTAAATGTCATCAGTCAAATGCCATCTAGGTGCAAGCGTTTAGAGCAGGGATCTCAGTCTATTAAGATGAACACCCATCCTAAAACTTTAAAGACAGGTTTATATATTCTATATATTTTATATATTCATTTTCTAAGGACATTTTGCTAATGTTCCCATTCAAAACATTAAGTTATTTAAATGTTTTTAAAAATGTTTCTTGGCTATGTGGACATTAAGGAATAATGTTTGCTTTCACAAACATTATGGGAAACGTTCCTGTTCTAAAACAACATTAAAAAACTGTCCAATTCAGAAAAACAATATTCCATGAATGATTTCTAATATTTTGAGAACATTACTAAAGGCCAGATAACTTTAAACAAACAGTCTATTAATGTTACTGGAAGAACGTTTGTTCATAACTTGAAAAAATTAAAATATATTCCTAAAATATAATATTCGCTAAAATATTTTGTTTCTATTGCTGTGTTACATTACTACATTTTTTTTTACAAAAGTAGAATGTTTTATAAGTACTGTAAGAAGTATTTATTATTTATTTGAGTCCAATTTTAGTTTTTGACTTAATTTAAGAATTTTATTCTTAATAGGATATTATTCTTAAATCTCTTATTTTTAGTCACTACTGCCCCAAAGTGCTGTAGAGATACAAGAAATTACATAAAATAAAACACAATAAATATTGAAAAAAACATTTAGAAATGATTATTCAAAAAAAGGTGAAAAAAAGGTAAGTCTTAAACAATGTTAAACAATGTTCTGCATCTGGGCGTTATGCGATACGGCCGAACTGTTTGACAATTGATATTTTCTATATTATATTAAACTTTTTATACATTACTTTTAAATTGTTTTGTAAAATAAACACTTTTATACTCATAATCTCTTCTAATGACTAAAAATGACCAAACGCAATGTTGCCTAATTTTTATACAAGCAGTAAAATCATTGCATATGTCATAAACATTCAATATATCACACGCATAATTCCTTAATGTAAAGTCTAAAGTTATTTTTAGGTGATCCTCAGGTCTCAGTGGCTGATTACCGGTTTCTAAAAACTCCTCTCTTGGATTCTCTGGACCTAATCTGACTGAAGACTTGAACTGGACACAAGACACTCACCAGGAAGATCTCGATGGTCCCGAGGATGTACATGGCCCGCGAGACGTGGTGCCCAGATAGAAACACAGTCCCACCGCACCTCCAAACTCAGGGCCCAGAGACCGAGAGATCATGTAGTAAGAGCCTCCAGCTGGAAACACATCAAACATCATGAACTGTGACACAGGACCACAAGCCCTCGAGGGTTAAAAGGAACAATGACATGCCGGGAAACCATTGACACAGTTACAAAAAAACACCTTTTTCTGAAGGACATTTGAGATGTCAAGTTGAGAAAGAATAAATGTAATACCTGGAACAACACCGTTTGTAGCAATGGCACTCATTGATATGGCTGTCAACATTGTCTGAAAAAACAAAAAGTCCACAATACAATTATTAGTTCAGATGTATACAGTAAGTAAATCTGGTGTATGAAACTCAATCAGTAAAGATAACACTGTACAGTACAGTAATGACGTTCTCCTTTTCTTTTCCAGGAACATTTAGTTCTGTTAAAGGTCATCTGCATCTGGGTGTTATGCAATACAGGCCGAACCGTTGGAGTGTCCTTGAGCTGAACGTCCACACTAAATCTCTCGCTCTGTACTCTGAAAAGCTACTGGACTAAAGCCAATTAACGTCCATGAACCTCCAGCAGGCTTAGCGTTCGAAATAAAGCGGTTTGGAGGAAGGAGATTGAGTGATCTTTACTAGCCAAATACAGACACTAAAGCTGCCATTTTTATCAACATACACTTTAATGCAGTTTCTGACTATACTCACATTCATATACAGTATGCATTTCAATATATTCTGATTATTTAAGATATGAGGGAACGGTTGTTATGGTTTAAATTAGGGCTGTCAAACAATCAATCGCGATTAATCGCATCCAAAATAAAAGTTTGTGTTTACTTAATATATATGGGTACAATGTGTATAGTTATTTTATATATATATATATATATATATATATATATATATATATATATATATATATATATATATATATACACACACACACAAATGCATGTATATATACACATAAATAAATATTCATATTTATATAAAATATATATATATATATATATATATATATATATATATATATATAATATAAATTATATATAAATCTATATACATGAAAATATTTCTTAAATATAAATATCAAGCATGAGTGTGTATTTATATATATAAAATAATTACAGACAGTGCACCCACATATATTATGTAAACAAAAACTTTTATTTTGGATGCAATTAAATTAATCGTTTGACAGCCCTAATTTAAATATAAACTGTAAAACAAACATATTAATGTTTTGTTTTGTGAAAGTTTTTTGAAATGTGCACACTAAGACAAATCTGCCCTTATTGTTGCACATTGTAATCATTCATCCATGTAATAACTCGCTCCACTTCTATAATAAATAACTTTCTGGCTTTTCGACATTTGTCATTTAGAAAAACTTTTGCAAAACAATTGCACTTGCACTTTCTCATCTCGTAAATTTAGGAAGACATTAAGAAAGCTGGTTTGTTGCACTGGTTCGATATTGATTTAACTTTCCAAAGTGAGGAAGTAAATGTGTGATTCAATGCCTCACTATGTGTCATTTATGTCTAATAAGTGTAATTTAAAGTGGCAGCGCTGAGATCTTGATGGTTCCTGTAAGAGCGCTATGATGAAAGAGCGAAACCTTTGAAACTTGACCGTGACACAATCACCGGAAACGTATAATGAGACCAGTAAGTAAAGGTTGAGGTGAATTAGACACTTGATCCCATTGTCTGATGTGGTTTATAAATAAGCGTTTGGTGTTAAAGACTTCTGAGCACAGGATATTACACACGTGTGAGTTCAGACGAAAGAGGAAGGAGGAGTAAACTTAACCTGCAGGATCAACGGACTGAACTGACTAATATGTGACTCCAGTGTTTATATGGACCCCGCTTTAAAAACTACTGGTTCTCTTATGACTTTGTCAAATATTATGATTGCACAGCCTTCTACACTCTTAGAAGAAATGGTTCTATTTAGAACCAGAAATGGTTCCATCCCCCGCTTCATATATAGAACTCCAAAATGGTTCTATATAGAACCACTTTTTTTTGGTAAAAGGTTCTATTGGCCAGTATGAACAAATGAACAAATGAACCTCATAAATGTCCTATCTGGAACACACTTTCTAGGGAGTTAAATCAGATATTTTATAAGATAACAATTCTGTTTAAAGGGATAGTTCACTTTGAAATTAATTTTTGGTATGTTTTATCTTATCTCAAGGGCATCCAAGACGTAGGTGTCTTTGTTTCCGCAGTAGTTTCAATTTTGATATTTTTCGTTCAAACCGTTCTTGTCGGTCAGTCATATAATGCAGGTCGATGGTCTAATGTAGGTCCGCTTACGGGCGTTCGGTCTGCGCAAGCGCCGGAAAGAGGTAAAAATTATATATATACTGTTCGTTTTCTCACACAAACCGCTTCGTTTCGTGTCTTAGGCCATCAATGTGTACTTACATTTACGAGTCATTAAATCGTGTTTAATTTGGACTTCTCTGTGCATGCTCTGTGAGGTGGTGACCATAGACCTCCATTATATGACTGACAGACAAGAACGGTTTGACCTGAAAATATCAAAATTGAAAATACTGCAGAAACAAAGACACCTACATCTTGGATGCCCTTGAGGTAAGATAAAACATGCCAAAAATTAATTTCAAAGTGAACTATCCCTTTAATGCTAATTTAATGGTTCTTCAGTCACCGTCTACAGTTCAAACGGTTGGACTTACACACGAGCAGCACAAGGACACAATGATAAAGGACTCCAAGATTCCCGCCGTTCCCACGATCCAATGTCATTCGCAGGAAGAAATCACTCCCAGGATGTTCTGCAGGCAGGCAGGTAGACGCCGATAAACGTGCCCATCTGTGGACTCTGGACAGGAAGACAACACGAAAGACAGCATGAGAAAATGTACAATAAATGATTATGAATGCATGCCATAATTCAGCAAAAAAATACAGGGAAAAAATTGGGACGTACAGTTATAAAAAAACCCAAACAAAACAAAAAAAAAAAACAGAAACTAAATAAAAATGAGAAATGTTGTTTTGGCAACATGAGAGAATGTTTTTGTTATAATTTTAGTATTTTTATAGTTTTAATGAATTAAATAACAATAATAAACTTATATACTGATGCATTTTAGACCCAGAAATCAAAATACTGATCTGAAGGACCTTTAATAAAACTAAATTTTTTAATCCCCAAATGACCATATTCAGCAAAAAATGGTTCTTGATAAAAAGATATTTCTCTGCTGAACCTAAAGTGCTTCAAGAACCTGTTTGACCAAAAGAGGAATTTGTATTGTTTACATTTTGCATCACATTTAATTATGCGACAAACTAAAACGAGAGAAACATCACACGCAATATACCATGCAAACCAGATTTAGATCTCATCCATAAGTGCTGTGCATCTCTAATGTGCATTTAATGTTTCACAGGAAGCTTTTAGCCATAAAAGAGGCATAATCCGTGTTAAATGACCTAATGCTGAGATTCCCACTCCAGTTTCCTCCCAAACCAAGCATATGATGCGCTTCGAATCTTGATACAAAAAAAATCATATCCAGCTTTTGCACGACTAAAAAATATCAAATGCATATACAAATAAACGCATATCCGCAGTGATGAACGCTCTCGACACTGTTCCCGCTGAAATCGTCAAATACACGATAAGGATGAACTATATAGAATCAAATAAAAACCCAAGAGGTTCCTAGATGTTTCCTCCAAAATTTCTCTTGTTCATTGAGAAGACTTGAGCAGTTTCATGGAGCATCTGAAGCCAGTCGTCTTAGGACTAATAAGAGCCCGTTTCACCAATCACAGATGCCCAGAGACGAGGAGACTGGATGGGGACTGTGGTTTTGTGGGTATTGCCTGGCCATTGCTTAAACATTTTTACTTACTCGTAAAGATAATCTACGAGATCTCAATATGTTGATGCCCTCTGGGCTTGAAAGTGAAAACAAAGAAAATAGTTGCATTTGTGCATGTGTTAGAAAATCTATGCATAAGACTAACCATAGATGTCATTATATTTTTTCCAAGTGAATAAAAATGAGACTGAGAAAACAGAATGTTCTATGAATATAGCGTCTATTCAAACTACTGTAATATTGCCTTTCCTGACTGCTCATAAAAATACAAGTTTCAAAAGGGTTTTTTTTTTTGCTGTGATGCCACACTAAAAAGTGTAGGATTTATTTTAATAAAACTATTTTCACTCAGAAATTGCTAGTAAATCTCGAAATAATAAGAGTTTTGAAAAAAAAAAGTTTTGAACTTGAAATTAAACAAATAATAAGATGGGATTACATGGGAAATAATTACTTTAATGTGAAATTTTGAAGTAGAAAGACTTCTCGTTAAAAAAAAAAAATCATTTTTCCAGTGGAGAAGAACCATTTTTGGTTGCACAAAGAACCTTTCAGTGAACATTTCGTTCTCAGTGTGAAGAACATTTAAAAAATGGAAATTACTTTTTCCATTAAGAACTTTTTGTGCAATAGGAGATGTGTGCATGTTAAAGGTTCCCCTCACGAACTATCGATCCCAATAAAGAACCTTCATCACTCATTATAAGAACAACGGGAACTCTGAGAACGTCCAAGACATTCCAAACAATCTGACCTGTATTCATTTCCTGTCGTGTTTCAACAAAGGCTGAAAGAATGTAGAGAATGTGTGTCTGATTTGTTTCAGATTACAGGACACAGACACAGACTTCAAAAATCCTGAAAGCTTTGCTGCTTTCATCCACACGTCTGCAGATAAAATCTAATTATTTAAAGGAAATGGTTCAAATACTTGTGTTTATGATGTTTCAGGTATTTGGTAAAGTACGTTACCTTGACTGTTTTCTTCTTGGCCCCTTCATCCCTCCTCGTCCTCCTTGTGTTCTGGACGCCCTGTGTGAGGTTGGTGTAATTGGCCAGTTTGCTGAGCAGCGACGACACCATGGGATTGCTGTCCATCTCCTCCTGAAAGGGTAAAGGTCAAGTGTTTGATGGAAACCGCTGTATTGCAAACCGAACTCGTTTCAAACCTCCACAAACGGTAAAAATAAACGCAGTGACCAGAATCAAAGGCCGTAATAACAGCTTTGTCAGCCCGAAATCATAAAAGTATACAAAAATAAACATCATGACCCATGAATTGTGATCATAAACATGAAAACGGGAATGTGGAAAACAGGCTTGATGTCAAATATAGGCTTGAGGATAAACACAAAGTTTGTTCTGACTGACAAGAATAATGTAAATAATCAAGAACATATCGTGAGTTTTATAATTCTATAATTATATTATTTACATTTATGTACTTAAGTAAGGCACATAAACAATCCACATCATTGTAGAATTTATTGCAATATTAAAATTAGGGCTGTCAAATGATTAATCACAATTAATCGCATCGCAAAATAAAAGCTGTTTACATAATAAATGTGGTGACTGTATGTATAATTATTGTGTATATATATATATATATATATATATATATATAAATAAATAAATAAATACACATGCATGTGTATTTAAGAAAAAATATGATTTATATATAAAATATTTATATTTATATGTAATACCAATTATATATAAATCTATATACAGTATATACATGAAAATATTTCTTTAATATATATAAGCATGTGTGTGTATTTATATATATAAAATAATTATACACAGTGCACCCAAATTTATTATGTAAACAAAAACTTTTATTTTGGATGCGATTAATCACAATTAATCATTTGACAGCCCTGAATTAAATATTGAGATTGAATTGAAAATTATTGAATAATTGAAAATATTTTAGTATCAGTACTTTAATTAGTATTAAACATTAGAGAAACTAATCAGAGAATCAGCTTTAAGAATAATAAAAAGACAAAAATTAAAATATCTAGTTTGATTACTTGGAAATTTGAGGATAAATGTGCATAATTGTGCCACATTAAACATAAATGAGTAAATAAATATAAAAAATATAAATCATGGTCCTGAAATAACAATTAATCTTATTTTTGTGTGTGTACTGTTAATGAAAGAACATTCAGAAATGTTCAATCAATCATACTGAAATATGAACACCACTGAAGTTTAAAGACAGTACCTCAAAAAGTGCCATGTTTTTCCCATCATATAGAGTTCCTTTAGTAATCATCTGTGTTATGGATGAACGGGCTGCTTTTCCTTGGGTTTCCATCACCTGTGTTAAACAGACAGACAGATAGACATGATTACTAAACACTGTTTGCCTACAGAACTGAGAGGTGTTTATGGCCTGTTATCTGTGGTAGACTGTGAGGAAAAACTCGATCTCTGACTTCCTGTCAGACATAATGATTCTGCTATAAGTAGAGCATGATGGTCGATTGATGTACGCTTCACCAGTCAAACTGATGTTCAGAGCAGAGCGTGACATATGGCGTCCCGTCATGAAGCGCTTAGAAAACCTGAAACGGATCGCGTTAAACATGAAATTACTTGGACTGCGCTCGCCACTGATCCTCTGGGTTTGTGGTTATATATAGATGTTAATTGCAGTGATTTAAATAAACATCTGGACTGGGCTGATTTATTTTCAGCTATATCGTTGTATTCATATCCTCAGACCTATCATTTCAGCGCAGATTTAGAGACACTGTTCCAAGAGTCTCTTAGCTTAAACTAAACAATTTACACTCTGAAATCTCTGTGGTAAACTTCTAGTAATTACAAAGACGACACATTGAACTATACATGACAGATTAAGAAGAAAAGGTTATAGGGTTCCTGTCAGGTGCTTAATATATAGAGCCTATTAGACTTTCCCATCACTGGATATTTTTATGGATTTTTTTATTTTAATAAAATGCATTAATTAACTTTAAAAAAAAACTTTTGCTGATAATTCACTTGCCCCCATGTAATCCAAGATGTCCATGTCTTTCTTTCTTCAGTCGAAAAGAAATGAAGGTTTTTGATGAAAACATTTCAGGATTTTCTCCATATAATGGACTTCAATGGGGTCCAAATGGTTCAAGGTCCGAATGAGAGTTTCAGTGCAGCTTCAAAGGGCTTTAAACGATTCCAGACGATGAATAAGTGTCTTTCATCAAAAACCTTAATTTCTTAAAATGAGTAAATGAGTAAATTATCAGCAAAAGTTTTTTTTTAAAAGTGAACTACTCCTTTCAGGCATTCCACCTTAAATAGAGAGAACTTTTTCTATTTAAGGTGGAATTTTGGCAAAAAGAGTTCTTTAACATTCAAGTTCGAAGAACTGTAGGGTTCTATATGGAACCTTTACTTTCTAAGAGTGAAATAGTATTTTCTTGTTTATAAAACAATATAAAAAAATGTTTTGTTTTTTATGCATAGTGCAGTGGTACATGATACTAAGTTAAATGTTTGAACTGTTTAACTTTGTAAACAACAAAGTCCAAGAGTATGTTTAATGGTAAACTAAAAAAAAAAGAGACCGCAAATGTGACCAACTCGACGGTCCATCAAAATCTGTGTATGATTATGCAATAAAACCACAAGATGCTCCAATATGGATGTGGACTTTCTGATAGAGCTTGAAACAATAGTGCATTTGGAAACTAGTCCAGATTGTTTGGACTCACATTTATGCGATAATGTTTGTGTCTGAAGTACTCAAGTTCTCAGCTCACACTGAATACACCTGAATATATGGATGTTTAATTCAAAGCATCTTTCAGTGCATTCAAACTACACATTTGACAGTTCTACAGTACAAAACATCCTGGCCAAGAGCTTCAGACTCTACTACCACAGCTTTCATTGGCCAAGGATCGCCCAAGAGGACGTTTGATTGACATGTGACGCAACCAATCACAGTTCGTTTTGTTTCTCATCATGTTTAAAGGTGTGAAAATGTAAAGTCAATGTCCCTGACGATAACAGGCAGATGTGCATCTAGTAAATGATTCATTCAAGAACGTTTTGCAAGTTCTTCTTCCACGAGAGGGTTTGTGTTCCAGTTCGGACCGTTAAGAACACAACACACACGTCTCCAAGACATCCTTCAACAAATCAGATGAAGAATTCAAAAGTGTGTCTTATGCATCTGACGTTCAGCCAGCGGTCCGTGGGGTTGAGGTGTTTAACTGGTAACTAGCCATCAAAGCAACTGTTTAAAAGATACAAGTCCTAAGACAACAAATACTCATGAGGACACCGTGATATCTCATTTACCACACAGTTCATCAAAAACCAGGATGTTCTAAGCATTTCTGACCATATGCACATTTAGATTCAAATGGTTTCTTTTATGTTATCTTTTTAAGGCAACACTATTTAGACATTCTACTAACTAACTTTGCAACTGCATGTCAACGATCTCTCATTAGAGTATTAGTAGTCTGCTTAATATCTGCTAACACTTGATGCTCTCTCAACAGATTTCTACTGATTATATCTTTGCAACTACATGTCAACACTAATACGTAACCCAGACAAGTCTACTAATACTCTAATGACTGCTAGTTGACTAGTAGTAGTAAAACGAAATGAAGCCGTAACCCTGTTTTAAATGAGAAACATTGAGCAACTCTTTTTGTGTTGCAGTCAATAAATCAATGACAACTGCAGTTTGCAACCAATATTTTACTACCATAATCTGATATATTTCAGAACGAACAGCAGATATTTAACAATAAAAGACTTGGATTTTAAGTCTATGCATTAAGAAAACGCATTAAAAGGTAAAAATACATTTTGATTTTATGATTACTTTCTAAATATTAGCTAACAGTATTTGGTAAAAACTTTATTTGGGCCTTTACCACTTTTATTGACAGAGACGTTTGTGATATAGTGGAGATCTATGGAGAATGTAATCAGGACAACAAAAGTTAGACTTGACCTTGAACCACATGAAACGTTTTGGCATTAAATGCTGGTTTTAATCTACTGTTGATGTTCCACATGGCATCATTGACTGCAGACACTTGATACAGTACTGATAAATCTCATCTAGACGTGATCTACTTTCATCAGAATGGCCTAGATTACAGATGCTGCTTATATCACTGCAGACGTCACAGGCCTTCATTCAACTGGTCAAGCGCGCAGAGTCCATTCATCCAGTGATGGAAACACATGGGGAGTGAGTGAGTGGGCAAAATGGAGAGCAGGAAGAAAACAATTAATAAAGCTTAAACCCCGGCAGATACGCAGCTATGATGGTACCAGCCAAAATTACCAACAAGATCCTCAAGCTCATCCAATCAGCAGCGCCACATGCATGTCCTTGGCTTAAGACGATGCCCTTTCCAGGCGAGTTTACAAACACTCGAAATCATGTAGACATGGAAATCAAAGATCAAATATAGCAATAACCTCCCATTCGTGACGCCTGAGACTAAACTGGATGATCACAGCAATGATGATTGATCCTAATGAAAGTGACCTTTCTTTTGTAAATGACAACAGTGTGTTTGAGGAATCATTGATCTCTCTTGGTGAGGAGACTGTGCTGTTACTTTAAGTCATCAGACACACAATTTTCAACTGCAAAACCTTGAGCGAGGCCGAAGACAATGCTAAGGAAAAAACCTCTTAAAGCCGAGGGGAAAACACTAAGGGGACCGGAGATAAAAGACACAAATAAAACACTTAAACACGAAAAATAAACTGACAAATTTGAGGAAAAAAAAAAATTCTAAACTAAAAAAAACAAAACAAAATTCAAATAAAAACAGAATGGAAAATAATAAAACAAAATAAGATAATAATTAAATAAAAATAATTAATGAAATCAAATAAAATAAGATAATAAAAACCTGGGGAATCTAGACATATTTTAAACATAATTGACGGGAAAAATATTTAAAGAGAAAATAAGATAACCTGAACAATAATATAATATTTTTTAAAATAATAAAATAAAAATCAGAATAAAATAAAATAATAGTACAGAAATAAAAGAGGATATATATATATATATATATATATATATATATATATATATATATATATACACACTAAAATTCCATATATAACCAACCTATGAAAATTCACAAAAGAATAATAAATTAAATAAAGAAAACAAATTAAAAAACAAATAAAATAAAAATAAAACAAGATAATTTTAGTTGTTTATATATATATATATATATATATATATATATATATATATATATATATATATATATATATATATATATATACACATATATATATATACACATATATATATATATATATATATATATATATATAAAAACAAATAAAATAAATAAATAAATAAAGAAAACAAAATAAAAAACAAATAAAATAAAAAAAAAAAGAAACCACTCAGACCAACAGCTCGGAATCACCCAAAAAAAGCAGACCCTGGAGCGCCCAGTCCACTCAAACCCTTGACCATGACACAGCGGAGGCGTTTATTACTGTATTTAACAAAAGAACAGACAACCGCTCCATCTGAACATCACTACATCTTTATATGACCAGTGAACCTGAGAGAAATCTCTCAATATAGAAACAAACCTTATATGAAAATGACTTCTATTTGCTTTCCAGAAACATAAAAGTTGGAGTTTGCAAGAAGACAACTACAAACTTTCTATTCAACCTTTTACAACAGATGCACAAAGTTGAAAAAATGCACACGTCAGGTATAGGACATTAACAGGTACTGTGAATCCCAGTCTCTATGGTCATAAATGGCCACATACTCTATTTATATCAACTAAGCTCTCTCTTGTTTCTGATCTCTAAGTCGGCCTACGGTCGATGTTCAACAACTGGCCTACAGCCTGCAAGAGACGGAGGCAGAAAGAGTCACACAATCCCTTTATCCAACACGGATGTCAAGCAATTAGAAGACCCGAAGTCTGGCGAAGAAAATAAGCCCATGTAGACGTCTATAACAGATGAAGAGATGCAAACGCTCTCTGGTCAATGCAGATTCTGATCGTCAACATAAATGACAAAACATCATTCGTGTAGCCAAAAACAACACTGATCTCAGACTTGAAAGTCAAAGTTTAGAAGGGGTGTTTGTTATTTACAACAGTAAAACACCAACCTATCTTCTATATGACAAGATCTAGAAACCTATTCTCGTCATATTCATAACATTAATATCCAAAGTATCTTGCCTGAGAAGATCCAGAAAGTCACTAAACTCACTTTGAGAGACGATTTAAAAGTAGTGAAAGTCTGCATCAAGCTAGTTTCAGAGGAGATGTTCTGGTAATATTCTGATTGTTAGCATTAAAACACTAAAATATCTCTGATTATAAAGTTTATGAACCACAATTAGACATCTACTGAAACTAAGAATTGACACTAGATTAATGCAGCTAACGTAGTCACACAAATGCAACTTGAAGTTGGTTTAGAAAAGTTTGGTTGACAACAATAAAACAGCAAAATATCTCATTCTAGATGATCGACAAGTTTCAAAACAGCAATTTCATTTCCATTTCCATTGTAAATTCAGACTACGGAACTAGTCACAAATGTCACCTAACGTACAGTTTAGAAAAGGTTAAATTCTCGATGACGCCATTAAAAAGTACAAATATCATGTTCTAGCTCTGTCACAGCAATTATAATGTGCGACTGTAAGACTTAACTCAATGCATCTAATCACAAATGTCAATTAACATCAGTTTAGAAAAGATTATATTCTGTTTTATCTAATTGTGAAGTTGCACAACTGCAATTTCATGTCTAATAAAGCGACTGAATCGCAACTACGACAAACACACTCCTTGTGTTTTTGCCTCTTTAAGAAGAATAGCTTGTTATATTCCTCATTTGAGAATCATCTGCGAAAATAATAAATCCAAAAGTCCCGTAAAGACTAAAGTCAGTTCTGGTTGACAGCATTAAAATGGGAAAATATCTCATTCTAGTTGATTGTGACGTTCAGACTAAAGAAAGAAACAAGACAACCAATCACATCAAATCCTTCAAAATGCACTTCTTGCTTTTTTCCTTAATATGAATCACAGTAATCCTCATTTTAAAGTCACTTTGGATAAAAAGTTACTCAGACGACACTAAAATAGCATAATATCTCATTCTAGCTGATTGTAAAGGTCCAGAACATGAACTTCAAATGAAGACCAGGGTATATTGTTGGTTGACGACATTAAAACAACTAAATATCGTCTACCCAAGCTGTTCAACAGAACTAAAAACGAGAGCTAGCTCAACACAACCTTCAAAAAGTCTGTTTCTACAAACTATGCTGGTTCTATTTTAGCATTAAAACACTAACAACCCAATTCCAGTTACCAGTCACTTTTTATAAATGTAGTTTAACGTCTCTCGGGCAACATCAACGGGCACCACGGGCACCAGAGAGCGTGAAGTCCAGGCGCGCGAGCGTCACTGACCCCGCGCGGGCTCGGAGCTGGAGCCCGGGTCCATGCTGACGAGAGAGAGAGAGAGAGAGAGAGAGAGAGAGGGTCCCCTGGTGTCCCTGAAGCCTAGGACGCTGGGACGACTCAACTATAGTGCGCTCTGATGATCAGCGCCAATATAACACACACACATCAGTCCCTGAGCGCTTGATCCCTGACTCTAAACCACTCACCCAGACACGGGGAGAGGAGCGGAGAGAGAGAGAGAGAGAGAGAGAGAGAGAGAGGGGATAAAGAGATATAAAGGTAGGAAAGTCATTGATAGAGGCAGTACACAGAGAGAGAGAGAGAGAGAGATGTCATTCCAGCACACTAAAGCTACGTCAGCTAAGTCAGTGTGACTGTAAACGCATGCGAAAATATCATTTCTAAACAATTTCATTTTCTAAAAGGCAAATTTGATACAACAGAGCGAGAAAAATGATACGCATCGGTCCTGTGTTGGGGATGCCACTTGATATCCACAATTGTTTATCATTCTAAAGAAACAAAAATGTCCCTAAAAAGAAAAGAGAATAAAATAGAAATAATAATAATTAATTAATATATTACATTAAATAATTAAATTAATTCAATTATTTATTTAGTAATGAATACTGTTGATGCATAGCAAGCCCATCATATTTCATTTAAATCAACGTTAGTAATGTATAATACAATTTTTAAAGTGTTTTATTATTAATCATCTTTTTGCCTTTTTAAATGGGTTATTACATGCATAAAAAATGCATATTCATATTATATTAAACAAATGATGTGTGTGTGTGTATATATATATATATATATATATATACTTGTATGTATGTACAGTATGTACCAATATGCACCATACATAAAATATATATAAAAAAAAATCGCATTCGCATTCAATTCACATTTAATCGCATTAAAAATAAAAGTTTGTGTTTACATAATATATTTGTGTGTGGTGTGTATAATTATTTTGTATATATAAATACACACACATGCATGTATATATTTAAGAAATATTTGCATGTATATACTTTATATATTTTAATACAGAATTAATATTATATATAAATATTTGATATATTAACAACACATTTTTTCTTAAATATATACATGCATGTGTGTGTATTTATATATAAATGGTAAATTTGGATGCGATTAATCATTGCACAGCCCTAAAAAATATTTATAATTATGCAAATCAAATATAAATTAAAACCTAATATTTTCCAGAAAAAAGAAGTCTGTAATGGTGCATTATTATTATTATTTTGAAGCGCTGAGGTGGTTGAGGTGGTCTAAACAGTGACTACAGTCACACACAGCACAGCCTCACACACACACGACTGCTTTATTGCAGGAACTGACGTAACGACTCACACATGAACTGCTGCGTCGCAAGTGTACTTTCATCAGCATGTGAACTGGGCGGTAATCACTTAACCAGATTAACCAAATCCTGTCCTTTAATAAAGCGTAGCAGACCTGAAGCAGAGAGACCCACGCATGACACAAACTAGTCATTTACAACACTGACCTGAACACAGGCCTAAACATGACGGAGGCTGCACGCATTAACCCCCGCTTTACATCCCAACAATGACAAAGTGAAATCTTCACCATGTGCAATTCAAAGTTAAAATGTTTCTCTGTGAGCTGGTCGCTGTTAGTGGACCTGCGCAGCTTCTCGTCTGCTGTAAGCCATTAAAGCTTCAGGTAAAGGCAGCGCTGCTGACGTAACAGAGCATGCTGGGATAGCGGGGGGAGAAGGGCTGTCCTGGGCCAGTTCAACGATCACAGATACTCAGACCAGTTCACACACACCCCCGGTGACTCCAGCTTGAGGAAGTGTGAACGGCAGCATTCATCAGGCTTTGACATCACAACAGGACATTATCAAAACTACATCAGAACAGAAAAAATCACATCAAACCAGGATTTAAAACATGTTTGATTACGTTTTTGATCTAAAGATTATCCACAAAACTGACAACAAAAGGGAATAATAATAGGGGGTGATGATACTAATAATAATTCTTATTAATAAAATTATACTAGTAACAATAATTAAAATTGTTTTTTTATATTTTATTATTATTATATTATTATATATATTTGTTATTATTATTATTAGTATAACAACAATAATATTACATAATTATAATATGGTTATTAGAATTAATGTTTTTTATTATTATTATTATTATTATTATGTTAACATAATAATAATATTCATATAATAGTATAAATAAAAACATATTTTTATACTATAATAATTATAGAATTTTATTATTATTAATAATAATAACAAACCAAAAATATTTTTACAATTCTAGTACCTTAAATTAATAACAATAATATTTTTAATACTACTACATACTTATAAATAATAATAATATTTGTAAAATATGACCCGTTCAGAGGTAGATTTAAAGCTTGCGATTCTTTGCTAATACCCAGGTAAAGACGAGCTGTAATCTGAAGCTCAATACTGCGGTCTTCAGTTCTGTCTAACAGGCATTATTTCTGTCTGTCACACACTCCTCATATCACTCACTTCCTCTGACCCTGCAGAAGACACACAACTGGGACATGAGGAGTGTTATTTCACACAACACTGTGCATTATAAGAGACAGAAAATCAGCCTATAAATGACTCGAGCAAATCATCAAAACCGTAGATGAAGCTCACAACAACAGTATGCATTTTAATGTGTTGCTATTTTCTGTTGCTTTTACATTTATTCAGACATTTTGTCTCATTTTGTGAATGTTGGAGCACCTTATATGTCTGCAGAAATATCTCATATCTCTATAAATATTATTAATATAAGCTGTGTTTCTCCAGCAGAGGGAGACAGTAAACACTGAGGAATGATGGATGTGTGTTACCTGAACATGACTATCGCTGTAGTGTGTGTACAGTAAGTACAGTATAAAGATCGTCTGTTTGCATTGAGCTTCAGCTTCCCTTTCCAGTGTAATAATGAACCAGAAGTGATTTCTTTTTCTTAGACTCGCTGGAAAAAAGAGTAGAATATTGATTAAAAAAGCAAAACACCATTTAAATTAAGCACATAACATGTTGAATAAGTTTCAATGTGGTTATTTAATTCTATGTTGTTAATGTCTGGAAAATAACTTATAATCTCCCTGTACATGTGTAGTGACAATAAAGGGCATTTCAGTATACATGTCAACTTGAGTTTTACAGTCTGTTCATCACTGACTGTTAATTGAGTTTGTAATCAGTTCAGTTTCCAGTTCATTATCCCCTAAGGTGAATTCGTTCTACAGCCAGGAAAACATACAGGTCACACAACAGGTAAACACCACATACACACACCAATAAACTGCTAATTAAAAAAAAACTACACTATTACTCATCTAAGTCAATTATGCAAATTTAGCAACCGAATTGCACTCGGTATATAATTGGTATATAATGGACTCCAGCACAGCAGATGTTTTCCAGCATGACTCGTGTGCGTCAGCCAGAGCTGTTAAAGTGGAGGAGCGATTACATCTTGATGACAATGGCAGCAGTGAATCAGTGCACACAGCGGGGAATAACAAGCGCTGATTAAACCCACGTTTAGAAGGAGAGCGGCTACTGGAGGAGACGAACAAATAACAAACACAACGTGTTCCCTAATCTCACTGTTTTCAGTCCAGAGCCGACGGTCTGTTAACATCACACGCATCACGGATTCCCCGTCCGCATATCTCTCTGAACGACTGGATACTGAAGATTAGATTACAGACGTGACACAGCAGGACTAAGTGGCGTTTGCATGAAGCTCTGTGCTCAAAAACACACTTTAGAGAAACCTGTTATGATTTTCAAATGCTTTTCATGCAAAGCACATGACTCGTTTGTGTTGCCAGATTTTGCTAGAAACAAGAACAGACTCATAATAAACAGAAATAAATCCAAAGCTTTATAATGAACACAAGACAGTGTTGATTTATGTAGCCTACGGTTGAAAATCAAAGGCAAAAATACTAAGTAAAAAATCACCATAAAAGTATCATATGTAATCCATATGACTCAAGCGCTATGTTTCTATAGCTTTATGTACGGAACAGGAAAGTCAAACTTTAAAATAAAGTTTTTATTCACTTAAAATGGCATTTCAAATTCAAAGCATGAGATTTTTCCATGAAATAACATCAGTTTTGGTCTGTTCCTCATATAAACTTAACAAAAAAAACAGCAGCAAATGAGCAATTGAAATGACATGGGTGATTAATTAATGTGTGAATTTCCACTTTTTGTGTGAACTATCTCTTTCAGTAATTCAGGCGTGAGGAACAATGTGGAATAATTATGAAATTCAAAACGCGTGGAGAAGTGAAACACACAAAAGCCCATTATAACCCAAAATAAATGCTTTATATTAAAAACAAGACCAAAATATCTCCATAAACTGGATCACTTTATGTGCCAAGCTCAAACAACAAGCCCAAATACGCTTATAATATGAGCTTGGCTCATAAAGCGAATCCAGTTTATGGAGTTAATAAAGTAGGCAGGTGTGGATCGTCATATTTGTTGTCTGTTTTCAATATAAAGCATTATGATAAGCAGCACACATGTCGCTCTGCGAAGGAACAAAACTGCCTCTGTCGACAGTTTAGGTGATCTGACCAATATGTGGACAGAAAAGAAGAGCCAATGAAATAATCCAAGGCCTATAAAACATTACAATTCTTCCCAGGCAACAGGACATTCAGTGTGTCCTAATACTGTTAACTCATAACTTTAAGGTTACTTCAGGCTGTTGGCTTCTTAGGGAGCTTGTCGACCTGTTAAAGAGAAGAGCTTTGGCCATTGCTTCTCAGAGTTGAGTCTTACAAATGAACTATCGCTGCGAAGCTGTCTCCAGAGGAACTTGAAGGTGGGAAGGGAAGCGGCTGGCAAAGGATGCTTCAGCCGGCGGGTCAGTGTCTAATGTGCACACACACACACTGGCAAACACACACAGGGTCTTATTGGCCTGCAGCACATGTGAGCAGACTTGCCTGCAGGAAACAGGAAGTACAAGGTTCTGAATGACAACAAACCAGCGAGAATGTGCTCAGCAATCCTCATTCCAAACACCATCTCTGCATTTCATTCAGAATGCATCAGGATACTTCAACACTTCCACCGAAGAAGAAGTTCCATATAGAACATTAAAAGGTTCTATCAGTTGTGATCGTATTTGGAAACCCTAAAAGGTTCTATCACACTCTAAAAAAGGTTCCTCTGGGTTTTATATAGAACCCTGGGTTCTGTACTTGGCCAATAGAACCTCTTACCAAAAAAATGGTTCATATGAGAACCAGTTTGGAGTTCCAAATGTGGAAGCGAGCATGGAACCATTCTGCGTTTCAAAATAGAACCATTTCTTTCTAAGAGTGCAGGATTTAGCATTAAGCTTTGTATTATAGTAGGAAACCTGTATATTTCGAATTACACCATGCTTCCACACTCATATCTCCCTGAGACGAGATATCTATGTTTAAAAGTTATAGTGTCCTTGTTATAGTGTCATTTATATATTTAAGTGTGAGTAATAATTATCCTACAGGGTTATGGTTATCGATTGGATGTGGTTTTAGTTGCATGTATAAACCAAGCACATTGCAACCTTGGACCACAAAATCTCACCTAAAACTATCAGAGGAAATATCAAAATATGTACATATTTCACTCTAAAAGTTAAAAGTTGTTTAACTTTGTGCTATTCTCTACGAGTAGGTGGTGGCCTCTCTAGGTAGCTGTAAGCAAGTGCATTCTGGAACTGTTGTTTATTCATCCACATCAGCCAAAATAGATGTTCTGGCTTTTCTCAGTCTAGAAACTCAAGTTCAAAATAATTTCATATTCTACATAATTATTCCATTTTTAGATGAACTTCATCTTTCCCAGAGGTAAAGTATCCCTTTAATATTAAGAAATGGCTCACCGAAAATTGCTAACTCTCATTATTACTTCCCTTCATGTCATTCCAAAACCCATATATTTTTTCCTGTGAAACACAATCTTTACATTTTTGTCACCATTACAATGTTATTATTCAGCATTTTTGTCTTGTTTACAAATATCTAAACATTCTTAAAGCAAGATCCATTTACAAAAGAAGCAAAATCACAGTCTTATTTTCTGTAAAATGTGATTAAAAAACAAAAAAATACAGCTAATGAGGTCAGAACAATAATCTTATTTTTCCTTTTGAATTGCCAATATTTTTTCTTGCTTTAAGCATATGCTTAATTTAGAGTCAAGTAAAAGTATTTCTCATTTAAAAAAGTCTGTAAAAATAGGGCACAATGTGCTTTGCTAATACGAAGGAATTTTCCAAACTGATTGAAAATTGGATTAGACATTGCATTGCATTTTTTAAGGTTAAAAGACATTTTCATCAACTTAACTTGACATAAAATTCTCCTTTGTGATCCACAAAAAATACCTGCATATGAGATTGAAATGACACTTGTAAATAAATAATGTGAGAATTCCCACTTTTGTGTGAACCATGTCTTTAAGAAATGCAGGCAGATGTGTAAGAAGAAACGATGGGAATTATTATGAAATCCAAACGCACAGCGAGTGCTGGTTTTATCTGATGTATGGCGTCTGGTTCTCACGAGCAAACGTATCTGAAGGCGGTGGTGTGTGTGAAAGGGTGTTGGTGTGAAAGCTGACACACAAACACACAAGAGTGTTTCTACATTCTCCACATCTGGAGGGTGTTACAGTCGTCAGTGGTCGGGGGAGAAAAATGACATGATCATGACGTCATGGGAAGCAATGCTGGAAAAGAGAAATTACTAAACACATCATTGAAGAATGAGAAGTCCTTGCTGATATCGAGAAATAGGTCTGAGCAGGACAAGAGGTCGCGTGATGAGACACTAACCAAAACATAACGCCCTGAATGTGCAGAAATATGCATCAAATAAAGCTGAAATCCAGGCCTTCTTTTGATTTCATAACACTGAGTGTTCTCGACTGATCATTTATAACTTCTAAACTGTGGTAGATTTGCATGGAAATCAATGGTAAGGACTGCGTTACTTTATTTGCATGTAAAAAACATGGAATATTATAAAAATATAGAGCATTACAGTCAAGATGAGGAAGTTTTTTACGCACAATGTGGAACTTAATTGTTTACACAGCTTGTCCAATCACAATTTAGAGTATGAACAACAGGTTTGAGCATACCGCATCCTCTAAGCGTTATTTAGCAGATATTGCTCTTCAGTCTTTTCTGCTATATTAAATCTTGATCTGTCTGACACAAATCATCTCTTTAAAGAAGCAAAAATTCAGAGCACACACTTCTTTCTCTTCCGAGTGTCCATGGTTTCGTAACCCATCGTTGACACAGAAAGATGAAGCCTCCCTCATTACACACACTGTGCATGAGAACTAACCTTTAAAAATGAGTTCATCTAACCACCAACAACTTCATAGTTCATTATTTCACATGCATACCTCTAAAATCCTCCCTGTGCATTAAACAAACACTGTCTACTGTACTTGGAGACGAAAAAAATCATTGCATTTCTACAGCACCTAAAATGTTAGTTTAGTCCATGTAATAAAGGGTGGAATCATGAATCACTGCCTGATATCATCACAAATTATAATTCAGGACCCACTAACAACGGTTATCATAGGCACTGCGCTGTTTAAATACACACTAGGACGTGGATGATTTTAATAATCATCTTGCTTGGCGCTGCAATCAGCAAAAACACTATAAGCAAAATGTGAATCGAAATCCACTAAACCTGTTTTTCTGATGATATCGGTTTCATAAATCATCACACATGAGTGCTTGAAACTCTGACAAGCGTTTAATAAAACTCAAGACAGGTCGCCTGCTTAACCCAAAACACAAGTTCATATAACTGTATTCATTCTCGCTGAGAAGATAAAGCACACGCTGAGAGGGATTTACAGTTCCTCTGTTATTCAATTTCAGGTTGCCTTTTCCATGGGTGGAGATGTGGAATAATTGGATACAGATGTGCTGTATGCTATAATATGTAATCAAGCAGAAACGCAGGGAGTGAGAGTGTCCTAATCTCTGACGAGGACTGGCAACTCTATACGGACACTGTGTCCTTCATCTAGCTCAAAAAGACATAAAGACAAAGACCAGCTCCAGATATTACAGTGAATGAGAAGGGTGGAGTCTCAACTCCCACCGGCGGGAACCAACAGCGAGCGAGCAACATGACAAATCAATATCACTGACTGGAATCTGAGTCGGTGTTCATCTCACAGGAGAGACGGGGAAGAAAAACAGCCGTTGCACAACACAAAACTGCCCGCTTACATAACCCTTAATATGCATTCAGTTTCTCCACTGAGACTTGGAAAATTTGGCCGTGAATTGTAAGCCAAGGTAGCAATTAGCAGGAGGACAGCCATCGGCTGGTGCACGACATGTAACAACAGTTCGTTTCTGTAGACATTCAATAGAGATGAACTCAGTGACCTGTGGTCTTTACAGGGTCCAGATTACAGTATAACTGGAAAGAATAATGTCTTTGTTTTTCAGCCAATATTCAATATACATCTCAATAATTAGGTTTTGCTCTAAAATGACTTATTTTTCCAAACACATGTAGGCAAATCAATTCTAAACGTGTAATGTATTAAGAAAAATACTGTAAATAACTAGTTTAAAATAATTCATGCCTCCTTTTCAATATATTTTCACTTAAATTTATTTAATAATTTTCATTTCGCAGCAATTTAATAATGCATATAAATAAATAATTTCTTATTTTTGTAAAAAACATTTTAAGTCACAGCAAACATTTCTGAATGATGATGCATTCAGACTTGATTCACTGAAATTGATTCACATTAATGAATCAAACTGACTAACTCAATCACCATTTGTCCTGCTTTCAAATATGAAACGCGATTATAAACATTTCTGCTCAATGCCTCCATAAGACAAAACAATAAATCTTTCAGAAAATGTAAAAGTGCATTAAAATATTGAAATATTCATGATGATGCTGCATCTGTTATTGCCTGCCAAATCACATTGAATTTATCATGAATATTCAATATGTATTGAATATGAATGAAAATTTGCTGTGAATTAAGCTGGCAACATACAAAACTTCTGCAATCCTTTGTCTTAAAGACAAAGGATTGCAAAAGTTTTGTATATTGCCAAGCTTAATTCACAGCGAATTTTCATTCATATTCAATACACCCCTGCTTTAGTTGGCTCAGGAAACATGCTGTTAAACTATGCAGTGAATGTAGAAATAAGTCCACACTGCTGCCATGTATGAGTAATCTGACTCCATCCAGTACTTCTAATGATAAAGTGCACTAATAGAAGTATTAAAGAATAAATGAAAAGATGCAAGAAACAGTTTGAAACAAGAATCACGTGAGCTAGTGTTCAGCACATGCTCCTCTCACTCATGTGAAAAGAGGAAAGAGAGAAGGCGTGTTCGCTCAGAAGAGAGAGAGAGAGAGAGAGAGAAGAAAGACAAACAAACTCCGGACAGTGAACCTGAAGCGTTACACGAGCTCCAGCTGGGCTGTTTGGACTCACACACACACCGCATCTCAGAAAACTCCCAGCCTCACCTACGGTTTCTTCATCCTCCTCCTTCAGGACGCTGTTATCATTGGAGTCCGCCCTGAGCGGGCTTTCTGCCGTCCTCCACGGGGACCACGGTGAAGTTGGTGGGCATTTTCTCAGCATGTGTCTGTCTGCCAGACGTCTGTCTTGCTCCTTATCGTGTGTCTCACACACACTGACTCTCCTCCTCTGCGCTGGCTTGAGTTGTGGTTCGAAGTTCCCAGTTGTGCTCCTATCTCTTTGACACCGGCTTGATCATGTGACCAGCCTTCGCCCATATAAGGAGTCATGTAAGCTCCGCCCAGTGGGCCGTCCTCTCCGCACATGAGCTTCATCTGTGGCAGAACCTCCACAGACACAACAAGACACCAGATATAAGGAAGATATTGATTAAGGACCTCTTCAAGAGACTTCCTCCTGTTCAGCAGGGTTATTATCAGTAACTACAACTAAAACCAACATTAATAAAAACATTTCCATAACTTGAATTAAAATAAACAGTAACTGGAATAAAATAAATAAAAGCAGAGTAGTTCAATCTGCCACATGTAAATACCATTGTCTCACCCAGCGGTACAAATAAAATGATAATAAAATAAAATAAAATAAATAAAATTAAATTAAATTAAATTAAATTAAATTAAATTAAAATTAAATTAAATTAAATTAAACTAAATTAAATTAAATTAAATTAAAAGTATGATTTGCTTGTTGTAACTCCTTTGGATAAAAGAGTCGTGCTAAATATTAAAGTCAAGTCAAATATATTTATATAGCGCTTTTCACAATAGAGATTATATCAAAGCTGCTTCACAGTATCAATCAAGAACAACTTAACAGTGTTTGTAAATGAATAAATGTAAAATATATATATTAAAAAAAGCTTACTTAATTGTTAGTTCCCAAAGCAACATTACAAATACATTGTTCAGGATTCTTAGATGAATATAAAAGTTCATAGAAACAGCAATTATTTGAAAGTAAATTATAATTATAAATGTCCTTACTGCTACTGCTCGATGAATTGAATGTGTCTTTCTTACTGTATCCTAAACTTTTCAATGTACGTCACATTACAGCTGTAAAACAGTATGCAAAAGCTTGTGTGTTTGCAAAAAACTACAAGACTTAGTAAATCTACACATTATCCTGGGATATGAGAAAGCATTTTAACATCAAATCAGCGATTCAAGGTGTAATAAGAGTTTTCCTGTATGCATGCATCAGTAGCAAACACACTCGCACATGTGCACAATGCAAACACAAGAGCAGGAATACAGCAGCCCATCATTAAACATAGAGCTCTGCGGTTCAACAGGGACACGTATTTAAGGAGCGCTTATTCTCACGATAAATATGAGGATCGGTGGGATCTTTTGGCTACAATAGTTGTCGTACTTCACGCATCATGACCTTTGCCATGCAGTTTAGTTCAGTATGAAGACATGTCTGCACTGGCTGCGTGGGAACTTCTAGATTCACATCTAACAGTTAAGAGACATAGAAGAGTTATACAATGTGAACCATTTAGAAAATAAAATGAGAAGTGTGTGGCACAGAAGACAATCTACCAAACCTAAAAGAGGAATGATGGTTTGCTAAAACAACTTATTGTTAAATGTGATTCACACTGAACTCTTGTGAAAAAAGTACACATCGGCATTCCTTTAAAATGAGTAGTTATTAAGGAAATAATACACTTCATTAAAAGAAGATACTAAGTGTGAACTGAGTGTAATGTTTTCGTAATTTCTGAAAATTAAAGTCAAATATATTACGATTTAAATTTATATTAAAAGCAATTAGTTCAACTTAGATTGTTTAAGTGATCCACTTGTTTAAGTATAGGACTTAAGTATATCTTTATATGAAATTTGATTTCATAATTATTTCTATTGTCTTTGAAATATGGCTACAGTCTGATGTACTGACAAACATTTATGGTAAACTGAAATAAACTGAAAAATAGAAAATTAAACATTAAATTTGGATCTCTGAGTGAGTGAGTGGCGGCGGGGCTCATCTGCATATTCATAAAACCATGAATATTAAAATGAGGCAAGGCTGCTCGAGTTACATTCAAGATATTTTAAGTCATGAATGGATTTTTTTCAAGGAAACGCTGTGAAATATGTAATTTTGGTGATCAAAAATTAGTTTTAAGGGATAAAATGATCAACTACTAGGGGACTTTAATAAAGTACATTTTTCCTCAACATGACACATGATTATTTGAATCTGAATCACAGGCTGAATGACACACACACAGAAGCTATATAAAAAAAAAAGAGGAAGAGGAAGTCAGTGCCAATATCAGTAATGTAATTTATCCCACATTCCTCTTGATCTACATGTGAACCATTAATTCCTCCTAGAAAGACCAAAAGGGCTCTGGTTTAATATGCTCCTGTTGTTCTGGGGAGTGGAGCACTTGAGATTGAATTACACTGCAGTGCTCAGAACAGACTCACACACACCAACGGCACACTGGAGGATTCAACGGTCGAACCGGCCGGGTCATGGGGATAAAAATAACATGCACTGACTCACTAATGGACCAAAAACAGTGGGATTCTGGGATGTACTGATGCTGTTTACTTTTGGATTATTGCTCAACACTCTTTCCTCTCAATTAAACCTTCACAGAGTTAAAGTAAAAGCCACTATGAATCCATGACTGCATTAAAGTCAGCATTAAATCAAAACTCTTGTTTGTTTTTTTATGGAATATTGCAGGATTTATTTTAAATGATTTAAAAATATCTTCCCATACCTCTTGCACATCTCTTCTCGTCTCTGATGAGGAGGGCGGGGCTATAACCTGTCACTCACATGAGATCAGCCAATCAATTCCAACATGGACAAAACCAAGCCCCGCCCTTCATTTGTTATCATCCCAGAAGCCATTTCACTCGATTACACTTCACAATTGGGAAGAAAAGACTATTGAAACTTCTGTTTCATACGGACGTTAAGGCTGGGCAGTACAATGCTATTTAGAAACTATTCAGGAGAGTTTCCAGAGATGCTGTTTACTGATCGAACTACACTGCAAAGCCTGAGATGAGCACTTCACTGATTATAATGGGCTTGATATAGCTCTGATCCGTCACACTACTTATGTCCGATGTGGAAACTGTGAAGTGTAAGTTGCTTATGGTATCATTTGTGTGCGCTCACAGATATAAGTATTGACAGCTGTTCGCTTTCAGCTAAAGAGACTGAATGATCAACGGCTCAAAGAGTTTTGCTCAGTTATCTCCATAAGGAATTTCCAATTATGATGGACTTTGGTTTGGTTTCCTATTCAAAAATATGTTATCTTTTCTTAAAGTTAAAGTTTTCATAATACTTTGAAAAAGCAAGAGGATTTTACAACATAAACAACAGAAATCCTGTTATAACAGTACAGTATATACATCAAATGACTAAAAAAAGTCACATTGCATAACATTATATATATATATATATATATATATATATATATACACACACACTACTGGTCAAAAGTTTAAATATCTGTAAGTTTTTTTATGTTTTTAAAAGAAGTTCTCTCTGCTCACCAAGGCTGCAATTTTTTGATAAAAAAATACACAAAAAACACAGTAATATTGTGAAATATTATGACAATTTAAAATTACTTTTTTATGTTAATATATATTAAAATGTAATTTATTCCTCTGAAAAAAACATTAAAAAAACATTAAAAAAGTCATTTTAAATTGTCATAATATTTCACAATATTACTGTGTTTTTTGTGTATTTTTTATCAAAAATTGCAGCCTTGGTGAGCAGAAGAGACTTTTAAAAACATAAAAAAATCTTACCTGACCCTAAACTTTTGACCGGTAGTGTATATAGTCACATATATTATTATTATATATATTTTTTTACATAATGTAAATATTATATAGGTAATCTTGACCGTATATAATTTCAAGCTAAACTCTGGCCATCTGTCTGAATAATAAATTAATTCAAAATAATTTTACTAAAACCACACAAATAAAAATATGCCATCCATGGTCAGGACAGACCTGATCTTTTGCCCAGGAATGACTAAAGAGCGACTCGGAAAATGTAAAAGCGGCCAGGAATTCGCTTAATGAATTGGTTCCACCTGTGCAACAACCTTTAAATGGCAAAATGTCCAAAGTTTGGATTTACGGGGCATTGCAAACTACAGGACACACAATTTCTAACTTCCTCAAACTGGCTAATCCCAGATCCGGTCGTTCTGGCAGGTGAGATCAACCAGAGTCTCGAAATCAGAATCCGGTCAGAAACTGTGTGATTCATACGTCCAGCTGAGTTGATTTATGAAGCTAGGTTTGTTTAGTCCGCTCTCATTTCCTGCACTTTGAAGACTGGGCTGATCTAGAAGCTTAGTGACGCATAAAGCAATTAATACAAAAGGAAAAACTATAATAACTTGCATAGTCTAACACAATCACAATGTACAATACAAACACCGACAATTGTGAGAGGTTTTGGAGGTGTCAGAAGGGTCAAACGTGGTGAATCGGGGTCACAGAGACATATAAGAAATATACAATCCATGTAAAAATTAAAATAAATATCAAATGAGACGAATTACACATTTTTAATCATTTCAAAACTAATATTTTTATAATAAAATTAAAAATGTTACCTGTGCATAAGGTAATTTACAGTTAACTATTATTTTACTATAGTGTTTTTTAAAGTAATATGTAAAATTTATATATAAAGTAATATTTTAAACTAATATGTAGAGCCCAACCGATATGGATTTTTGGTGGGCCGATGCCGATATCCAATATTAGAGAGTAAAATACCGATATATCGGCCTATATTATTTATGTCTATATTATAATAAAGTAGAAAATAATATGTAAGAGTGCTTGTCTTTTCCTTTAAAAGCAAAATATGTGACCTTATAGCCTTGTGTGAACACTATTGAGCCTGTAAGCAAAGCACATATTGTCATAGTGCTCTAAACATTATTTCACAACCATTAGTGTCCTATAAGGAGCTTTGGTTGGTTGAAGTTGAAGTAACAAGTGTGCGGGTGTTTAAAGTGCTGTTGTGTAACACAAGTATTATCTGCTGCCACCTGCTGATAGTCTTTAGTAAAGCAAGCACAACACATCTGAAAACATAGTAAAGCATTACTGTATGATATTCTGTGCTTTATTGACATGACAGGTCGGATTAATGATTTTACACCGATCATGCTAACGAAACAACAGTGTGGAGTGAGACTGTGAAATGCACCGGAGAAAACTTTTCCTGGCATCATGACATCTACAAAACCAAACTTTCCACTTGTTGACCAGTTTTTACACAAAGACTCTTTAGACCTGCAGTGATATTTCCATGCTACATTTATAGAGCAAACAAGCAGACTCGTTTGTGCTGGTTTAGACCCTGAAGGAGAACTAAAGCACTGTTAGTTATGCATCATTTCACTGTTGACCAATACAGGCCTTTTACCAATGTCATTATATCAATGTTGAAACAGGAAGAGTGGGTGACAATGATATTATCATTAACTAAAACCATACAAAAAATCATTAGTTACATGAAATAAAAAAAAAACATTTATTGAAGCGCTGTACTGAAAAACAATTAGTGTAGAAAATAATATTCACTCATAAAATGCAAGAATATTTCACAATTAACTAAAAGAAACAGCAAGGAACATTAAAATAAATTCAAAATGAGTTTCTTTTCAAATATACCTCAATAATCTGTTTTATTTACAACATTGAAAATCGATTGTTTATAATGTAGTTGCCAAGGAACTTGAAGTACAAAAGTAACTCAAACTAAAACTAAAATAAAAAAATGTAAAAAATATTTAAATATAAATATATATATATATTACAACTAATAAAAATTATGAAAAACAAAAACTTTATTTTAAGTCAAATGAAAAGTGAACATTAATGTTTTAAATATTGATAAAAGCTATAGTCTAAAATAACACTGACTTTGCTCTACTGTAGTAAACGCTGTGCGATGGCAAATGGAAATGGTTTAATTACAGCCATATACTGTATGTTTGAACCAGAGAAACTAATTCAGAAGAAAAAGAGTTATGATGAATTATCACAGAGTAAGTCGTACAAGTCGATGAATCAGAAAGGTAATGTGTTTTATGTCTCACTCAATGCCAGACACAGTAATGCTGTGGCGAATGTTACACAAACCATGTTCCTGTTCACCATCTTCAGTAGTCAGAACACTTAGAAACACTTGAACATCATCAGTGAAGCTCCCGCCCCCACACTGACGGGATTGGTCACATGTTTGTGATGGTTGGAAACAGGGCGGTCTTTGGTACACTTCAATTTTAAGGAGGAAATTCTCATAGGTGTTGACTGATATGAATTTGTCTCAAAGCTCAATAAAACACCACATAGACATAATCAACATTTAAAACTTGATTTTGACCAAGAGTGATCTGTATCTCATTAGTTTAATCTAACTGTAGCTAACAGAACACAGTTCACACACACAGTGTGTTACAGTAGATGTTCACCCCCGTCCAGTGCATGTCACTGTTTCTAAATCAGTCTTGACTGTACAAGTGTGCAAAACGTTACAGGGAGCTTAAAAACAGATAGCAGAGTGATCACGAAATGTCACGCCGTCACGCGAGGAATCCGCACTGAATCCCGCTGGCACATATAAAATAATTACTATAAACATCCTTCAACATTACAGTCAACAGCCGGAGATAAACGGAGCTTCTCTGCTTCTAGAACGAAGCAACCGTAAGCAGGCGATGACAGATACTCGGCCGTTCTGGCACACACACACATCTCAAGTGTCGGGCAGATGCTTCAGCTGTCCGTCATACACCACCAGATCAGGTGACGGCTTTTTTTGCTCCTCTGCAGAACAAGACAAATATCCAGAGAATTCGAGATTGTCCGAGAGGGTTTTTTGATCCTGGTGACCGTGAGAAGGTCCTGAAACGGGAGCTTGTGCCAAACGCAAGGCCAACAAAACCCCCACGGTGCCCAGCGGCTCACTTTATCTAAACGATTGTGAGGGTTTATCGACTTAGATTTCATAAGACCGACATGACAGTGTCCACCAGACAATCTGCTGCTATGGACACTCGAGTCCGACTGAAAAACTTCTCCTAAATATGTAAATTCATGTCATTTCAAACCAGCAACTTTTTTTTTTTTAGAAAGTTTTGCAAAATGTTCACGCGTACACTTATTCAATAACAGACTATACCAAGATCCAAAACTACAAAAAAAAACACAATAAAAGTACAATTTACAGCAAACAAAACTGTTCATTAAAGGCCCACTGAAGTTTTGATGCGTTGAAGTAATTTCCACTGAAACAGGGACATATTGATTTGGCTCCTCCCCCTTTTCAAATAGCCAATAGCATTTAGTTTACCTCACAGAGCACCATAGAAGCGAATCCAAGCGCTGATGATGCGTCAGCGTGAAAAAATTCTTGCCATTTTATCTTAACCAACGTGAAAACGTAATAAAACTCAAGCGTTTAGCAACCGAACACACATCTCCAACCCATTTTTATAGTATTTATAGCATAAGGGGCGGAGCTATAGATTCTAGAGAGCATTTGATTGGACAGAAGATGAGATGAGAAGGTGAAGTCCACAGTGATGTCATTAAAATCAGTTCTACGAACGATCTATTAATCACATTTTTTGTGCTAACAGTGATGTATTATAGACCAGATAACTTTGAATAAACTATTAACATTACTGGAGGAATGTTTGTTCTATAACTTTGCTGGAAAGTTAGCCAAAGCAAACACAGAACGTTCCCGAATGGTCCCATGAGGTTATTTTTTGGGAACCAAACAAGAACGTTATAGGAACGTTCCATGTATGTTATTTTTAGGTTCCATTTTTATAACGTAAGGAAGAATGTTCGGGAACGTTCCCTTAACCTTAAGGGAACATACTAGGAACGTTCTGGGAACCAAAAACTAACGTTCCCAGAAACTAAATTTGTTTGCTGGGTTGTTAGCTGGGTTAAATGTAGTCCATAGACACATATGCATTAATATTTCAAGTCTTCTGAAGTCGTCTGATTGTTTTGTGTCAGAAAAATAAATAAATAATAAAAATAAATACTCTTCCCACAAACCTCATTAGTATATATATCAAACTTGGTGCATCACGATTGGATTTTTAGTGGGAAAACTTTCCACCATAACATCCCCCTTTTGGGTCCTAATGAAATGGAATCAGTTTGGAACGACATTTGGGTGATGACAACTTTCTGAGTGAACTATTCCTTTAAACGTTGACCTGCCATTGGTTCTTCATGCACGTCTCCCAGACACAGATATAACACTAAACTGATTCTGACTGCCAGAGTTTATTTAGCATTAGGAGACCACCTGCTACTTTCAACGCCTGAGCAATGTTTGAGAGCCGGAGCGCATGACATGAACAACAAGAGTCGTGAGCCAAGAGCGCACTGTTCTTTAGCACGGGGCTGATGGGAAACGCCACACAGCGGATAACACACATGAAGAAGAGTTTCTTACTGAATAATCAACACAGATCGGATGAGAAAAGTCACAAAGCTCTCGGACTAAATCTAAAATATCTTTAACTGTGTCCCGGAGATGAACTGCCTTGAACTAACCCTTAAAAAGTATACAATCATACTAAAAAAACTGTATAACCTGCATAATGTATTTTGATCTAGACGTATCCCATGATGCTTTCATATGCTTTGTAGGTAAGCAGTTCACTTGCATAAACAAACCAACCATCTGAACAAGAGCACAGTCACATGACTCTCATCTTATGATGCCAATTAGAGCGATAGATTTACAATTGACTCCTGAACTTAAAGCTAATTACTGCAGCCCAGACGCACACAAACAAACTGGATGAAATTCATCATGTTTATGCAAGAAGAAGAGAAGAAAAGGTGTTTAAACACACACCACTGTTGTTATGAATGTGCAGACAAACAGCCAACACAAATAGGCCTGTAGCTTGAGTCAGCTGTTCACAGTATCCTGACGGAGAAATGTGCTAAATAAAAATCCCCACTTCTCTTTTACATCCGCCCTGACCCTGACTGAAGACCACCGAGTGTCTAACACACGACCTTTAGTCTCGGAGATCAGGAACACACACCTGACACGATGCTTTAACCTCCATTAAACAGCAGAAAGTGAGCATGTGTGCATCCAAGACCTCCAGCTCTACTGAGTTCAGTTCTTACATGATCATGACATGAAGCAGATGAAGTTAAACACTCGTCTCAGATAAAGTTAAACACTCGTCTCAGATCACACATGAAATCCGTGGTTTGAAAAATACACTTTCAAGAACTCTGCAGTAGATCTGTTGACTCAGCACTACGTCTCTGCTAAAATATCATGTGATCTTTACTAATAATAAGTGTACAGTATCATGTGGCATATGAATCCACTTAATCAGCAACTATTCCAGATTAAATACTTTCAATTGTTTTTTAGTTTTTTTGTTGCTTTTTCTGTTCTGACCAAAAATCATATTTTTTTGAGAACCAAATATACATACAAGAGTAAATTTAACCAAACATGCAAGTAATAAAAATAAAAATCAATTTGACTGCAAATATGCCATAGTTTGTGTTGCTTTCAAATGTCAACCTTTCGATATTTTTTCAAAACTTGTTTTAATGTAATTTGACTTTATGAATAATATACTACCGAACAAATAAAATAATTAATTTGTTTTCAGCTTCTACAAGATTAACAGCAAAACTTAGCTTTGTTTGTATAATATTTTAATAGAGGTATCTCCAAGAAAATCCTTTCAATTTGTACCTCCGTTTGGACTTACATTGTGAGTGCAAGAATTTTGCATAAGTGCAAAGAGTAACCATTATTTCTCAAACTGTGAGAGTCTAAAATTGTTTGTTGTAATCAACAATATTCCAATTTGTATTTAACCTGGAATCATTTCCCAGACAAATGGGATTTTTATTTGGTTGCATTTTGGTTTTAATTGGTCAATAAACTGCAATACGCTTCTAAAATGAAAACCCAGCATCATGTCTTTGCACTGGACTGCTCTGTCTGGGAACAAGGCCTTTGCGTTGGGTTGGGTTTGGAAAAATTGCCTTATTTAGCAATATTCTATGTCTGTAAGACCACAAAATTGCTTAATGTTTGGGAGCAACTTTGTGCTCAGCATTGTTCTGAGTCTGGGAGTGAAGGTTATAAGAGCATCACCACATATATGAATAGAGATGTTCTTGACTCCCATAATGAGATGTGTAACCCAATCCAACGCTCCCCAGCTCAACCATCTGGAAGACGACTCCCGTTTGCACTTCTCAAAGCCGAGACGCTTTGAAATGAATAAACAAATTAAACTAATGTGGTATCTGTAGGTCTCATCATGCTCTCAGGATCATCTCAATGCACATCACAAAACTTTCCCTTTGCTCTTTATATGATTAACACCAACTCCTAAAAACAAAACGCTGAGCCACATATTCAATTACCGCACCTCCAATTATAAGTGCTGTCTCCAAATCACCCGGACCTTCTTAAGGACTTCTGCAGGAGATCAGCTCTCACACACTATAGACTTCTTTATAGACTATGAAACTGGAGCTACAGTAGATAATCAAAGGCACTTTGGCTTTAAGAGGTCTTTGATTAAATTGCAGGCTAAATGTAATGAAGGGCCAATTGTAAGCTTTCATATCCGTTAAAGATAAAGACTGAAACTAGATAGAGAGAAACCCAGAAATACATTAAATTAATGTGGTTGTTGGTTATAAATCTTCCTCGTGTCAACATGGTCATAGGTCTCACTTAATAAATGTGATAGCGATTTACTGATTCAAAGAGAGACTATAAAAGGCCTGGAAAACAGAAGCAGATTCAGATGTAGGCTGCGAGATCTCTAACCCGGGAAACAAACAGATGTGTCATGGTAATTAATGAAGACAGCTGAGCATGAAAAGTGTCCCAAGACACGTCTAGACAAGCCCCTGAAATCAGGCACTCGTGTAAAACCAAAAGGACATCGCGTTGCATAAAACATTCACCTGGTTAGGCCAATACAAAGAGAAAAGTGTAAAAAAAATTCATTTCTGCAGCAAATGTACAAATTGCTTAATGACTATAAAGCATTATTAGACTATAATTTAACCAGCAATACCTCTTATTGTGCTAATTTTGCAATAAAACAGCAACACTGATGCATATAAACATGACACCTGCAAAATACAGACAGTGTCAAACATGCCAAACTAGTCATTTCACAGAAACTTACAAACAACACCACTAAAATAACCTTATAGTAGATAATGTTGTTGTTAAAGTAATCATATATTAATTCTGGTCTTTTGAGGACATTTGTCACAAAGTTGTTACAGTTTTACTGTAACTGTTACTATTTGTTTTGATGGAGAGCATACTCATTATGCCTCATTAACATTTTAGTTTAACCTGCCCTTTAACTAATAAAAATAACTTAAAACTAATGCTAAATGTTAAATTATTGCTAGACTGGAAATTATAACAAAACAAAGGCATGTTTGAACGTAAAGCCTCAATCATGTGAAGTCTAAACACTCACAGTCATGTTTCTCCTGTCAGAAAACATTTCAATAAACACTTATTAATGTAAGTGAATACCTAGCAAACCTAAAGAACTAGCAAAACAACAAATAACGTTCCGCTAATATAACGTTAGTGTTGCCGTTTTTGTAACCGTTTCCTAAACATACATTGAAAAAAAGTGTTCGATATTAGCGTTCTCATAACTTTCCAGGAACAAAAAAAAACGTTAGCAGGTTAACGGTCCTGAGAGAATTAAACCTCCTCAGAGAAAAACAAACCGTCACAATAAATAATATTTCATATAGGCTATCTTCGATGGACTAAATTCATACACACCGATCTTTCTGCAAAAACGTTCGTTAACTTAATTCATTAATACCAAAACAACGACTAGTTCCCTTGTTTACACTGTAACGTTACACGAGTGATGCGACGTGCCAAACTACTGACTGAGTTCTGGACGCGCGCGATTATCCTATTATATTCAACATAGCGGCTGTCCGTTCATTATAATACAAGAGTTCAGAGCGACACTTTCTGCCCGTATGAACGGAAACCTTCTTACCGTATTTGTTGGGTTCTCTGCTGTACTGGAGGATGGGCACCGACCCCCGCCGCTCCGCGCGCTCGCCCTCACAGACACCGGCGTCAAACACCGTGTCTCCGTCCGTTTCGTCTCCAAACGCGCTCTCATGCGCGGCCACCGGCACGACCCTGAACCTCTCGCTCATGTTGGTCGTCCGTGGGTCGGACCTGTCCGGTGTCTGATAAACTTCAGGGATCAGACGGCTTACGCCCGTGATTCATAGCCGGTAATCTGACAGTTTGTGAGGGCGCGCGCACAGAGGCGTGAATGTGTATGAGGCGCGTCCTTTCAGAATGCGCTGCGCTGATTGGCTGAGAGCTGAACGGAGCTTCGTATAAATAACAGAACCATGCTGGAGATCTCAGTCTGGGATTTAAAAGTGCTCACAGTCACAGTCCTATCAACTTTTACAATTAATAAATTGCATTGAGCAATTAAGTGCAATGTTGAGCCATGTTTACAAAAACACAAAAAAACTTTATTTTATTAATTAATGTCATTAATGCCCTGTTAATGTTTATATATGTATGAACTGTATGTATGTATAAAAGTCTATGTACTGTAGCTATGTATGTATATTTAAGAATCTATGTATGTCTCATGTATATGTATGTTTTATAGATTTAAACAAAGCAAAATAAAAATCTGCCTGGAAATTGATTGACAATCACAGCTGTTTATGAGACCAAATTATTTTCATTAAAAGTAAAACATTTTGACTTTATTTTGGTTCAGTATGTTGACATGTGTAAGTTTTTTTTTTCTCAATTATGTTGTTTTTTTCAGTGAATGATGATTATTTGTGGACTGGACAAGCTCTGGCTAAATAAACACAGATATGTGAGCAGTTAGAAGTTATTGCTTAATTGTTATGATGAAAAAAATAT
>JAQIUQ010007737.1:0-5000 GCA_030378365.1 Hybognathus amarus | reverse complement strand
CTTGAGTTTACAATGAGCAGGACCCACTGTGACGCATACCTGGCAAAACAAACCACTCACATTTTTATACTCCGTGACACCACCAGCCCCAAAAGTGATTAACCTGTCCTGAGGTTTTTTTTTTAAATCTCACACAACAATATAACGATGTCTTTATAGGCTACATTAGAATAATAATGTTTCATAAATCTAGATATAGAATAAAGAGGGTTATCTAACGTTAGCCTATCCTGCTATACATAGTTCCCACAGGCGAATTAATGTCACGTGACCTCCCCGGAGACGCCATATTTACCATAGGTTTTTACAAAGTTTTATCAGAGAGAATGTCGTTTTACAAACAAATATTTATTTCTGTTTATATTATTATGCAAATCATGAAAAGACAAAGTGAATATATATTATAAAGAGACTATTAAAAAAAAGACAGAGAGAGGTACAATGCGAAAATTTCATTCATAAATGGTGTGGATCCGCATGCAATCAATGGAAAAGCAACTTATAATAGCGAAGAGGCATGATGCTAATCTGTCTAATAAAAAGCCATAGCCTGCACAATTTAATTCATGTTCCCCTTAAAACAGTCACCGGTGCTTTCTGTGATATGCATGTACTTGCGGCCGTCATGGTTTGGTGCATGAATATAAAAATAAATAACTCGCGTGCAATTTAATTAATGTAATGCGGAACTACATTATACGCGGGTATAGGGACATAATCTGAGATCGCAATGCTAGAATGTGAGATCAAACAGTGGAAACAAGGTTGTTTAGTGTTTTTAATACCTCGTCATTTTGTTCATACAGGACATTTTTCAAACTGCAATGTGTTAACTTGTACATGTTTACACTCGCATTAAAACACAACATTGTGCTTTTGTCAAACAAATTCTTGCGTGTTTTGAGTGAGTTTCTTTCCTGTTTATCCTTCGCCAGCCATAATCTCCGTCGTTGTTCGTACAAAAGCTTAGTCTTCTCACATCCATGGAGTCTAATGACGTGTGTAGTGTAAACTCCGATTTATCTGAACCTCCGCACGAATTTTATCATCCATTGACCCAGCAGGGGATGAACATTTTCACTATATAGCACGAAACTCATTTAACTTCGTTCAACTCGTATTGTTTCTTCTAATCTGTTTTGCACGCAGCAATGGCGCCGGGTCGGCAAATGCCCGTATGCCGTGACGTCATGTGGGTACCTACATGTGATCATCACAAAGCTGCTAAATGTGTATCTATATGTAAACATTTTCACATTTTTGTTTAACTTTAGTTTGTCACTGCTTTGTTTGTCTTTTCATGTTTTTATTTAATTTTTGTATTTAGTTTATTCAATGTAGGAAATAGTATTTCACATGACTTTGATTTTACTTTATTGACACTGTCATTTCCGGATGGTATTCATCATTAAAAATAAACAAGTTCCACCTTTTAAACTTCTCCTCAACGTGCATGCAGTGTAAATAAAGCAGTTGCATCAATGAAATAATATTAAACGGCCACGCCCCCGTGCTAATGGTACCTGGCAAATTACAAGACGAAAATTAAAAAATCATTTAGATTTCATTTATCCAAATGTTTGTTTCTGAAGTCACAATTTAGCGCAAGTAAAATTGAAAAACAGGAGAAAAAAGTAAAACATGATAATGTAACTGGAAAAACAAGAAAAAATGAATGAAAAATGAATGTCTGGTTTCCATTTTTCATTTGCATTTTATGGTCTGAAAATTGAATTGTGAAGAGTTACACGGACCTTAGGCTACCTTATTTTTACTTTATACATAATACAAACGCAAACACTAAAAGCCAAGTAGGCCTATAATTAAAACACATGGCTCTACACTTATATTTTTGAAGGAGCACTTGTAGATGCATTTTACACAGCACTTACAATTTGCATAAATAATCGTATGATACTAATGCATCAAATTTGAAATACAGAAATATGAAATATTGAAGTAATAGTAATTAACTACATGTACTTACAATATAATTTAAGTAAGGAGTTAGTTGCATGTATCTATGCATGATTGACTATAGAAACTACATGTAAAATTAAGTGTTACCAAAATGTACACAGTTTTTATTTAAACATTTCTACTGGACTCCCTGCATTACTGTACCTTCGTATTAAATGAAAGAAAAAGCAAAGGTTTGATGTTGTGGTGTTTTTCTTCAGGTCACCCTGTATCATCTGCTGAAGCTGTTCCAGTCAGACTCCAGCGCGATGCCAAAGAAGACAGCCGTGTCCGAGTTCTACGACGAGATGGTGTGAATTTGATCAGAACAGCACAACAACATGACATTATAGTAATAATACAATCATAAAGACTAAAACCTGTGTTTTTGCAGATATTTCAAGACCCGACAGCCATGATGCAGCAACTTCTGAACACCACCAGACAGCTGACGTTGGGTGCTTACAAACACGAGACCGAGTGTGAGTGTGACTTCACTTACCTTGCAGCTCCTATTGAACAGCTCAGTGGATGGGCTATAATTGAACCCTGAACATACTGTACATTAAAATGAGTCCGCAGTTCTAATCATGTGAACTAAACATTCAGTGTTTCATGTTGCAGTTGCAGAGCTGGAAATACGAACACGAGAAAAAGCGGCAAAGAAGAAGACTAGCCTGGAGATCGTAGAGCTGAAGGAGCGACTGAAAGCCTCCAGAGAAAACATCAACTTCCTGAAGGGAGAGACACGCAGACTGGAGGAGGACGACCAGATGAAAGATCACTGAGGATGATACATGCTGTGGGATTTGTTATGCTTTTGTGGGACTGATCAATTTAGGTTTCTGGTTCTAAGTTTGACAGTATATTTAGTAGTGAACTTTCTTGTCCAGCTAAATGTGTGGCAATACATGACCTTTTGACTTTTTTTTTTATGAATAAAACTTTTTTTTACGAGTTCGGGCTTACCATCCAGTTTTGAGCATGATGTAACAATACATTGTAATTTGTATGCACATTGTTTCAAGCAGCTTTACATAACATCAACCCTCAAAGCCCAAAATGAACTGGTGACTGGCAAGAAAAAAAAAAAACTCCATGGCTTCATCTAAAAGCAATTTCTAAAAAACTTTTTTTTTGCACAAAAAAAAAAAAAACGACAGTGGTACCCCTTATGTTTTTTTTTTTTTGTGCGAAAAAAAAAAGTTTCTCCAATCTTCTTGATACTCTGGATTCTGATAGAGGGCCATGTGACTTAGATCTGAGTGCAAAAATGGAGGCTCTAGACCCTTCCAGAGCTGAGATATTGAGATATTTAAAATGGCATAAATGCTACGTGTGATCTCAATATCTCAGCTCTGGAAGGGTCTAGAGCCTCCATTTTTGCACTCAGGTCTAAGTCCTATGGCCCTCTATCAGAATCCAGAGTTTCAAGAAAATTGGAGAAACTTTTTTTTTGCACAAAAAAAAAAAGTTTCTCCAATCTTCTTGAAACTCTGGATTCTAATAGAGGGCCATGTGACTTAGATCTGAGTGCAAAAATGAAGGCTCGTCTAGACCCTTCCGGAGCTGAGATATTGAGATATTTATAATGGCATAAATGCTACGTGGGATCTCAATATCTCAGCTCTGGAAGGGTCTAAAACCTCCATTTTTGCACTCAGGTCTAAGTCCCATGGCCCTCTATCAGAATCCAGAGTTTCGAGGAGATTGGAGAATTTTTTTTTTTTGCACAAAAACAGAAGCACACTGGAGGGCTTACATTTTTTTTCCATTTTCAAGAAAAAAGAAACAAGCTTCCATGGTAAAGTGGTGTGCAGAACATGAAATCCACAGGGAGGAGTCGGATCCAGATCCAACTCCTCCCACTCCTCCACATGGAGGAGTCGGATCCAGATCCAACTCCTCCACTCCTCCACATGGGAGGAGTCGGGATCCAGATCCAACTCCTCCCACTCCTCCACATGGGAGGAGTCGGATCCAGATCCAACTCCTCCCACTCCTCCCACATGGGAGGAGTCGGATCCAGATCCAACTCCTCCCACTCCTCCACATGGCCCCCTGGGGGACGGTAAAAGAATCGAAAAGTAAATTGCGCATAACTCCTGAGACCGTTTGAGCTAGAGATCACGATTTTCGCATCACTGCGATCCCTGGCTCAAGCCGAACAAGATGTATATCTCCGATTTCCATTTCGGGGACCATGGCGCCCGCCCGAGGCCACACTGAAAGGGGAGCAAGGGGCGGGCGCCATGGGGACCATGGCGCCCGCCCGAGGCCACACTGAAAGGGGAGCAAGGGCGGGCGCCATGGGGACCATGGCGCCCGCCCGAGGCCACACTGAAAGGGGAGCAAGGGCGGGCGCCATGGGGACCATGGCGCCCGCCCGAAGGCCACACTGAAAGGGGAGCAAGGGCGGGCGCCATGGGGACCATGGCGCCCGCCCGAGGCCACACTGAAAGGGGAGCAAGGGCGGGCGCCATGGGGACCATGGCGCCCGCCCGAGGCCACACTGAAAGGGGAGCAAGGGCGGGCGCCATGGGGACCATGGCGCCCGCCCGAGGCCACACTGAAAGGGGAGCAAGGGCGGGCGCCATGGGGACCATGGCGCCCGGCCCGAGGCCACACTGAAAGGGGAGCAAGGGCGGGCGCCATGGGGACCATGGCGCCCGCCCGAGGCCACACTGAAAGGGGAGCAAGGGGCGGGCGCCATGGGGACCATGGCGCCCGCGCCGAGGCCACACTGAAAGGGGAGCAAGGGCGGGCGCCATGGGGACCATGGCGCCCGCCCGCAGGCCACACTGAAAGGGGAGCAAGGGCGGGCGCCATGGGGACCATGGCGCCCGCCCGAGGCCACACTGAAAGGGGAGCAAGGGCGGGCGCCATGGGGACCATGGCGCCCGCCCGAGGCCACACTGAAAGGGGAGCAAGGGCGGGCGCCATGGGGACCATGGCGCCCGCCCGAGGCCACACTGAAAGGGGAGCAAGGGCGGGGCGCCATGGGGACCATGGCGCCCGGCCCGAGGCCACACTGAAAGGGG
>JAQIUQ010007736.1:0-294590 GCA_030378365.1 Hybognathus amarus | reverse complement strand
ATATATATATATATATATATATATATATATGTATGCTTTTCTGAGCGCATGTTTGATCTTCCCACACATCAGGCATAGATGAAAAATTCACATAGTGTTCCAGCTGCATTAATGGACCTCATCGTTTCTCAGCCCTTAAAAGATGTTGCCAAATACTAGCAAAAAAACACTTTTTTCATTTTTCTTCTGCAGTTTTTATAATTTCAATAGGTTCAGCCTCAACTGTTGGACATTCGACATATGGTGCAGATTTTTTTTTTTTTTTTTTTTTGCCGTTTGGCAGTCACGCCACCTAAAATGAAAACGAAATATTAACCCTCTAATTGCCATGCTTTAGCCGAACTGCAGTTCGAAGGAAATCAAGCGTACAGCCCAGTTTGCAGGGCCTGCTTTATTTTTCAGTGAACACATCAGAGCGTTTGCCAGACACAATCATTAAAATGATATTTCATTTCGTAGGATTGGGATATTGCGCTGTGCACACGCAATACGGGACTGTGTGAGTCCAACTGATATTGTTGAACTATCACACATTAACCCGCTAAATTGACTGTGACATTTCAAAACCATGATTATTAGCATTTGGTGTGTATGAGGGAGGTCGGGTCTTATTCATACAGCTCTGGAAAGACTCCAGGAATAAGTTCAAATTACATGAATCTCTGTTCAATATCCGCCTCAGTAGGTAGACTGATAGAACATCAGGATTTCTGATTAAAAGTTACGGTGACTGAAGTTTTATTTTAACGGGTTGACTGGGATTCCATTTGTCCTGTGAAGCACGAGCTTAAACACACTTTATCACTGAAATCCTCCATAAAAAATATCATTGATGTCTCACATTTTGGGGTCTGAAAGACAATATGCTTGTCCTAAAATACTAAATATGAGTGACTGATCCAACAAAAGTACAGAATTCAAATTCTTTCCCATTATTTTTTCATTACTTGTGGTATTCCTAACAACTCCAACTATCCTCTATCCCCTAAAAAAAAAAACATTTTGCACACCACACACTCTAGTTAATTCTTTTGAAATTCTGCCACTAGCACCACGAATAGTCGATCATAAGGGAGGACAGGTGTTGAAATACTTCAAATGGCGTCAGTCTCTGACAAAAAAGTAAGTCTTCCACATCGTAAGAAGTAAGGTAAGACGTGTCCTTTTGAGAGGAACCAGGCTTGTTTTTCTGTCCAATAAGCAGGTGATAAAGGGTAAGTTTCATGTCAAGGCCAGATGTCCAGCGAGATGCTAGTGTTTGGTAATGACGCAATGCGGCCTTGAAGACGAGAGCTCCCAGACCTCTCACCGCTGAGAGCCCTCCAAAGCTTGCAAGCAGAATCCCTGAGGTTTCTCATCACAGACACACACACACACCATGTGTGACAACACGCCAGCCCACCCAGATATTACCCACAGGAAAACAAAATAATGCATGTGGATGGAATGCTGTGGACGGAACGCTGAAAAAATGTGGAAATGGCAAATAGTTACGCATGGTATCAAGTTCCTTTCTCTTTTTCAGCAAAACCCAATCAAATCAAGGAAATTGCAAGGAAAATGTGTTACATTTTCACTTTCCTTGAACAAACTAAAAAAGAAAAGGGTTTGTGTCAAAACACTACAGATATGTTTGTGTTCCTTCTGTCTGTTCGGTTAAACACTTCTTGACATGTTTGATCCAATCGCATGTTTTGGATGCCTTCAAACAGTGAAGGAGAGGAACGGGCAGGTGTGCTAAGGGTTTCTACGAACTATCACGCCTCACACATTTTATGCATTATTCCTCACCACAAATGGAAAGGGTTCATGATCCTGACATAATTTCATCCAGCGGGTGAAGAACTTGCCGTAATTATCAAAATCAGACAGGCAAACTTCTCCCATACTGCTTTTTTATACAGTTTGTCTGCATCTGTTAGGCTGTTTACTGTGAAGGCCTTGATTTGGTTACTTTGTCAAGACTAATGCAAATGCTTCATTTGGTAAAGTTTTCTATATCTAAGCGTTAAGGGGTTTCATTGCTATCGAATCAAATAAAGCACAATAAAAACAACAGTAGCTGCCCACTGTGCTGCACAAAATCTTGCTAAAAAATCAATATAAACAATTTAGACTGCAATGAAATGAGATGAGGGAAATTATCAAAACACTGACACGTGATGGATTCTTATCAAAATATTTTTATCCGTAAGACTTTTCCACAGTTTTGGCCCAACAGCACAAAAGCACGGTCATCCCTCAACTTTAATCTAGATTTCGGGACCATCAGCAGTCTTTGCTCAGTAGGCGTCTGCGATCTAATAGATGTAATTCAACGCATTCTCATCCTGAGGGCGTCATCTAACTGACACCTTTGACCATGCGTCTAAATTCGACGCACATGGCAACCTTTTGCGTCATTTAGATGATGCTCATCCTACGGCATCATATAACTGACGATTTTGACCATGCGTCTATTCCGACGCACATGGCAACCTTTCAGCGTCAATTAGATGACGCTGGTAAGTTTAGGTCTGGGTAGGTTTAGGGTTAGACCACTAGGAGGCGCGTCTCATCGCTAAAGGGTGCCATGTGTGTGGGATGTTGACACATGGTCAAAAGTGTCAGTTAAATGATGCCTTGGGATGAGAATTTGGATTGAAAAGATCACAGAGATATTAAGGAGCCGATCCACTCAGAGCTTTAAAAACAAACCAACACATTTTCCCAAGAGGTCATCTAACTGACGCGTTTGACCATACGTCAACATCCGACGTTTTGGGGCACCATTTAATGACGCGGGTAGGTTTAGGTCTGGGGTAGGGTTAGGGTTAGATCGCGTCATCTAACTGACGTTAAAGGGTGCCCTGAAACGTCAGATGTTGACGTATGGTCAAAAGCGTCAGTTCAGATGACGTCTTGGGACTGAGAACGGGCTGAACAAACAGTTCAATTTTAAACTCAGTTCTCTAACAGACCGGCAGCCAGTGCAAAGAGCATTACACAGGGGAGATATGATCAAATTTCCATAAGTCTGGCAGCTGCATTTTTAACCATCTGAAGATGATTTAGATTTGATAAATCAATAGCTAATCAGTGAGGCAAAGACACTTCTGTGTTCATTTTGTTAAATGTGTCATGTTGTGTAAACACAAATTTCTCACTGTTTCTGCTTAAATGAATACATGATGTTAGCATGGTCTGTATTGTCTTGGAATTTTACATTTCTGCAATATGGACATTACTTTGAGACAGATTACCATGATAACAGATTACTCTTAACTGTAACGTAAATGCATTTTTTGTAAAGGGGCTTTGAAACGATATACAAATAAATGTGAGTTCAATTCAGCTAAGAAGCTGAATGTTCTGTGTTAGCTTTTCTTAAAGTAACCCTTTAATCAGAATGTGCTGACTAACTTTAAGGACGATTGGTTGCATAAAATCTATTTAGAAATCTTGCAGTTGGTCAGCAATCCTTGAATGTCTAGTCTTAAGTCTACTGTACATACCGTAGCTGTCAATTCAAATCAGCCCAACTTTCCAGAAAGACTAAACCAGAGCTGTCCGTGGTTCTGAAGCGACTGTTGATCATACAGTGGCAAAGTTGGTGACTCCAGATTCACAGGTCAATGAATACTTCTGCTCAATTCTCTGTAGGCCACAACACTTTAAAAGAGATGAAATTGAAACACAAGATTATTTTATGCATTTTTTGCTTTAGAACAATGTGATTATATTGAAAGAAAATGAAATGGTCAATATGTACTTACAACCACAAAGCCTCAGCTGCTATAAAACCTCGTGTTTTTCAAGTCTAAAGCAGATCCTCAAAACAGATCGCAGTTGTCTTTAATCAAGTTCATTTTCTGTTTTAGAAAACAATGTTATTGGATAAACGCATTAATGTGGTTGACGGACTGAATAAACACATGCAGCTTTATTAGCGGGATGTTTGCCAAAGCCAAGTTACATGAACATTACACATGCTTTAGTTTGGGCAAGAAAGGCCCGTCTGTGAAAGATCTTGAGCTATCTTGCCATCTCAATTGGATACTTTCATGTTTTCAAATCACATTTGACAAGTACTGTTGGTCTTATCCCAGTACAGATGAAAAAAGCAAGAAAAATACTCTGCCGCTTAGGTTGTATTAACTTAAGTTCAAATGTAGAATATGGCTTCGTAATAATTTGTAAATTCAGTTCTCTGTTCTCCTGAAGGGTCGGAGTTGTCTGGAGTTGGCAGGCACTCGCCTCATTCGAGCTGAATTGATAAACACATGCTTCATCTCAGCCAAAGCCAAGGCAAATGTTTGACACACCTGCTGAACAGAAATTGGAAACCTCGAGAGATCATAACAGATCCAAATCTCAGTCTGAACTGGCCTTGTGTATAACACGTGCTGTAAGTGCAGTCTGAAAAGCCACTATATTTAGCACTTTCGCTCTTTTGTGTTAGCTGACATGAGGTTCAGCGTGTTTCGGAGACCCGTTGATCACTAATGATAGAAGAGCACCTCTGTTACTGGAACTCCTTGGGCTTGGCTCAATATCCCCACATCGAGATCCAAAAATATGCAGTGGTGCCGCTACCCTCGGGGCTGTTAAAATCAGCCCTGTCTATTGCTGCTCTCCAAGCAACCTTTCTGGAATGAAATATTCACAGCTGCTCCTGTGGTTTGGTCAACAAGCCACAGATTCCTTTGGGGAAAGAGTGAAGTTGTGAAGCTGTGAAGGTCACAATATATATTTCAGCTAAAACCAACAAATGGGAATTCCTTCAGCGCTGCATACTGAATATGTATGATGCATCTGAATCAGCTTCTCCCGGAGAGAGCCAAATGACTCTGTGGCTCTTTCATGAGTCAACGGGGGATTGCAGACTTATACAACAGGTATTTGTATTTATCTTCCTTGTTTACGTCTTTATTCATGTCTAAATGTATTTACTTGTTGGCTTGGTAGGAAAATCTATACGTAGGCCTATACTTCTGAGCATTTGTGGCCCATTTTCATATGTACTTTGATGATCATTGCTCCATTTACATAAATAATGAGAATGTCATTAAGTAATAACTATTTGAAATAAGTAATTGGAAAAAAGAAACACGGATAAAGTGCCAAATAACGAGTTCATTTAAATTAAAAAGACTTTGAATAGTCACCGAATTTTTAATGTCACATGTTTTAAGGCCACATAAGTGCGTTCGAATAATTGATTCATAAAACTTGACTCCTTTAACTCGGATTGCTTACGATTCACTAAAAATAACCAACTCACACTCTGCGCAAATGTTTAAAAAAAATCTAACATAAATAGTTCTAACACTTTTTGAGATGGCCCAATTAAAGTGTTTATTACAAATAAATTACTAAAGGCTTAAAATGAATAAATGTAAATGAACACAAATTTACATTACAACAATCCTGTGAACCCCAGCAGCCTCACTTCCCGTTCCTCTGACCAACTCATTCTGAAAGTTATTTGCGATTCACCAAAGAGGAATATCTAGCTGAACCGTTATATCTGACTGATATCTGGCCACGTTCTCTCGCGATATACGGATTAAATTGCGGTGCCGTTGAATAATTATTTTTAGTTCGTTGCTTCGTACAAAAGTGTGAAGACGGTTCGTGAATTCATACCCCTAAAAAATTCAACGGGTTTTCGGTTACAAGCCTACGGTGTAATTGCACATGAAAAGTTGTTTACGAACCACCTAGAACTTCTAAACAAACACATCAATTCTCTGAATTAAACTAATGAGAAATGCATGGGAAAGTCCATGAGTCAACGTCACTGTTCCCAAGTGAACTCAAAGACGCAAGAGGGGATAGGATAAAAGGTGCAAGAAAAACCCAAAGTTTTAACTTATAATTGCTGGAACTGCTCCTAAGGTTTGAGAGGGAGAGAAAGCTTTAGGCCTACAGAAGAAATAATCAGAATCAGCCCACAAACTACTGCCAATATTTACATACACGCCACATGCCCTTCGCATTGACTCTTTTGAAGTGAGCAGGCTAATCGAGCACAGTTTGATGATTGAAAGTTGTGCTTAAAGTTGAAAATGAGGCAAAAGGGCAAGGGTGTATGTGGTTTTCGGAAACAGCTGAAATATATAAACAAGTATGAGTGTTTTCAAGTCAGACTGCTGGGTCAAAAGTGGACTCAACGTACCTTCCATGACTGATACTAGGACAGTAAGTGTGGCAGTGGCCAAGACAGTATGTGTTCTTGAATGCTTTTGGAGATGAGCTCATAGTTATCACTGAGATCTTTTTATTTCTTTTGGGAAACAATAGTGTTTTTGGGGATAAAAAAAAAATAACCCGAAAAACCTAAGTGCAGCAAATTTAGTTTGTTTACAGATACATTTCACGTCTGAAAAGTGAATAAAAGAAGAAAATTAGCTTTTCTCAGCATCATGGACGCAACTTCTGCTAGGTAAAGAGAAATATATTTATTTATTCATGTGTAACCGATAGAATAGCTTTTTAAAAGAGGAGCATAAATGATAAAAAATGTCCATTCCATGTTTTTTTGTCTTTGTTTTTCTTTAAATATTACATAAAATAAATAATTTATTCCAAAGCAGTCAGGTAAAGAATGGAGATATCAAATACAGTGGCTTTCGCATGTTAATAATATTAGAGTTCTTTACGCTATGGTGCTAGCTTGACTAAATTCGGATGGTAGGAAGCGGGGTCTCCGTCTCGGCCTCTCAGTCTTGCACCTTGAGCAAGTGCTTCCAGTAAGTGTTTGCATAACTTTCAGTCCACTGAGTCACAGAGTTTGAGAGTCTGTTAGAGTGATTCGTATGAGTTAGTACAGCATAAATAACTGCATCCAAAGGTCACACACACAAATACACACAAGCAATACACTCTGTGAAAGGTCTCTTCAGTTAACTCTGGGAGGTTGCAATGTTCGATTCCTCTCCTTCGGTTTTGGTCCAACCTTTCCTTCGCTAGAAAAGGGTTTGGCATAAAAAAATGTCCCACATGTTCCCTGGTGCCAATAACTTAAAAAAAAAATATGTGATAACAGTCTGACTCAGTGAAAAGGTGTTCTCTTAGTTCCTTTACATAGTGCCCTTTTCTCCAAACGGTTCCCTTTTATACTGTCGAAAAATTCCAAGTCTTTCCTCAGTGCAGTTAAATGTTCCCTTTGGTGGGGTTGTAGCTACACGATAGGAATGGGGAGAAAGTGTGTGGCTGTGTTTTTTCTCCGGGTTTTTTTGGCTCTCATCGGCCTCCCGTTCAGCGCTCAAGCCCACGAACATGGGCTTCTTCTTGTTCCTCCACTCTGCCGAGGCGTAGGTGTTGTACCTGTTCTCCTCGATCCGCTCTATCAGCTTGCAGTCAATGCCAAAATCCTTCTGAAAGAAGAAGATTTGTGAGTGAGTTCGAGATATTACCTTTGGTCATGTGGTATGTTTTCAATTTGTTATTTAAAATGTAATAATTTGAATGCAAACCATATCAATATTATTGTCCCACTTGTCAGAAAAAATGATTTAAATAAAAAGTATGTAATATTGTACATCATGTATTACAGTATGTAAAGGATAATGTACATCCAGCCGGTTTCGTCGGCTTCTTCGTCACCCTGTCGGGGGTTTATTCTGAGGTAACAACCGGCTGGATGTACATTATCCCGCTTAAGTAAATAATTAGACACAAAATATTGAGTTGAAATATTGGTAACGCTTCCTTTTACAGTACAGTACTTACAGTGTAATTACCTAGAAAGTACTGGCCAATATAAGGTAAGTACATGGAACAGGGGTAGGTTTAGGGGGTAGGTTCAGGGTTGGTACTAGTTATTACCCAGTAATTGTAGTTACTAAAATAAGTACATAGTATTTACATGGGTAACTGGACTGTAAAAGGAAGCGTTACCGAAATATTTTATTAGGTCGTCCAGGGAGAGAGCAGTTGCTAGCGCGGCAAGTTCAAACTAGACGCACATCTAAGAGATACGATATAGTCATACCACTTATTACACAGAATTTCGCCACATAAATAATTATGGACATAAGAGATATTCATTTGAGACGAAACTGTTTTAAAATCGTACCTGTTTGTATCTTATAATCCAACAGTGTACAAAACAATAGTCGAAAAAAGGCCAGCAGCTGCTTTTGTATAAAGCAAGAGAGAGCGAGTCCACGACTGGATTGCATAATTGTACACAAACTTTTGATTGTCTGAGTTTTGATATTTTATTAGCTCACCAAATGCAACTTTAAACTATCCTAGGAAGCACATAGAGCTGCTGACTTCAGTAACCCGGATGAGCCTGTGTTTTGTTATCTATTATCTGTGAATAACATACCGCTGCATGGCGCGATCGACCAATGAGAATCAAGTATTCCACAGAGCTGTGTAATAATTTAATATACAATATTGATGCATAAAAATGATAAACTCTTACATATTATGATCAAGAATGTTTTTTATATATTTTTTAATTATTTTATTTTAATATTGAAATTTTCATAATTATATTCTAATAAGATACTGTATCCACCACCATTTTCGCATTCGCTCATCAAAACATCATCAATATTTCTGCAACTGCTTTCAAAAAATAAATATATACTGTATGTATTGTACTTAATGTGTTATGTTATAGACAAATTATCATTATATTATTATCAAAATAATATTGACAAAATATTAAGTTATATTAAGTTTCAATATTAAGTTTAAAGTTATCAGCCTGTACATCGTAATATTGAACATATTTATAAAACTTTTTCCTGAAACAAATTTTATTATTTGTTTTAGAATGAAAATGTGTAATAAGATGACCTGTGTCCACCACCAATTTCCATTCCCCATTTTACCCTCCTTTTTCCAAGCGTAAATAGAATAAATGGTGGCGTACGTCACTATATTGATTGATACTTCCGCAGTGAGGACAACAGTCCTGAGGTATAGGCGATTACATTTTAGGACTTTCCCCTTCCTCTCAATTGATTTCACTTTTGGGAAAACTATTTTTCCCTGTTTCAGGTAACATTTGCCATTCACAAGAGCGGATGAATGAGAGGCGATGGGGCTGGAGAGAACTCGGAACAAAGAGGGAGCTGGGGATTGTATGGCCGGATTGTGAATGAAGGAGAACGCATGCATGGAGCAGTATTGGAGGAGAGACTACAGTGTAAGGAAGAGGGCCTTCTCAGCTTACTTTTTCAAAGATAACAGAACTCTTTTGCTCAAGCCGACTTTTGCCAGGGGATTATTTACAGGCAATGGAGTGGAACTGTCCTTTAAAACAACCCCAGGCTTTTTAAGTGCCCCGAGACATGAGAAATAGAGCAGGCTCTCTGACATCAAAGCCTCTGAGAGGGACCCGAGGGCTGACGGATCTTTCTGGAAGCTTGTAAAGAGCTGAATTTCTATAAATAGTTTAGAAATTCTGAATGTTGTTTAAAAATTCCCAGATAAGAAGGACGACTTCGGTTTGGACGGGACCGTGAGACGTTATCATTATTTGTTGTAGAGTCCAGTCATTAACTATAATTAAAAGAGAAATGAAGAGAAAATGATGCTCACCGCCCCGTAGACCACCCCTTTCTTGTTAATTGCAAGGTAGTAATTGCTTTGAATCCCCTTGATGGCAACGATGCCCACATCCACAGACTTGATTTCGAGTGTACCTACAAAACAAACATAAACATATCATTTACATAACGTCCACATGAAAGAATTGCAGTTTTTAGAGTTTTGGAAATATGTGAATACTTATGGTGCATATTGTATGAAACATGTAATTGCACAATAACATAGAAATAAGGCACGTTTGTGCTTTGATAGAACAGGTAACACTGTAAATAGATAAAGGCATTACAGAAAATACCTTCTTAAATTTTACCCTGCACAATCCAACCCATAACCCAATGATCAAAAAATCTCCATCTTCCCAGGCAAATAGGAGTACTTATCTTCAAAAGCTGAAAAGTCATATTTTGCTACTTTGTTGTTATTGTCTTCAGAGCTGAAAGGCACACTGGCTTTGCAGCTAGGGATCCAAGTTGTGGTAATCATTATGGTTTTGCTTTTTTAAAGGCAATTATGTAAACCCATAAAGCCATAATGCTTTAGATGGGATTAGTCCCAGACCAAAGCATGTCCTAGTAGCAAACAGAGCTATATGATGCTGTTGTTTGTGTATGGGGTTAAAAGCTTTTGCCTGCAGCTTCTGGCCTTTGACGGACATGAGCAGTTCACTTTACTTCCTAATAAAGGACTGTATATTTATAGTTAGTGCACAGTTTATATTTTGTTTCTACATTGTTAATAGGCCGTTTGCAAATAGTGAGTTCTTCATTCATAGTCACTGTATTTAACACAATTATTATTGTTTACTTCGCTCATATGCAATATCACATTAACATTTGATTACAACCTATAAACTGTAAATAGTTCTCATTTTAGATTAGGTCATGGAAAATCTGAAAATGTCATTAAGTGCTTTAAACCACCTTTTATTGGATATTAATTGCTTTAGTATTAAGTGTATTAATCCTTAAATTGTTTACAATTACTAGTTAACAATTAAACACATATTAATGCAGTATTCTGCATGACCATATTCCCTAATCCTACTCAATACCTACATTTAACAACTACCTTACTAACTATTAATAAGCAGTAATTAGGAGTTTACAGACATAAAAGTCATAGTTAATAGTTAGTTAATATTGAGAATTGGACCCAAATCTAAAGTGTGACCATATGTATGTATGTATGTATGTATGTATATATATATATATATATATATATATATATATATATATATACACATATATATATAGTCACGTATCCTTATCCCCAAAACTAACCATTGTGTCAGTATGTAATGTATATGCAAATGTAAATGTAAATGTAAATACATGTATGCGTGAAATTGTACATACAAATACTCATGAGATCTTACTATCATCAGTTGCGGTTAGGGAATATAATATTCAGTTTGTACAGGGCCGGACAATATATAGTTTTAGCATCAATATATCACAATATATCGATATCGGCTGCCATAAATATATATCTATAGCTCTATAGTTTTCAACTTCAACTTATTTTATTTTCGTAAGTTTTTTATCTAAAATTGATATTTTATTTCAGCTGTATTTAAGTTAACCAAACAATTGTTAGTTATTTTAATTCAGTGTTTAGTTTAAAATAAACTTGCCTAAACCTAAAAAAAGAAGAAAAAAATACATGGTTGGTTGCTTTATACGTCAGTCAGCTGATCTATTGCAGCAAAAAGTCAAAATATTGCACGTTTCAGAACTATGTAAAACCCCCTGAGTTTTGTGACGCAGAGGGATTGAACCCACACCTGTGGATCAGGGACGCAAACGCTTCTACAACAGGAGGATTAAGTGGATCTGAAGGCAGTTCCTCCACATGGGCTCAGGTTGCAGTCACCAAGAGAAGATGTAAGGAGACCTCGTCTCCTATCCTCTCTCCTCCCTCGCCTCAGGTTCATTAACAAGAGCCACGGAATAAAGGAGGGGGCTCAGACTTGGTAGGATTAAGGGGTAATAATACATGATCAAAGAGCAACAGAGCGGACAAAAGCAATGGAACAGCTGCCCAAAAAGACACAAGCGCATATACATTTTGAACGAGATATCCCAAGCATACAACAAACATCTATTCTACAGACACAGTAGTGTGAGTGATGTCATGAGTGCAAACAACATGTCTTGTCTACATGTCTGCTCTTTAAAGCTTTCAATGTCAAAATAAAGCCTGAATCTTCTGGCAGAAAGCACCTGTTTGCTTTCGGCTATTTGATGTGGTTTGTCAAAGCAAAACATGCTGATTTTTTTTTATATATGACACACGCTCCAAGAGTGTTTCCCCAGTCTGCATTGAAGCCGCAATGCAGGTCAGCAACAAAGGGCTGGATTTATAAAACCAAAACATCTCTGAGGCATCTAAGCAACAGGTCTCGCTGCATGCTTTCTTCTTCCACACCATAAACATTTAAGATCTGCCTCTCTTTCATTTCAGATTTCTGCCAAGTACCAGTTATTTAAAGTGAGATTTGACCTAAAAGTACAAAGAAACGTTTTAAGGCCAGTGTCTGAAGCGCAGTAAGCTCGCAAGCACATATTATCTAATCAACATTTTTAAGTCATTACCAAGAACAACAGCTGTGCGTGCAACAAGTCTGTTACGGTTTTATTTGGCTCATTAAAGTGCGTCTGTGCAGTCATGTAAGAGTTAAAACACAGCAAACCTCTACAGCAGTGGTTCTCAAACTTAATCAGATGGTGGAGCACTTTAACATTACGGCAGACCACCTAACTCCCCAAGTCTGATGGAAACTTCAAACTACTTAAACACAATTACCTACAGTTTTAAATGGCATACAAATCGTCCTTCGGGTTTAAAATAGCCTATAACTGATAACTATCAGTTACATTATAAAAGTAGCAGAAGCCCTTTATATAGCCCATAATTTAACATATACGTTTTTTTACTAATGTAAATCATTTTGGTGTTTTTTTTTTTTGTCAATTGTAATATATATATATATATATATATATATATATATATATATATATATATATATATATATATATATATATACATATATAGCCAAAAACTCGGCAGCCACTTGGAATCCCTCACACAGCACAGTTTGAGAGCCGCTGCTCTACAGACAGCAATTCCTTGACTCATAATTTCTATTAAACAGTTTTCCTGGCAGACCCAATGTTTTGTTACATCTATATCATGGTGCTCCGGTATTCTGACAAACACGATTTCACCGCCTGCATTATTCAAAGCAAGAGCCAAGACATTCTCTTAAAAAATGTGAGAGAATTTTCTTTCGTGGTGCAACCTAATCCTCCAAGTATTCTTGTTTTACTCCCCATTAGGGCTCAGATTACAAAGACTTAAAAGCCTTAGAGTTTTAACAAGCCCAACCCCACCTTACCCATACCCTGCCATGTGTCTGTGACATTACACTGCCCATGGTCCAGAGAGTCCCACCCGTAGCCTAGCGTGATCTTCCCCCAGTAGACTTGGCTTCTGCCCCAGGCTCTGTAGGTGGGCGCCCCCTTCCAGCTTAACAGCGTTCAGTGTTTTCTTGGCAGAGTGACAGAACTCAGGTTATCGCATCTTGTGGTAATTACAAAAACCCTGCAGCCTCATATTTGTAGCCTCGTGCAACCTGCATCACTACCAATGCTTGCGAGAGAGTGAAAGAGACCCCTATCCACTTCAAACATGTTTGAAAACAACAATTTTTTATCCGGCAGACGGACCTTTCCCTAGCAGCGTCCAGATTGGATCGTTTCTAGACGTCAAAATAAGAATCATACTTGCACTTGGGAACCCTCAACTGCTTGTCAGCTGCCCACACCGGTGCAAAGTCCGTATAAGTCACGTCATATATTACACCAGGGTGCTTAATTGTCCTGGGAACCTTGGACTGCCACGCCTCTGACCAGCACGTCTTTTCAATTAACCCCCCTTCTACAGACCGTAAAGGAAAAAGGGTCCCTATTAAAAGGCATCTTTGCAGCTGACCCGTCATTGGCTTCTGATGACAGTGACTTGCACCTTTGATCTGGGCTCGGGGAGATCAGTGGACGGGTGTGGGGGGCCGGTCTCATTATTCTTCTCTCCCTGGTTCTGCTGAAATACAGTGGGACTCTGGCTGGGAGGACTCTGAATATGTTTGTATGGAGACCTTTTGAAGATTTTACAACCTGATCTTACGGGAAATGTAACTATGTTACAAGCTGGCGATTCTGTATTTATTTGTATTGTGTGAATCGTACAAAAACAGACCTTTTCTTTCTTAAAGGAAGCATGAAGGTCAACTAATCAACCCACACCTAAACAAACCTGACCCTGGGGCATAAGCAAATCGTACAAACACGTATGAATGAGATTCGGAGGTGACTAATTCAAACAAATTAGCCACCAATTCACAAAAACATAAAATAATTACGAATTTCCACAAGATATGTTGGATTTTGTCACCTCTGCTCTTTTTTCATAAGCAGAGTCAGCGCAGTCTCATCCCAATTCGTCATATAACTGACGTTTTGGGATGTCTTTTGACCATTCGTCAATATACAACTTTTGGGGCCCCCTTAAACGTCGGTAGATGACGTTATGGGATCCTAACTCTACCCCAGACCTAAACCTACAGCGCAGTCTCATCCCAATTCGTCATATAACTGACGTTTTGGGACGTCTTTTGACCATTCGTCAATATATGACTTTTGGGGCCCCCTTAAACGTCGGTAGATGACGTTATGGGATCCTAACTCTACCCCAGACCTAAACCTAACCCTAAACCCAACTCGTCACCTAACTGACGTTAAGTGACATCTTTCATGCTAATAGCCATGCATCAGATCAGATGACGATAAACTGATGTTCTCGGTCATGTTAAAACTGAAATCGGTGAATATCAGGATTTTCATTTGTTGTCAAATGAGTCTTTCTGCAGTGCACAGGATAGTTTACAGAAAGCATATGTGCACAGACAGACTCAGAATAACACAACTTTTTGAGAGCTTAAAAATCTTTTTCTGATGACTGATGTTTTTTCCTTCATTTTTTCAGCACCTCATAAACAAGCTTTAGTTGCTGTTTTTCCTACTGAAACTTGCTAATAGAGTCAAGCAATGCTATTGACAATCTGTTCTCCCTCTAAATCCAGCAGTTATCTTCCGAGAACTCATAGCACATAACACCATGGCACATCTGCCTCTAAATATCTCTCTATAGGGCTCTAGATCTATATCTTGTGCTGAAAAATAATTACCTGCCAAGCCAAGCACACACAACAAGACTGAAGGCAAAAGGAAGTCAAATGTTGTATTTTGGCTTAGATGTGTAATTGAAAATATGTGAAAGTGCGTAGAAGAACCTTTGAATCTTTAATGTGCACAGGGAAACTTCAGTCTAGTGTGTGTTTGGCCTAAAGAAAAACATAACTTGCCACTGGCCTGTGACTTGATGTGTGATCCAAATACGGATGATGTGTTTTTGACTATGATAACATTGTTTCCCAGGGGCATACAGTTTCAAGGAGCATGTCTTGGTCTGAGCTTAATACGCAACAAATAGTTAAGTTATTTGAAGTTACGTAAAACAGTAGTGCTGCCTTCCTGCTATAAATCTGCTAAAATGTAACTCATTGAAACAGTAGGCCTACATAAAAAGAAAGTCCGAAAATGAGTACAATTCTTCTTTTTCTCTTCCAGCTGCATATAGGATTCATATACTCAGTGCCCCATAAAGGGTTGTTTTAAGATTTATTTAAGAGAGGACTGGAATTGAACTGAGATAAATGATATGTATTCAAATTAATAATAATAATACATTTATTATTAATAATTATTTAGTACAAAATGTGTTTAATTTGTCGCATGGAAAATTCTGTCAGCATCAGCATCAAACTTGATAACCAGTATGATTTGTGATCCAGACCCATGTTGTGAATTGGATCCACTGATTCATTGAAAAGATCTAATTCAAAATATTTATTTGTATGTTTGTTTATGATTTTATGACTACTTTTTTGTAACTTTCGCCTCATTCACTTTCATTATCATTATACTGAAATAAGTGATATATGTGTGCATATGGCATATATTTTAGGTGAATAATCTGTTTAAAACGATCAGAGTATATTAAGTATCATGTTTTTGTTTGACTAACTCTCCAGGCATTTGTTAACCACCATGTAAACTGCTCAACCAATTTTTGATGACAGACAAATCTGTTCAATGTTTGCATTGCCAGGGCAATGAAAGCACTGAAACACTTTGCGCGCTCACAAGCACATGAAACCATGCATGCACCATCCCCAAACACACTCATAAGATAACAAAACACTCAGATGACCTTCTGAGGCTGCAAACAGATTCCAACCTCCTCCTACCAGACACCCATCTTAATGGAGACCAAAGCCACTCAAACTTCCTGCTCACGTTTTTGACAAGCCAGATGCATCTCTGCTCACACTGTCCCTGGTCTCACTTGATGCCCCAACTACCACCATCTGTTCAAGCACACATCGCTTAGGAATTCCCCTCGGAGCTTGAGAGAAGATCTGTTTGAAGAAAACTTCACCCTGCTCTCAACTATACATTTGTCCAGTATTGTAGCATGTCAAACACTTAGCAGATTAATAGGACACTGAAAGACATTGCAAAGTCCTGTTCCCTTTCCTAGCTCAAGGCTCGATAAAAACGGTGGGTATTTATACAGTAGATATCTCAGTTATCAAGACTCCCTGTACCTGGCTTAAAACATGTTACATCTTAGTATTACATCATAAAATTATCAGTGCTCAATGATCAGTCGTATTGTACAAAAAAAAAAAAAAAAAACGTTCGGCAAGTGTGGTCATTGTCTGTTTGCAATCAAATTTAGACCATATAGCAGTAAAGAGACAGTGGTGTTTCTCCCCAGCACACCCCTTGGCACAAATGGCACTCTGCTTTAGGTAATGGGGTCAGAGGTTAGGCATACATCTGGTCTTCCACTCCTCCAGGTTGAACTTTCAGCATGGGAAAAATGGATGCATTAACTAGATGAAGATGTTGAGCTGCTACTGCAGAATTTACACATGTGCTGCGGGTTTAATGGACTCATCATTTTGAAAACATTTACTTTTTATCTAAGTTTACATGATAAAACTATACAATACAAATCGCGGCAAAAATATACGCGAAAAATATCAAATATATAATTTTCGCGGCAAAAAAATACAGTAAAAAAGTGATGTTGTAAAAAAAATTAAATTATTTAAAATAACTGTTTTCTATTTTAATATAGTTTAAAATGTACAGTAATTTATTCCTGTGATGGCGGAGCTAAATTTCCAACATCGTAAACAGTCTTTGTGTCAGAAATCATTCTACTGTAATATGCTGATTCGGTGCTAAAGAAACATTCCCATCAATTTTGAAAACAGTTGTGTTGCTTAATATTTTCTTATTTCTAAAGAAATAAAAAAACTTACTGACCCCAAATTTTTTAACATTAGTATACAGTAGATGGAAGAAACATAATTGGATCAGTAGACAACTTCTAAGGAAACATGTCAAAGTTATCAGCAAGTTGGATTCTTTCCAAGGGCCATGGATCGTGTAGAGATGTCTTGTAAAACAGCTCTGTTATTTATGAATCAGAAAGGAGAAAGCATATGAGGACATCAAGGTCAAAGAGAATGAAACACTGGCACTAACCTTTTGCACATCAGCTCAATCCTCATAAGTCACTTTTATTACTTGTGTGGTTGGGATTTCCCACGGGAGCTATAAACGGGCACTGTAACCACAGAGAGCACATACACACTTCTGAAGAGTGCCATCCATGTGGCCAGGGCTGGCAACATGTAATTTAAATTTACACATTGCATATGTTCATTTTCACAAGTGAGTCATTTTACAGCTACATTTGAGCTATGAATCAGGAGCTGACTGAGTATACTAATGTTGTGCTAAACATACAGCCATACAGATATTTTATTTGAAAATGATCACTAACTTTAAACGTAAGTTTCTAAGGCTGCATTGAAAATCCTCATCGCCAGAAAAGTCCAAAATTGACAGCCTGTTCTCATCTCCAAGGCGTCATATATGACGCTTTTGCCAAAGTGTAGACATCCAACACACATGGCACCCTTTAGCGTAAATATAGAACGCAGATATATATGGGGCAGAAGGCGCCTCCTAGTGGTCTAACCCTAACCCTACCCCAGACCTAACCCTACCCATAACACTTGCCAGTGTTATATTGATGCTAAAGGGTGCCATGTGCGTTGGATGTATACGCTTTGGCAAAAGCGTCGTATATGATGCCTTGGGATTAGAATGCGTTGAAATAGATTGTAAAAGGAAACGTGACCGGAGATTACAAAAAACACGAGTTAATGTCGGGATAGCTTTTTCCAGGTGGATATAGCTAATGCAGGAAAAAGATTTCAAAAGAGACGCTGAAGTTGACTACTCTCTTCTCGACAGGTAAGTCAATGTTACAGTCTTAATTACAAACTTTTTTTATTGTTTGGTTGAGTACCTTATTTTATAGACCGATGAACATTTATAGTTAAAAGTTGACGATGATATCATAACTACTTATTACAATAGTTCATGTTTTTCACAGTCGGTAATTCATACTGGAACATTCGTTTGTTTGTTGTCTCAAGTTGCTGTTTGAAATAACAAACCTGGTCACCCAAAGGAACACTCGACGAAGTGCTAATCCTGTCATAGCTATTTGGTACATAATGGCAACCGTAGATGCAACGCGCATTTGAAAAAGCGAGGCGCTGGAGAGCACAATTCGTTTGAATGCAAAACACATTTTCACCGCTAGTTGGGAGAAATTCATATACATTGTCTCTTTAACCAAGCCTTTTAAATTAATATATAGGCCTATCAGTATAACAGTGAGTGTTACTGGTCCTACTCGCACCCTCTCAGAGCGGGATTAGAATCAGCACGCTAACAAGGGCACTAAAACACAGCCGCTAGCATCAGTCGCAAGTGTGCCTCTTGAGGCCAGGGGAGTGATGTTTTTCCTGCACAGCTCTTTATGTTACATGAGGATACTTCAATTCTGATCATGGTGGCAGAACGATGCTGAACAAATATAATAAAAGGCTCTACAACGAAGGTTCAGTATGGGTAATTAAGTTCTTTTGGTGTTAGGATTTGATAGATGCAAATAATAAATAAGAGAATGAATCCAGGGGCTTCATTTATAAAATGCTGTGTAGAAACCCTCCTAAGATTATTTCTCAAATGTGTGTATATATGATACAGAGAAAAAAAAACGCATGCACAAAAAAACCCACAAATGTAGCCTACACACACAAAAACGAACAAAAAAAGCATGTGTAAACCTCTCTTCCAGATGTGAAATCTATTTCTGCATTAATACGGCTACAACATGCAACAAATACGGCTACAAAGTGCATAAGCAATGCTTTTATTACTTGTTTCAGCTCTTTTTTCGGTCTGTGTTTTGATCCAGAGTTTTCTCTACTCTATTGCGCTTAATACCCCCACCCCCCCACCCACTGTATAATGGTGTAAATCCGGAACGCTAGAAAATTCAGTAAATGGCAGGGACGTGTTATCTCATTATTACGGAAAACTCTGTCAAATGAAAGGGAAAGAGTAAACTAGCATCAACTAGCATGCAGTTATCTTGTTACTGTTCCTGATGAAGCATTTAACATCCCACCAGCCTCAGTGAGAGGCCCTCTGAAGTCATAAAAACAATGCAGTGCAACACTACCCAGCAAGCGAGTGTCCCTGCACTCTAGTTTCTCAGAAACACTTGGCAGAATACACTTATTCATCTTTCTCTCTCATTAAAATGACAAAACAGCTTTTATATAAGGTAAACGGACAGAAGCTGATTGAACGTAGGCGGAAAGACAGGTTATGAACGTTAACTATCATTTAGCAAACAAGCTATTTAATCCAGTAAGAGGTTTGTTGTTAAGCTGCTTTGTATGCATGCGACTGAACCTTAACACCTGAATTAAAACCAGCAATTTATATAAATGTTCTATCATGAAGAGAAACAAGAGTACCACTCTGAGCAAAGCTAATGGAGTTTGGCCTGGAAACGCATCATTAGACCAGCAATAATCTGTATTCTTAAATGAGCCCTATTAGATTAAACTGCCCCCAAATGAAGTGAGACAGTAATGACCACTGGCCTGACCCTTGTTTGATCTGCTGCCCAAGAGCTGACACGATGATTAGAAAGACCCCTGCACTTTAGACCTTAAGATTCAACCAGTAGTTGAACTCCGATCGAACACATCCCCTCAATCAAAGCTGTCAAGGCCTAATGATCCTCATTAACAATTTCCTCCGGCCATGCCAATGCCGCTGTACTACACCACCAGAGGTTCCGCACTCGTGTTGATTCTGACGTTTTCTTTCGCACGAGGAGCGTGTGATCAACACAAAACAATTGCGCAGAGAAAAGAGAGGGCAAACAAGATCAAAACAGGAAAAGAAAGATTCAACCCAGTCCGGTCCTTGTGAGAGCTTTTGCGTCACAGTGAGCTTGTTGTTAGGCTCAATACACCGAGGACAGCTCCTAGTTCCAGCACGGGGTGCCATTTCCAAAAATGTCTTGGGGGAGACACAATGTGACAAAAGTGATACTGAGCTGATGGATTCTGAAAGAAAATCAAACAATATGGGTGGGATAGGATTTCAAGCTGCACATAGACAGGTCTTTTGTGGACTTGAAAACTAAAGAAGGCTGGACTTGAGAACCTCAAACATGGACAAAGAGACTCTCTGACTGGGAGTTTGAATCTGGGAAATGTAACAATCTATCATACTTAGGCTCTCTGCAAATATTTTTCCACATCAAATATGCAAAACAAATATTGTCCCTCTCATAAAATACGGGCTTTTGATTTACTGCGAGTGTTTATGGTGGTGTAAATGTAAATTTCACATCAAGATGTGACATTTTATATGTGCATTGCTGGTAAATAGATTCTATTAATGTCTCATTAAAACTGCAGAATTTGGTAAACATCATTCTGTAACTCTGGCTGAAATGATGCTCATGCAGAAAAAATACTGACCTTCAGTTCGTTTGACTATTACTTTCAACAGAATGCAAAGTGTGCTTTTCATAAACATTGAATGTTGAAGTATAAAACATATATTTTTAAAAACGTGTTTGACATGCACAGATATACTGTGCACAGCCTTTTCCTTCTTCGTAAAATTTAGCTCTATTCAAACACCGGGCCATCAAACACAAAGATTATTGTCGACATGACGTCAGACTATATACAATAACATGCCGTGCAGTTCATGGGAATATTCTTTTTGTTAACTTGAGAGAAATATTACACCGCAAAGGGACTGGTTCCTTTTAAAATGCCAGTGGCTCCAACTGGAGTAAAATCATTTGAGGATGTTTTGATGTTTCAAGTGCATGATGATACATAACATAGCAAGCCACTCATTTCTGCCCTTTTTACGGGCATTTGCGGCAACAACAATGGTCTCTGATTACAGAATAAATCAAGCAAACACGCCTGTTGTAAACGCCACACACTAACATTGCACTGCGCCGCTGTTTTAAAGCGAGGGACACGGGGAGCACTGCTGCTACCTTGTGGGCACCAGAGGCCCTTCAAATTCAATTATAGCGTTTGCAAAAAAACACAGGGAAAGCAGAGGGATGTAAGAGGTCCAATCTGTTTTGGAGAAATGATCCATTCACCAACAAGTGGTTCCCCTTTGCATGCCTCCCGCAGGCATTCCAGGCCATATCCTCAATTCAGATATATCAGCACTGAAACGAGATGTGAATCCTGACCAGTACATCTGGCCGGAACATTATTACCAGTATGTTTCATGCCTAAGGGTCACTGTGGGAGCTAACGAGGACAGTGCAATTTTCACATGTGGTAAGCGAGTGGCAGAAATGTTTGTACAGAGATCACTGGCATAGGAATTTATAAAAAATCATATATATATATTATATATAATTTAAATAAATAGCTGGCAATCATTATGTTCAAAAAGATAATCATGTGAATGTTCGACCTCTACAACACTGAACATCTAACACTGTCCAGCTTTCTGGACAAACTCTTTGATGGTAGTTGAAAGCTTTCCAAAACTCTTCAAGCTTGGGCTTGGATTTATTTAGAGACTTTCTGTGCAACACATTTAGGAGGCATTTCGGCTAATTGAAATACCCACAGCCATGTCTTGCGGAGTTCCAGCACACCCCTGTTTAAAAAAGCTAAGCAGCACGCACATGGGACCCATATGTCAAAGCTTTTTTTTATTAGTGGCAATGTGTGCGCAACCTACTAACAAAAAAGTGCAGAGGGAGTTTTCGAAGTGTGGTGGCCAGGTGCTTCGAGCTCCTTGCCGGGTGTCTGGACATGCCACAAACAGTGAAATAAAGTTGAAATTCTTCTGATTATTTAAGATGATTTACGTGATGACACATTTAACACAGAAAAAAGTATAAAACCACCTGACAGGAGCTTTAACTTAATAAAAAGATAAAAAGCCATTTATTGAACCAACAAGGGAGTTACTGGAGCAGTAATAAAGATAACTGATGTACTGCGTGATGTTCGGGAGGAACTTCCAAAGGCTACCCTGGTATTTTCAAATTGGTTCCAGAAAACTGGCTATGAATTTGGGCACTGAAACCTAAGGACCAACATTAGGGCTGACTCCCTCTCAGCAACGCATGCGAAGCCCGGCTTCACGCACAGCAGCTCGCGCCCACCAACATCAAGTAAGGTTTGTATTATGTGCTGGATGTTTGACTCCGAAATCAAAGGAGGCAGGAAATAAGCAGTGCCATTTCTTCTATGGGACCCACATGTTAAAAGAAAGAGGGGAAAAATTTACATTACTTACTGTACGGATCATCCTTGCTTTTGGTGCCATTGACTTTTCCGTTCTTATCGATCCTGAGAAAGAACTTCTGGTAGGAGAAGAGTTTCCTCCTGCGCACATCCCCCGTGAGGTGGTTGTAACTGCGCACATGCCGCCCCACCACGGCAGACGACGAGGAGTTGGCGCCCCTCGGGGCGCGTACGGCCCTGTGGGAGTCATGGCAGGCCACAGGCAAAGCCGAACACAGGAGCAGGAGCAGCAGCGGCAGGGAAAGGCAGGAGAGACGGAACCAGGCTGAGGCACCCTTAGTCACTTTCCATTTGCACATTGTTTTGGAGCTCGGAAGACTGGGAAGAGCCTCACAGAAAGGTACATGCTGAAGAGCTGGACGGGAGAAAGGGTGATACCAGGAGGTGCAGCCCCGTGAAACGTCTGCGGCGGTTGCGTCTGCTTGTGCTGCTCAGGCTGGATCCGGTTCCCCTCGTGTCCAGAAGGAATGTGTCAACATCCATAACTCAAAACACCTCTGTGGGGAACTGCTTCACCTCCTCCTGCTCTCCTACATACAATCCACTGAAGAACCCCTGTCTGACGGGGAAAACAAGGACAGCAAGAGACAATGTTCTGGAGAAGAACGGCCAAACGACCCGAATGCAACAGGCCAGCGAATCTGTTCTTGATGAAACGAGAGGAATCCACAGTAGGAAAAAAAGTGTAATCCCTGCTGTGTCCAGCTCTCTCAATGTCCCTCTTATTTAGAGTGTGTTTCCTTTCTGCTCACCACTGAAGTGCTGAGAGGATCCTGAGGTGGAGCAGACTGAGCTCTGACACTCCTCTCACCTTATTTATTTGGTTCAGGCCCCAGATGTAATCTCTTTAGCTAATAGGGAGACTGTGAAAGCAGTCGGCTTTGAAGATCCGCGTCTGCGCGTGCATGTTTTGCTTGCATGTGTGCGTCAGAATGAGAGGCGACGAGGGGCATTTTTCCTCGCCCCTCTCCTATCTGTCTCACTCTGTTTCTCCCAATTGCCTCACCCACTCTCAGTGTCTCCCTCTCTCTTACTGCCCCTCCCACCCCGTTCCCTCCCATCTGGGCTGGGAGCCCCATGCGTCGGCCCGTACAGGTCTCCTCCGGCTAACTGCAGCAGCCCCCCCGTGGCATATGTGAGCCATATCAGAGACACCTGGAGCTGATTGCTGCTTTTACATCATTTACCGCCATCCTCATCAGTCTTCTGTCCAATGATAGAGAAAAAAAAACAAGACTCGGATGTACCTGCACTGTTTGTACCTTCAATTCACTTTTGGAAACTTTTTATAGCGATATAAAAGTCTTAGCCATTAAACTACACGTAAAGTTAGGGCATTTCCTACAACAAAATGAGACATCAATGCTTTTGTGGGACAGAACTCACCCTGAATACAATCTTTATTTCAAATCTGGTTTGTGTGTGGTTTAATTTCCTTTTCATATTGCCCAACATAATCGGCATCTCCGTTTATTCTCCTTTTGTTCGACATCCCTTGCTGTTTTTCAGTGGAAAAACCAAGCAAGATTCAACTTCTGCCAAGTAAATATCATTTATATCATATTTGGGCACATCTTCAGTCCTAAATTCCAACCTGTAGCGCAGCTGAGAGCCTAGTCAGAAAGTACTTTAACTAAATAAGGTGTGAGAAGATCTTTAATGGATTATGAAGATCTTTAAGGCATAATTTACCTTATTAATTAAAATTTTCATGTTGCACAATCATTTCACGTTCATGCCAGGCTTATCCTGTGCCAAAAGATCAATTGGATTTGCAAAGAAGCGAGGAAGTCAACTACTAACCGGGGTTGGTAAAAATGTACTCATTACGGGTGGGGGGAAGGGTTGCAAAAAAAAAAAAAGAGAGGAAAAAGAGACATGTGTTAGTACAACTAAACTGTGCCTAGTGCATTTGAAAGCATTCATAAAACAGAGTGATTTTCTGCCAATATTATGTCAAGAACTCTACTTATCTCTTTAAATACAAAGTTTTGTTCACAAATGTTCTCAGCAGAAACAGATATAACTTTGCCAATTTCATTCATCATTCACTTTATTGTTTTGCAAAACACATTGCCCGGCAAATCATTGTCACCAATTTCTATAGCACAAAGTTCAAAGTACTATTTCTCACATTCTTATCTGCATATTGTCATTGAAATGGCAAAGATGTGGGGTGCTGCTTGTTCTTGAGTCTGGAGTTAAAATAAAACTGTACTGGCACTGGGTCCCTCTAGTGAGACAAACTTTAACAACAGGAGAAAACCCAAGACTAATCCTTTCAAAAGCTCATGTTTGAGGATAAATGGCTGTTTTCAATCGAAGGTGTCTTTCCTTTCCCCGTAACCCTCAAGAGCTCCATCTACCTATTACTTGTCTAACCCGGTGGCCGGGGTTCCTCAGAAATGTTGGTCAAGCACTTAATCTCACATCTCCTTGCAAACACCTTGGTCTTATCACACACTTCCTCTGTCAGACATTTCCTGCCAACACTAAGGACAAGGAAGCAATCAAAAGAATGGGAACTCAAAGAACTATAATTATTACGACACACTTAATTGCTTTTTAAAGAGGAACTGAATGTTCTTTTTGTTTGTAGTGAATATTGGACCACCACAAGTGATGGAAGATAAAAGTGCACGAACGACACTGTGACTTTTGACTAATTCTAATATTTGCCGATAAACCTGTTTAATGGTTTGAATGTTTTTAATTTTCCACAATTATCATTATTTGCTATTGTCTATTACACCAAAATAACATTTTCATGTCTTTTCTGACACTTTTTTTAAATGATTTAATTTTAAATTTAAAAGTTAAGTATTTCCTGGGATACATTGCCTATTTAGAGTATACAGTATATTTATAAATAATACCTACATTAAATCATGTTCAATAATCATGTTTATCAGTGCTTTTTACAAGATTTAGCCTATTTGGAAAAAATATATATAGAGAGAAACAATTACATTTAAAGGGGTCATGAACTGGCTTTTTAAATTTTATTATATTGTTGTCTGAGGTAAATGTATGACGTTTGCTCTGTATTTGCAATTAAAAAACATCAAAATGAATAAGAAATAGGCTATTTTGTACCTAAGTTGTGAGCCTTACTGAAAAACGGTCGGATTTTATGGGCGTGTCGCACTGATATTTCGCACTTGGAAATAAACGCCCACTGCTGTGAGTGGATAACCGTTTTGGGTAACACTTTATTTTACAGTGTCCGTGATACAGAGTAATTACTTAATTATTACTTAGTAGTAGACATTGTAATAACATGTAACAAAATGTAATTAACATGTAATGAAGTTATGGAACAGCCTGTACTTACAGATTGTATTTACACACATGTAATAGGCAGCTACTGTTACACATGTGTAACAGGCCAAGTTGGTTACATATGTGTTACCGACTTGGTACAATGTAATTATATAAAAAAAGTATGTTATACTAGTCAATGTAACAACAACTATTTAAATATGTTACTAAGGTGTGAAAAAGCCTGCAGTTCCACATGGTCATTTTGTACCTTATAAAATAGTGTATCAAGATTGTACTTAAGTGTGCTTCATGTGTATAAGGTATGTAGATACACATAAAGTACACTTCTTGATACACTTTTATTTTACGTAGCTTATCCCTGTGCAATATTATGTAATTGCAATGTAATTAGGAAGCTACCGCATGCATTTATGCAGTGAACGAGGGAGTTAGGCCTAATTTAAACTAAACTACATATGGATAAGGTATGAAGCTACACATTAAGTACACTTAACTATAATCTTGATACACTTTATTTTGCGTAGCTTATACCTGTGTAACATTATGTAATTGCAATGTAATTAGGAAGCTACTGCATGTATTTATGCTGTGAATGAGGGAGTTAGGTCTAATTCAAACTAAACTACATATGGATAAGGTTTGTAGATACACATGTAGTTCACTTAAGTACAATCTTGATACACTTTATTTTACGTAGCTTATCCCTGTGTAATATTTCCAATGTAATTAGGACGCTACCGCATGCATTTATGCTGTGAACGAGAGAGTTAAGCCTAATTCAAACTAAAGTAAATATGAATAAGGTATGTAGATACACATGTAGTACACTTAAATACAATCTTGATGCACTTTATTTTACGCTGCCTATTACATGTGTCTAATTACAATCTGTAAGTACAGGCTGTTCCACAACTTAGTTACATGTTAATTAAATTTGTTACATGTTATTACAATGTTTACTACTAAGTAATTAATGAAGTACTTACTCTCTATCACGGACACCGTAAAATAAAGTGTTACCCAGTTTTGCATATTATAATGAGTTTAACTCACCCGTCGAGTACACGTGGGGGAAAACGTCCAATGTTGTCAAATGGCAACCGGATTACGCCCATACATGTTCGACCCAGAGTCCGTGTGTTGCACAATATTACTGTCAGATCCAATATAGACGGCACAGCACCTTCTTTACTCTTAATCGGTCTACAAATCCAGTCTTGTTTACAAAACAATCCTCAGTGAAATGAAGCGAACAACGACGATGTTTTACCCTCATCAGCTGGAACGTCATTAAAAATAATGTTTATCCATGCAGTCATATTGGAATCCACAGGAAGCTTATGCAGCGACTGTAGTGCACAACCAGGCACTGAACAATACTCTGTATTACTCGGTAGCTGGATCCGGTTTGTCATCAGAGGTAGGCATTTATGTTAGGCTACTTAACTATTCGTGTAATGCGCGAAATCGGTGGGCGCGGCTAAACCGGTCATGTTGAAGCAGGCGTTGATCTTCTTCTGCGGGGGTGGTGTTTTAACAATTTTGACGTCATATTTCCTCACTTTTAAAAAAGGCTGGTGTCAATAAAAGCTTTTATTGGACTAACAAGGACGTTTTCAGTTCTGAAACTTACAGGATATTCGTATAATATGATGACCTCTTAAGATGTCAAAAGCTCAAGGAAAATTTGATTTCTCAGTTCATCACCCCTTTAATTAAACTTATATTTACCAGAAATGGCACTGGATAAATCCTAGATAATTCATGACAGTTTAGAACAACAAGTACAGTTAAAAAGCTTTTGCATAAAAACTGTACGATTACTTTTGCATGTTGTCTGCTTTAATGCATTTTCACAATTAATCCATGAATATTTCACTTATTTTAAAATTCTGCAGACCAATTTTCTATTTTCTTGTCCTCTTTAAAAATAATCATTATCATATTAAAGTACTCTAGGGTACAGACTGCCATTTACGCAGATAACCTATCTATGGAGGGATTTGTGAAAGGAGCGAATATGAGACAGCCAGAGGATTTTTCCCAGCCAGCCTCTGCCACTGAATGTCCTGCAGTGTTTCTCATTGTTTGCTGCCTCATAAGAGATAGCCAAGAGAGCCTGAGAAAACTAAAAAACAGCACTATTTAACGGAATTCAATCTGTCCCAATAGATTTGAATCGCTAACTTACATGTCTGAGTGTAGATTCTATCTGGCTAATGAGGGGCCTGAATCCTTCTCTGTTACTTCAAAGGGGGTGAAATTCTACCTTTCTTGCAGCGAGGACCTTTGCCTGGGCTCTCTCTCTCAGGTGTGTCACTGTGCAAGCTAAAAGAGAGGGTTTCAGGCAGCGAACTTCCAAAGGACTGTTTGTTCCTAAGTTCTATGTTGAAAGCTAAATATGGGTAAATATACTGACCAGTTTCAAAGCCTACATTTATCTTGCTCTCATTTAATCCAAGATTTTCTTAATGATTAATTTGCAAGCCAACCACAATATTTAAGAGGAAACTCCAATACCGTTCCTGCATTTCTATGCAGGAATGGCACTGGGCCCCTAAGCTTCAGTACCAATAGGCTAATGCAGTATATAGCTTTTAAACAGTGTGCACTACAAAAATTCACTATTTGTGCAACACAGTTCATGCAATTCACATCTACCACAAGTGACGCTACAATGTGAACTGTTTGACACCTCTGACAACCTTCAATTTGCGGTTAATTTGCACCAATTTCCTAGCCGTTTCCCAACACCCAAATACTTTACATAAGATAATATTGGTGTAATTTCCAACCAGAAAATACCTAGGTCAGTGGCCGTTAAAGTTGCTGCAAAGGCTATAACAGGGTGGATCAAGACAAACCCTCAATTGTCATTGTGCTTATATGTGTGTGACATTGACCTCTGGGCATTTGAACCTGTGACCTGTCACAATCTCCAAGCTCATTCAATAGCACTAAGTGATCAGCACCTCCAAGACAAAGACGCAGCTGCCTGACGTTAAAATATGCATTAGTTAAGTATTCACTCATGGTAAATAATACATTGGTTAGATTAGTTCTAGTTTCAGGGAAAGCGAAGCGAAATGAATAAATGATAACACAATCTAACTGGATCTGTAAAGCGGCAGCTCATGGGTGTAAGTTCTTCAACTCGGAACAATGCAATGATTAAGAAAATGTCTCAGCTGAGGAAAAAAAGTGAATGTACAACATTTGAAATAAGTGCCTTTAAGTACTATGCACTTGCATTGAAATTAACAATTTGATACAATGGACTTATTGTGTGCATACATGTTTTCACATTGTACTTATATTTTGTAATGTAATTACATTTGTAATTACACTGTTGCCCCTTCCATTACACCTTAACCTACCCTTAAACCAACCCATGCCACCACACCTGATCCAAACCTTACCTGTACTAGACCTTAATTGCAGCTAAAGTGTTTTACAATACAACCTGAACACAATAAGTACATTGTACTTATTTGTCGATGCAAGTAGGCTACATAGTACTTAAAGCCACTTAATAAAGTGGGAACGAAATTAGTACAGAAAAGAAACAGGTCAACAGTTTTGTTCTACTAGCTCAGTTAGATCATACAAAACATATTTCCAAAAAAGTGTAAACAAATAATTACTAAATTAGTTAATAAAGATTAAAATGAACAGAAAAAGTCAACTCTCATAATGCCCCTGAGGTTTATTTTTATTTATTTTTTTCATTCAGAAATGAATCTTTTAGTTGGTCTCAGGTGTCAGCAGGGCGTTTTATCAGGTGTTTTAACTCTCAGTGAAAGATATGAAGTGTAAGGAGAGGAAGTGAGGAAATGAGGCCCAGGTGGCTTTAAGTGGGAGGAGACTGGAGAAAAATATTCCCAGGCCCTTTAGGACAAAGCAATCTCCCTCCAGTCAAACCTAACAGAGACTGATAAACTCAGAAGTGTATAAGTGAATTTAGAAACTTTATCTACTTTTTATAGTCTTGCAAAGTCTATACTGTAGCACGTATAGCCAATGAATAAAAGTTAAAACTGATATTTATAAAATTCTGTTAGGAGTTGTAGGAGGACGATGAGCAAACTACAGTCATCCAGAGGTCACAAAAAGTAGAGCCATAATGACACGGCTGGCTAATCGACAGGATGACACCAGAAGTACCTTTGCCCTCCCTAAGCAGGAGGTGGAGGTTGAATGTCACACTTGAACTGGAGTCAGTGTGTGCAGGATCACTCTATCAATGACTGCCTCAGGTTACTGAGCGTTGCTACAGACAGAAACATATGTCCTACCCCTTGTACTAAACCAAACACAAGAAAACTTAAGTTTAACGTGTGCATCAGGTGTTGAAAATGACAATGAATAATAAGAATAGAATTAATGCTAAAAATGTTGATTTCTATGAATAAATATTAAAATACGTATCAAGTAAAACAATTATATTATTATTTTTATTAATAATATATTTTTTATTTAAATGTAATGTTATATTTATATTATTATTACTATTGTAAAATAAATGAATAGGGACCAGAACAGATGCAAGAGACACTGTTGGTCAATTTGCTTTCACATAATGATAAGAAAATAAAGCAGTTGAGGCGTAAATGTAAAAAAGTTTACAGTGCAATTCTTTTTCCTGTTCAGCTTGTTATTCTAAATCTGTAAATGTCCAAAATATAAACAAAGTACAGATGAGCTAAACAAGGGTGAGGGTTCCCTCTTTTTCCTAAAACAAATAATTCACAGAAGCTTGATTAAACCACTTCAAACATCATAATAAATTTACTCTGTATAATCAACTATCTTTTCTCATTTTTCCACAACTATAGCTTAATTGGTTAAAAACTGCACTAGAAATGGCGATGAGTTTAATTTTCAGGGTCATGGGTTTGATCCCGAAGTAGCACACAGTGAATGCACTTTAAATTACCACATGCATAAGCGTACATTTTAATCTAGACATTTCAAGCAGTAACAGTTGCCATTACACTGCATGACCAACATGACATCATGACTTTTGCCGCCACTTTCAAGTCAAGTGGTGTGTTATCTATACGCATTTTGAGCAATCCGCGTGTGTGTCTACGCCGTTAAATGTCCGAGCGAAACAAAGCAAAATGTAGATCTACATCTGGGGAGCGATGTTTTTTTTTTCCTAGAGTGGTAGGGGAAGACTCATAAATGGGATTAACCCCAGTGACGGGTAGGTTTAGGGATGGGGTTGGGGTAGGTCATACATTTATATTTACAGTAATGTAACGTTAAGTCAACGGCGTTTATAAACACGCTGAAAAGCGATTATGCGTGTTGCATGGCAAAAATGGAAATACGAATTGGCATGTCAGACACACACCATTTCATGAGATCAGTCTGGCATGACCTAAAACATTAAGATCACCTCTCAGAAAGTCTCTCAGAAAAGCACCTGCTGAAACTACATACGAAATATCAGACATTCCACTGTTTTCATACCAGACGAGTCCAACAAACATATCCTGTCCAGTGCACATATTGGTATATATATATATAATACATACCAATATAATATATATTCTGTCCCCCCCCCCTTTAATTTATCAAAGTGTGCCTTCCATCTGTTGCACCAATTTGAACTCTCAACCCCTCTTGATCAGCAATTACATTGCAATGAAGAGAACAGACCACATGTCTCCCAGTGGTTTCTGTGTCCAATGAGGCAAAAAGACAGAGAAAGATGCTCTGGAACATTGTAATCATGCAGACAGCACAACAGAGGGAAAACGTGTGTCCAGTTTACCCTGCGGCCAAAGTGAAACACAATACTCTGTATATTCTGTTACAATGGCATTCTTTTTTTCAATTACTCTCAAATGCTGATGAGTCCAGGTGACCGTGGTTCGGAGTGTGTGTACCTGTGGCTTTATTGTTAACTAAAAATATTAGATAACTTAAAAACAAAAATTAGAAATGTTGCCTTATTGGCAAATAACTGAAATAAAATCGGTTTAAGGTGAAACACTAATATGACTAAAACTGGAATAAAATTAAGTTTAATGAGAATGATTTTTATGTAAAGTACACAAGTCATTTTTTGGCAAGAAAGGATGTGATGCTTACTTTATAATCAAACATAACAGTGTCCTTTCAATGACCTTATTTGTTGACATTATGCCGCTAAATTGCAGAGCTTGAGCAAACATATCTATATGTGATCAGATGCTTACTTAACTGCTATTTTCTCTCATTTTTGTGGTGTGTTTATTTTGGTATTGAGAGGAAAGCGTGTAGCACAGATTTACAGATTTCCTGTTTGTTATTGGTATATCACAAAAAAAGTATTTCCAGCTTCTTTTTACTTCTAAGCAAAGAACTAAAAATAACTATGGCGTGAGTATTGAATCATGTACAGTCTCTTGTACGTTACGGGTGCATGAGTGCGAGGAAAAGCAAGTTGCTGGCTGCAATTCACTTAATGGCCACTGGTGTCGCTAATAACAAGGGTTTCTGAATTCTACATTTAGCCACATAAAGTGTTACCCAAAATTCTGTCATTTAGAATTTTCAACAAAATATTTAAAATATCCTCAAACTTGCATGACATTTGTGTAAAAATATAGTGCAGTATGCTATAAGCGTATCCTTACAACTAAGCAGCTGAAATAAAGGAAGTAGAAATTTACCATCAAAACAACTGCAGCATTGAATTGTGGCTTCACATTTTTCCAATCTGCTTAGACCTTAATGATTATCGCTTGCAGCTATATTTTGATATTGATTTAGACCATACCACACATATCATCCACTAAATATATCTTCTTGTGATGAGCGAGATAAGAAGAGAACAAGTTCTCCATATGGCGCAAATATCCTTTGATGGTCATACGTATGCCACATGTCACTCTTCTATGGAATGAACAAACTGACATAAGCCATGCAGGGCTGAAGCTGAGAGGGGAACACAGGCCGGTTCTATGAAACCATAATGAGCGTGAAGGAGACATCAACACGTGTTAATTACTAAAGCAAGTTCCTCATCTGTAATGTGGGAATGGGGTTGATCCTGCCAAGCCACCAAAAAACAATAAGACCAAGCCATAAATTTGATAAACTCCTAATTAAAATTGCATTATAACTTCCTCATGGCTCTAATTATGCAATGAGTCAAGTACATCTGATATCAGATGTTCATGATGCTACACATCTATTGATTTCGATGAGTGATTGTGACAAAGCTGAGTCAAGAGGCATCCAGCAGTTTTCTCAAACACAAAAAACCCTTCCTAACCGGTGGAGAAATGCTTGACATGCACACTCACTATTCAGCTAATAAACTGTAATTAACCTGTTTGCTCATTTCTTAGTTTGGTCCGTCTTAGTCATATGTTCTCATCCATGTATACAGTCTGAAATGAGCCTTTACTGGTCACCAGAATCAAAGCATGTCTTGACTCTTAAAGAATGTGAACAAAGATGAAAGCAGCAATAAAGTTTTATGATTCTCACCGAGTGCAGCACCATTCCAACACCATGTGACTCTTACAGCTAATCTCTTACGCATAGATTTCAGATTTACTGTATACTTACAGTAGGGTATAACAAGCTATAAAAACATAAGTGAAATTAAACTCCAAAATTGAACTTTTGCCATCAATTACTCACGCCTCAAGTTGTTCCAAACTTGTACGACTTTGTTCTATCAAGAAACACAAAAGAGGAAATTCTGTCTGTTCATTGTAATTGCAAAGTCTTCAAAATTTCTAATCTTTCAAGTTTGCAATGACATGACAGTGACAGGACTGTCCTTTTTGAGTGAACTCTCCCTTTAATGAGTTATGCATTAACTCAACAATCCTGTCCCAGATTCAACAGAAGTGAAGGAAATCATCTTGGTTATGTCTTCTGGCTATGGTCACACCATTAATTTCAAAGTATTGTTCTGGATTCCTCTCATGCCTGCTGTGTTTCTTTTACAGTGCATTCAGGAGATTTGCTTTTGTCTGGAATAATAAAAACATGTAACAAAAACTCTCCATAAGCATTTTTCACAGTTAGATCACAAAGTTCCCCTTTACATGCAAACTAATAAAATATGTGAAAACAAATTCTGCCGTTATTCATCACTACATAAAAAACATCAGTAGAAAATAGTGATGAACTGTGAAAAAATAGATCAAGAACTGTACCAGAACTGTATCTATCTATCTATCTATCATATATATCTATCTATCTATCTATCTATCTATCTATCTATCTATCTATCTATCTATCTATCTATCTATCTATCTATCTATCTATCTATCTATCTATCTATCTATCTATCTATCTATCTATCTATCTATCTATCTATCTATCTATCTATCTATCTATCCATCCATCCATCCATCCATCCATCCATCCATCCATCCATCCATCCATCCATCCATCCATCCATCCATCCATCCATCCATCCAGAGCACTAAAATATTTAAAAATATTTATATTCAGCTTAATATTTAGCTTTATATTCAAAATATTTTTATTGTGTATATGGTACACGTTTTTTGGCGTATAATAAGTACAAACTCCCCAACCCTCTTCCCTCTAAACCTAACCAAGGGCTTTTCAGTGCGTAGCATATGCACGCAAAAAAAAACAACATTTTTGGCGTATAAATGCCACAAGAAATGACAATCATGGTATAGATACGCACTTTCATGAGACTGTGTTGAAAAAAACCCACAGTCATCATGTATTCAGGCCACTCTGAGTTTGATTTTGAAGTGACAAAGCAGTGATATCAAAGTGGCTGCTCTGTTTACGTACTTTTTATTAAGTCTTCCAATTAATGCAATCATTTTGTTCATTCAGACTGATTTGCGAATTAAGCACGAAAACAAGAAGTGGGATTTATCACGTGAACCAATCATGGCCAATAATAACCAATCTTAGCACGATGGAGTGCTCTCACTTTTCATTATCTAACAAGCCAGAAAGACTTTCCCCATTCATGTTCAATTACCCCCCTGCTGTACCTTGTACCTGCTGTCCCGATTAAAATTAAACATTTTAAAGACAACGAATGTTCAAGCCCTTGGAGTACATGATCTAAAGCCATGGGAAAGGAACTGACAGTAAACCAGAGGTCTGATGTTATGACAAAATACATTACAGCACTTGTAAGAATCAGTAATCATAACCACAGCCAGAGCTGGTTTCAGACATAAAAGTGGCGAGAGTGCCAGCTGCTTTTACCTACACAGAATCTGTGAAGCACAGACCTCTATTTCTGGAAGAAAATTGCATTCTGGCTGTTGATAGAGGGGCTGCTGGACTGTTTCAGACAGACAGGACTGTTACTCATCCAGACAGGCCTCTACTCCTCTAGCACTGTGAACATTACTCTAAAGAGGCTCCCTGAATCTCGTCCCACCCCAATGTTGACATTCTCTGCCTGGTACTGTCAAAGAAGAGCCTATAGCATAACCAGCCACTCATATGCTGAAGTGTAATGAAACACGGTCTATGAGAACTTCATGAGAGCATCAGGAGATAGAAGCTGTAGATAGATTTCCACAAACTGAAAGGTTCCTCTGTGACTCCCTTTCCTGACCCTCACCCTGCTCACCATGAATTTGTTTTGTCACTTTACAATGCCTAGGGTTTATGGGTCCTGTGACCTCAGGCCATCAATTCGATAAATCCCCACAGATTCTCTGGTGGGCGACCACCTGGTGTCGTTATCATTTATTCATATTTTTTAACGTTTGTTAATAAAAATATAATTGTGTATTGTTTGTTCAAGTTAGTACACTGTGAATTAACTCAAGAGACAACTTTTGATTTTAATAATGTAGGCCTAGTAAATGTTGAAATTACATTAAGATTAATAAATACTGCAGAATTGTTGTTCATTGCTATCTAATGTAGTTTACTAATGATAGATAATGAATTACTGTTAATATATTAAAAAGAATACATCTTTTTCATTAATTGAAAAAAGTAGACAAAATAGATTATAAATATTACATGAAAAACGTTATTAAAACGTAATTATGTAATTAACGTAACTATAAATTAAATGAGAACAATTAGAAATTTAAGTTTAGTACATAAAAAAGTAAAATTACTCAAACTAAAACCGCAATAGACAAAGAAGAAAATATTAGACCTATGTATAGTCATTTATAACATTTCTCACAAACAAAATGACTTTTGACAAACAAAATGAGCATTTTTATAGGAGTATTTAGCATGTATGAAATATTTGTAGTTTTTTTTTATTTGCTCCATTTGGTTCTACATCAAAATATTGTATATTGAGTATGTATATATATATATATATATATATATATATATATATATATATATATATATATATATATATATATATATATATATATATATATATATAAGGTTGTCCCTGTAAAAGTGAGGTTCTTCTAAATGCTGTGAGAAACACAAACAAGAAACCGGCAAATTCAAATCCTCTCAGTGAAGAACAAACCAAGATTACTGTCATTTTGAAACAAGTATTTGGTTGGACACCATATTGTGGGTAATTTCATGATCAGGTGTCCAACCAGATACTCATTTCAAAATGACAGTTATAATTTTGTAACGGGGAAAAAAACTGACCAGCAGAAAATACAGTTTAATATGACAATGACAGTAATATGATTTATAAACCCCTGGACAGAGCTGAAAAAGACCAATAGTCCAAAAGCATGAAAAGAGTAATGAACTGCCTGATTATCTTCTTAAGAACAGACAGGCCGTTCACTAAAGGAAATTGGAACAAGATGAACAAAGCATTGCATACTTACTGAGTGGAAAGACATTGAGCATTGCCATCGGCATGAATATTTTAGAGCCATAAAGGTTGGATTTCATCAGTCTGGATGTGCAGTCAGAAAACATTAACTGAGCACAGCCTTTAAGTCAGATCATTCCATTAAATAACAGCTATAGTACAAACCCAGCAAGCAGTGGATATTTGCATTACTGTATGATGCAACAGCATTACTGTCAATTAGCTTTGTCATGCTTTGTATTTTAAAAATGTTTATTTTTAGAAACATTAAGAATACTGAAAAGAAAGAAAAAAGTGTGAAAAAAAAAGAAAGAAAAAAGTGTGGTTGTCAGAAATCTCTAAATAACAGCTTGGCCATATTTCAGGCATTATGGGATGGTTAAATAACCTATATAATATTACTAACCTAAGCCATAAAACAAATATGCAGTAAAAGGAGGACAGGTTTTCCTTTCCTTGGCCTATGACTAATGAACGTAAATAGTTTGTGTTAGCCACACAATTACTAAACACCACCAGGGCAACGCACATGACTTAAAAATGACCTAATAAACTTGAACTAAACAACATAAAATGTAACATACACCACCCTGATAGAACAAAAAATGAAATAAATGTATTTAAATAATGAAATGTAGGATGTCCTGTTTTCACTGTAAATTATGAGATGGATTCTCATTCTTAACATGGCCAAAGTTAAAAAATATATATATATATTTTGGACAAATAACTGAGAATATATATGCCAAAAATATCTGTGCAGTATACATCGGAGTGCAGTATGCCCTGAAAAGTGCAATCTTTACAGATCCAGAGCACATACAAAATTTGCAAATCAACGTATCACATATCATGATACGAACACTGTCTATATCATCAGACGGATCCAGTTATATAATATCCCAAATATTTAGCCTCATCACATACCTTAAGGTCAATACCAGACAGAGAAAATTGAGGAAATAACAGTCTCCTGTCCTCCTTACTCCTAACAATCATAACAATACTCTTCTTAATGTCAAAATCTGAGCCATATTGAGAACAGACCCTTAGTAACTGTTGAAGGCCAGCACTATATGGACTGAAGATAACCAAATCATCTGCATACATAAAGTGGTTGATGATAGTGTTAGTTACCAACCATTCAACCAGTTCCACAGCTGTTTAGCAATTTCGATAAATTATGGGGACAAAATTCTTCCCTGTCTGAGTCCATTGCATACATTAAATGGAGCAGACACAAAATGCCCCCATTTCACCTGCATTGACTGATGAGCGTAACAAAAAGGCAAAATTCTCACTAGAAATTTGGGAACTCCTCTATTGAGTAACTTATAAAATAATTGCTCATGATTTACACGATCAAAGGCTTTAGAGGCATCAGTAAAACACATAAAAATAGTAGAATTATGACTTTTGTATAAATCTGAAATCTCCTTTAAAGCAAAAATACACATATCTGTGCCATGTTTAGTTTTAAAACCAAACTGATTATCACTGGTCAGGATAAACTGTTCCAACTTATCCAGTAAGGTCCTTTCCAAGACTTTCAATCCTGGCTAGTGCTATCATAGCCCCGCCCTTTTTCAGCGCTGCGCTTGTTGTCTTTTGACTTCCGGTCTGTATTTTCACAGTGATCTTGCATAGGTATGAATGAACTGCTCGTAAAAAGTTTCCTGGTCGACATTTGTTAAGACAACTGCTTTACAATGCTTATGATAAACATTACAATGCTCATGATAACTTTTGTTAAATCTACAATAAGTAAATCCACTTCACCAGCTAATTACTCGGTAACGCTTCCTTTTACAGTACAGTACTTACACGGTACTTACAGTGTACTTACCTAGAAAGTACTGACTAATGTAAGGTAAGTACATGGAACAGGGTTAGGTTTAGGGGTAGGTTCAGGGTTCAGTACTAGTTATTACCCAGTAATTGTAGTTACTAAAATAAGTACATAGTATTTACATGGGTAACTGGACTGTAAAAGGAAGCGTTACCAATTACTCCTCAACAGCGATGCCATAGAAATATACAGAGCGACCGCAAAACCGGAAGTTCAAAGACAATATTCTAAATATAACGGCGCCCACGTTTCTGTGGTGCATAAGGTCTATAGGCCCGTAATATCCATGCTATTTATTATCTTTAGGCACTAAACATCACAGATAAAATGGACTCTAAAATACCATGAACTAAAAATCCAGTACAACAAATTGCAAAAAGAGGAGTTTTCTACTCGCAAATTTTAGATGTTCAGCAGATATCTTATCCATATCACATGCCTTGTATCTTTTAAAATCATAACTGCATCAGAGACTTCTTGTGGGGAAACGGTCACATCTTCATAATTATCAATGTTACCTACTGCAAAGAAATTACTTTTGTTTTGACACAGTTGAACAGCTCATAATAATGTTTTTGCTATAACTGCACTGTAAAAATAAGCCGTAAATTTTACGGTAAAAAACCTGCAGCTGTGGTTGCCAGAACTTTACCGTTAAAAATACGGTAGGAATGTTAATGGTTTTACAGACTTAACTTATAAATTACAGTAATAAACCATATTTTATTTTCTGACAAAATGTGGATTTAACAACTTATTGACGTATACACTGGCAATCAACAATCATCACAGCAGTGATGATAGTTAAATGAGCAATCACAGCTCATCACAAGTGAATACTTGTATAAGGCAATACTTAAAGAAGCTGCGCAATGTCATTCACACAAACATTAAGCACCATCATGGTAACACACATAAAATTAAAAAAATGCAATAAACATTAATTTAACAACATTAAATGTAACATAAAACCCAAATGTACATAACTGATTATAAAAAAAAACAATAAAACTATGAGGAACCATAGTTATTTCAACAAAAATACATAAAATGTGAAGTGTCACACAGGGAATTGTGGGAATGTCAATTTACGTTTTTTTCACTGTAAATTATACAACGATTTGTTCTTTTTCACTTTCAAAAACTGTAAATTTAACGGCATTTTACTGTAAAATTATATCACAGGTATTTACCGTGTATAGTACGGAAACTTTCTGTTTAACAATTAACAGTTTTGCACTGTAGCATTTTTACAGTATTTTACTGTTAAAATCACGGATATTTTTACAGTGTGGTGTGCAACATTATTGGTGTGCATCTTGAGACAAAACAATGGCGCCAACATAAGACAATATGCCAGTGCAAGTTCCTTTAAGTCAAAAAAGTGATACCCTTCTCTTGTTTTAATGCTTCAAAGCTACATGCTACATCCGTGACATCATACTGTGAATAGACACCACAGAAGGTTATTTATTGGGCACTGATGAGGAGAGCAGTATCTCCAACTTTCAAATACTTTTGAAGCATTATCTTCTTCCCCCAGTAGTTTAGCCGTGTACCCATTTACAATGACATAGTGGACATGTTCTGCTTTGAAGTGTTCAGTACATTTTCTTCCTTCGACTTATCTCACTTCCCATAACCTACAATGTGACGTCAGTAGCACCCACTGTCATCCAGATCACTTCACTGCCAGACACTTCCTTCAGAAGGTATTTAATTAAATGTAATTTAATTACTGAAATTGATTCAACTTCATATTATGTGAGATACTATTTCATTCTTTGAACTTTGCTCCCTTTGGGTTGCTTTATAGTGTGACCAAGTGTTCACTATTTGATTAATTAACTGCTACTTAAAATGTACCTGTTACTGTGTTTGTTACACACACCATGACGAAGGCATAAGCCGCAACGCGTAGGTGTATGTGTCACCAATTTTATTGATAAAAGCCATGATCAAATACGTTTTTTTTTACTTTTTTCTCCACAATTCGAGTGCCTTGGAGTATTTATTTCTTTTTTTTTTATTCATAAGGTAAGTCAAAATTTTCCATGTCAGTCCTGACCGCGACACTTTAATACTGTGGAGTGGAAGGGTGTGAAATATGCAAGACGAGTTAGAAGAGTCATCCGTATCAGTTTTCTAAGAGAGATATGTTGTCAGGTTAAGGTATAAGTCAACGGTGAGCTCAAAAACGTTCTAGTTTTAATCCAAGTTCTCTCTTTGTCAACTTGTCAACATACTAGACACTTCTAGACTTAAGCAAATAGACTTTGCAAATGAGAAAGATCTAATGGACAAACCTCACCATGGAATTTAAGACGTCTAATAGCAAAATAAAACATACTTCTAATGAGAAAAACACACATAGCAGTTAAAAACATTAAAAAATGTCATTAAAACATCACCTTACATTTAGTCCTGTCTATCTTTGGTCCGTTTCTACCCAGACACCAGTGGGAGGTCTTCACCTCCCTGACGGATCCTAAGGTAAAGCCTGACCACTTGTAGGAAACTCCACCGCAGGGCTCTCAAGTGTAATAAAGGCTCAGGATGATCCGTTTACATGAGCAGCTGTGTAAATGATGTCAAGACTTTCCAGGAAACCGCTCTGGGTTGTATTTGCAAAATATTCGACCTGATTCATCATTTACTAACGAGACTTGACGTTGCTTCACTTGATTTATCTTTGCGCAAAAACATCCAGGGCCCACAGATTAGTCATCTTGCTTTGACTTCTCTACTTCTTGAGTTTCTGCAACAGACATCACTTCCAAGCTCCATTTCTGTTGCGGTCTCAGCTGCACAAGACTCAGACGTTAGAGTGTTTTTTGCGGTGTCTCGCATGTTCAATTATGAGCATGGTCCAATGGACCTGATAATTCCCTCTGTTTATTTCTCCTGTGTGGTATCATCTGCTCGTATTTAATCACACTGGACATTTTAAGATTTTTTTTATCCTCCTTTTCTTTTCTTTTTTGCTTGAACTAAAGGCTGCAACTTTAACAGTGAAGGCTGGGTTTATTTAACAGGTAATAAACAGGACTTTTTGTAAACTGTTTGCCAAGTAAATAAATGTAAAAACTTAATATGTGAAAGAGGAACTCATAAATCAAAAGTGAAGAGACAATGCCAACAAAATTACTAATAACAGCAGACCAAATGTAATGGGGAGACATAAAGCAATGTCAAATATTACACTTCTACCAGCTTGGTTTTATTATGTGTGGTGCAGTGGTTAGCACATGTGCTTTTAACGTGATGGTGCTCATGCAACAGTCAATTTTGAGTTCATTCCTTTTCTCCTTTTTTTTTAGACAAATAATTATACGTAGCAATCAACATTGTTTCACAAATACCGGGAAACCAGGAACGTTCCTTAATACATTAGCAGTGACATGAATAAATGGTTGTGGATTACAAAGCATGTGTTATCTATTGTGTGCTCTGTGAACACATCAGGGGTTCTTACCTTTGTCTTATGGGAAGCAGGATGTGGGATTTCCTACTAAAATCAGTGGCTGCTCATGAACACTCACCAGCACCTGTGTGGAACAGTATGGAATAGACAATGTCATGTTTAGTAAAAAGATCATTCAAGGCAACACAAAAATGATGCAGGGAAAAATAATGTTTGGTATTAAAAAGTTTTCATGGCATTTATCACAGACAGTCAGATGGACATTCGTTATAAAAAATCCTCTTTTATAAGGTTTCACAGCTTAAGTCGACACACATTATCTTATAAAATGGAAGCATGTGAATACATACTTCTTAGTCTTACCATGTTAAACAGACAAATTCATTCATTGATATATAAAGCTCTTTTCCGTTTTGAGTATTCTTCAGTAAATCTCAGAAGCCGTGACTGCCAATTCATCAAAATAATTGCTCAACTCCACTATCTGCGGGACAGTATTTCATTCTCAATGACCACTACATCCCTCCCAACATCGCCAATGTCTTGCCATTCTCCCATAATCACTCTCTCTCTCCCTCTCTCTCTCTCTCTCTCTCTCTCTCTCTCTCTCTCAAGAGTCAATTTGCACCAACCTGCAATTAAAGTTACAAATGAGAACTCCTAAATTCCAATCCTCTAAACTGATTAAAAATAATACTACTGGACCTGTAAATGATATTTGCTCTGGACCACTCCAGTGAGAGATAAAAGGCAAGCAAGACAAAGCAAACTGCAGCTGAAAAGGCTGAAATACCAGATTTAAAATAACTCACACTCATGAGAAACACATGGGCCTGATGCAATGTGATGGATCAAGCCTTAGTTTGACTTCACAAAATTAAGAAATAAATACCCTTAAATAAGGCAAAATTTGCAAGCTCAAAACATGCAGTGACATTTGGCAAAGACAGCAAAAGTGTATTGGTGACGTCTGATGGTGAAATTTAAGATAAATTATTTGTATATTGACCATAAAAAAAATAGCAATATAATGAGGAAAACCGAGTGACGCGTACTACATAAATTTATGATGTTTATTTATAGTTTATTTTACTCCATTATTAAAGGTCAGAGCTCTAGCCTGCAGAGAAGGTTGCTAAAATACTTGCATGCTTAAAAAGCACCATTCCTTTTTTCCATCTAATCATTGTCAGATCCCTGTCAAAGAGTCAAGAGCTCAGAGTCCTCAATTACTACAAAATAAAAAGACCTTCAGATGTTGAATTTGTAGCAGTAAAAAAAAAAAATACCAATACGCAGCTAAGAGAAAAGAAAGCATTGGGAGTAATACGACTCAGGATGTGGTGCTAGTGACAATTTGTAATCTATCTATCTCTGAAGATCTGCCAGAGAAATATGAATGAACAGTCCAGGGGGTTTAATGCTCCAAGAGATTTTATAACTAGGCAAGTTGTATGTCCCTAGTGCTCTGTGGCTAATTTAGACAAACAAAGGGGTGGGAATAATAATAATAATTTTGAACTATTTGCAAATAATATTTTTATTAAAATGTACTCACATGTAGTAGCCTACATGCTAGTAATATGTCGAAAATGTGTCTTGTCTAGTTCTCAGGAATTAAGTTCGGCTACATGATATTTTCAATATCATGTAGATATTGAAATATCTACATGATTTTCAATTCCAAACAGCCATTGAGAAAAAAGTCGAGTAGGCCTAATTTACATCACTGGATGTTACTGTCGGTCGTTTAACATTTCTCATCGCAAAACAGTTTCCATGTATTAAATGTTTTGCTAATTGCAACTTACCTCACTCTCTTTCAACGTCTTTCAAACTGAGATTCACTCTCTGCTTCTGTGAACAGTTAACCCTGCCTACTTTGATTTGATTGACCATCCCAATCAGATCTCTGGCAGACAGACTAAAATGTAACTGATAAGCCTTTTTGTCATAAACAACTCACTGAACCTGGTTTCTGGCCAGGTTCATTTCTGTCACCTGATGGAATTTTGGTTTCTTTCCACTTAGTTGGGCTTTAAAAGACACTTGATATTCAGTAGTAATATATTACTGGTTTGACTGCACTAATGAGAACCAACCTTTCTGCAGAGCTGATTCAGCTGATTTGCTTTTCATTTCAGAATTTACATTTTTTGCATCATTGACACTGTTATATATGGAGCCCCTAAAGGGACATGGTGATGAAGAATTCAGACCTTTCCTTTTTGCTTTCACTTGTTAAACTCGTGTTTTTTGCAAGTTGAGGTAAAGTTTACAAGGGAAAGCAAATATTTTGTCAGTGAACGCAAAAGCATTGCCAAATATTTTTATTGCCAAACATTATGTCTGAAATTATACATGCAAATACATTTAAAATGATTAAGTCTTAGCCTACTTACAGGTCGTGGCCCAACAACTGCTGCCTCTGGTTTTAAAGTTGAAACTGCTTCATGTTTTAGTAACAGTTTCTTGTTGAATCCGGCATTGAGTTCGTGGAGATTCTGGAAGCTGTCTTCTGTAAAATGTGCAGCACAGAGAGCTAAATTACGATCGTTAATTTCAGGAACAATCAAACATAAATAGTATCCATTGTTGACGAACTACAGAGTCCGTGGGAAGCCCGAAACACAGAAGACCTGACAGCTGGGTGAACATAACACACTCGACGGGCTGCAGAAAATACCATGCCCTTTTTTGCATATTCTGGAGGGAGGGTTGATGTAAATGTATGGGTTAGTGACGTCTAAAACCCAGCTGTAATCCTAATCGAGTCGTTTTTGTAGGCATTAAACTTCCTGATTTTTAAAATACGATATCTCTGCTTACACTGAACTTTCAGCGCTGCAACTTTGCAGATACTGTTCATGCACCAACAGCAACATTACACACTATTTAAATGGAAAAAATGAAATCGCAATCAACCCCTTTAATATATATATATATATATATATATATATATATATATATATATATATATATATATATATATACTTATAAATATCTGATATAAATATCTGAATGTTCTGCACCGCTGGCAGCCATGTTGGATTTAGGTCAGGCTGACTAATTGATCACAAAAAAATGTAAGCAAATAATGTGACCAGCCAACCCGTTCTCACGACCAAAATCGTATCGAATTCGACGAATGATTAAAAAGTGGCTAATTCGTAACAATTCATATGACTTCACTCGTACGAATTAGTACGATTTTCCTAAATCGTACATATTTTATGAACTGGCCAATTGGTATGAATTCAATACGAATGACCTACCCCTTACCCCGCCCCTAAACCCAACCATCACGTGGGTTTAGACAAATCGTACAGATTCGTACGAAGTGAGGTCATACGAATTAGACACTTTTAATCATTCGTCGAATTCATACGAATTGGTCGTGAGATAGCGTAGGACCAGCAGCATGTGACCAGACCAAGCTGTCATAACTGACAAAAGATCTGATGAAAAAATCGTTCTTATGCCACCAAAAAAATACAATAAAAACGATGTATCTTGTGAGACACGTTGCCTGATAAAGATGACTTGTCTTTGGTAAAACTGCTTATACATCACTGTTTATTTTGTAAATTAAATGGATAATTCATCTAAATAAGATACTTACTTTTCAGCTAAACAAATATTTCAAAAGAAAAAAAGAAAAAAAAAAGTTGTTCATACAATAAAAATCTATAGGGTCAAAAATAGCGTTCTCCCAAAGAAGAAAATATTACAGGTTTGGAATGACATGAGGGCAAGTAAATGATCAAAAGAATTGTCATGTTTGGGTGAACTATCCCTTTAAAGCCATAAACCACATCTGGAGTCGTTGAAATTATATCAATGGTCATAATTTTGATATCACTGCTTAATCCAGTGAAGTTTCTAGTAAAACTCCAAAACCATGTCTCTTTAGTTTCAATATCCTCTGAGGGAATTTTTGTAAGCCACTGGATCTACATCACCATTTTATAATACCATGAATAAACTCGCAGAGAACATCTAATCCCCACTGCATCACAGAACCAGTAAGGAAAAGAGGCTTGGTTGTTTGCCAGCCTCTGCAGAACAGACCTTGTGGCATATTTTTCTGCAATAACTGAAACTGTATATTACCATGAAATCAAGAACAAACGACATTAAAACACATGATACAACATGGCACAGACTGTAATTATTATCCATGCTATTTCAAACACAAATTTTGGTTGCATTTGGATAATAAAAAAATAAAAATAATAATAATAATAATAATAATAAAACGTTATAAAACCCTGCATGTTTTTAAACAAAAATGTAAATATCATGTTTAGCCAACTACAGGATTAAAACAGACCCAACATTATGAGCTAGTTTAGAACTGCAACTTTATAAAAAAGAAATACTCTAATGTGGAAAAAAACACCATCTGTCATATTAAATACAATTTACAATGGTGTTGTGTTTGTTGGGTAGCTTATCTTGAAAACCATTGACTGATTTATCAGCAATGCAGGTCATAATTAACCATTGTGCCATATTAGCCCATTTCATAGAACATAACAGCAGGGAGACAAATGTGGTTTCACAAAAAGATGGACAAGAGGACAGTTGAACATATGGTGTCTGCCGTTCCTCCGCCCCAGACGGTTTGATCCACCACATGCCAATAGCGGCGGACCCTCATGAGCCATTTCCTTCACATGTTGCTAACGGTTTTCCACCGACACGACTGGTCTTTTGAAGTCCTTTTTAAGAGCACAATTATCCCCCCTTCCAGACAGTACACTCACTTCTCACCTTTTTAATAAGCCACTCATAGACAAGTGTTTGCCTCTTTTACTCGCTCTCTCTTTCTTAGTTATTTCCCTAGAAGCCTAAGTGCTCCCATAAATTCCCTGTCACTTGGCTGCAAACACGGTCGCCCCTCTCACCGGGTTGATTCTCCTGCTCGTTTTAGTCACTGTGAAAAGGGGCCTCCACCCTTTGATTTTCAATGAGTCAGGTGTGACTGAATATGAAAGCAGCCATTAGAGGCAATGAGACTTCAGAGGCTTGAAAGTCCCTGAGCAGCATTAAGCTAGTTCCTCAAAAGTTCATCGCGTTCAGCAATCTGTTCAAAAAAAGAGAAGGTGAGCGGATTTGGGATTGATGTCATAACTAATATGATCCTGTCTATTTTGATATGCATTTACTACATATGGTTCTGATATTTAGGCATACCAGATTCTGATGGCGATGCTGTCGAAGAGGTTTGGAGAACGCATGTGGTCTATCTGAAGGCAAAATGCAATGTCAACTTGACATTTAATTCAAACTAGAGGCTAAAATTTGAAAACAAACTTTGATGTTGGCTTGAGAAGCCTGAACCGTGAGCCAAGACTTGAACTTGAGTTGCCTGAAGCACAGCTGTGACATATGGCCATCAATTCACACCCATGGCCACCATGTAGCTAAACCCCTATAAGGCTATTGCTCTGAAATAAGATCATTTTAAATAATCAGTTATTTTCAAGTGATGCTCACTGCAGAGCCAAATGACGTACAGTTCCCCCTCTCTGGACGTAATGGGTGGAGTTTGTCCTAGTCCAGCCCCACCTTTGTGGATCTAATGGGTGGAGTTATGTTTAGCGAAAGGGTTTGGGTGTGGTTGGACCGTCTAGCTCCACCCATTACATCCAGCTAAAGGGAGCTGGACATTCGAGTTCCACCCACTGGCTCTGCAGAATGCAGCCTCTCATAACTTTGCTACTTTATTTAGAACTAGCAGAAATCTGTAAGTTAAACGTACCACAGATGACATTTATGTAGAGAATCGCTTGAACACGGCTTTGGTGAGTAGACCCACCTCAGTTAACCTCAGACTGGTAGCCAGAGTAGATAGCATCGACTTAGACTCTGTAAAACAACAATAGAATGTTGCGGGTTAGGTTTAGTACAGCAGCAGTAAACAATTAAGCTCAGACCAGATACCAAGCCTGTGTCTTTGAAAGTGCCTCGTCGTGTCCCACTGCCCTTGATGTGGAAGGTAAAGCAGAAACTCCAGCGCATGGAACAGCTAGGAGTCATCAGCCGGATTGAGCAGCCGACAGAGTGGTGCTCTGGCATGGTGGTCGCACCAAAGAAATCTAAGGATGAAATCCGGATCGGTGTTGACCTCTCTCCCCTCAACGAAGAGGTGTGCAGGGAAAAGTTTATCCTCCGGTCTATGGACCAAACACTAGGCATGCTGTCTGGAGCAATGATATTCACTAAACTGGACACCAACATGGGATTTTGGCAGATCCCATTATCAAAAGACTGTTCCCATTATACCACTTTTTTCACCCCATTCGCACACTTTTTCTTCAACCGGTTAACAATTGGTATTGCCTCCACTCCAGAACATTTTCAAAACCGAATGGTAACGGAAATGACAGAAGGCTTGGAAGGGGTTGTCTCCAACATGGAGAGCAGGAAAGATAAGTGTTAAGTACTGTAAAGAAATGTGTTATAGTTGAGCTATGTTTCACAAAGATACAAAAGTGGGTGTAAGAGTTTTATGCAATCTGCTGATGGTATAGGTCACAGTTCATTGCTTTTCAGAAAGAGATGCGGTGTGATCTATAATATTGTTACACTGCCAGGGCACTAGGCGGCAGTAAAGGGCTATCACAGGGTTGACACAGACAGTGTTTGGCCAGTGAATAATAAAGAGGCTATCAGCCTGTTCTTGTCTGTACTTGTGTCCTTGTATTCTTGTGAAACGTCATCTTTTGTGGCCCAAGTATTGTCCACAAGTTTGCATTTTGTCAAGAACGGTTAAAAATCCCAGATGTGTTCTTGACGCCCATTTACCGAGGATGCATCGGTTGGTAACTTGTGTCAACTGGCTTTATGCACAGCTGCACTAATTCCTGAACTTTAGCCAGCTCCTTGTTTCCTGTCTGCCATTATTGGTCCAATTGATTAATTCAGGTGTGCCTGACCTCAGTAGTCACGGCAACAATAATCAGACACACCTGGATTAATCAAGTTTGGCCAATAATGGCATACAGGAAACAAGGAGCTGGCTGAAGTTCAGAAAGTAGTGCAGCTGGGCATAAAGCCAACTTGATGGCAGAAATATCCCAGCATTCAATTCGGCATTCAAGGAAGGAGAGGCAGGTCAAGAACATTTGATGCGAGAAATCAAGTGTGTAGATTTCCCCATCTATGGAGAAGCCTGAGTGGGACTCTTGTCTGGTTCCTCACACGGTCAGATTATCTTTTCCTTTTCCTAGTCTCTTCCTACCAGGTTTTCTTTGCTTTTTCCATTGTCGAGTAGTCCAAAATGCGCGCAAGTGTCTTCGAATGTTGTTGTTGATGTGTGTGACAACGTTGCCGTAAAGCATACATGATTATCGCAAGATTTGTCAGGGGCGCTCCTCTCAAACTTGCATTTCTGTTTTTTTTCCACCACAAAAAACCAAGTAGATTACATATTAAAAGCTAATCCAAACAAATTAGTTTTTAGCGCTGTTTTAAACTTAGATAGAGTGGATATACATATTGTATCGAATTGACATTAAGGTACAATTCTTCCATAGTGTGCCTATAAAACTGCCGACGTACTGGCAAGATTCTTGATTAGTTAACTGGATTTAATTGCTAGAGAACGGACGTTTTTGCCCGCTAAACAGTACTTCAGTCAATGGCTTCAATGTAAGAAGAAACGCTTGTTTACATTGCTAAGAGTGGTTGCTATCGGTGTTTAGTGTGATGCATAGAACCGTTGGGTGAAGTGGTTGTCATGGCCATGTTTTATTCACGAAAAAGCAGATCCTATGTGGAGTGGATGAGCAGGTATAGGCTACAATGTTTGACATCCTGCCAAAAGATATGTAAATATATCCAAACTCATATATGGTCTAAAAAGTTCATTGATCATAGCTGTCAACATTGAAAATAAGTGAGATTTTCCCGAAATCCATCCCCAAAATAAAGGATTTTTTTCTTTTACATGATTCTTACCCTCAAACTTAAAAGAAATAAATAAAGCGTTAGAGGAGTTAGTGGTGCTTCTGAGTGCAGGAGTTGATTGGGAGAGGTCTGTGCATCTTTACAGACCAGAGCGTGCGCTGACACGGAGTAAAGTCTTTATAATACTCGACGCGCAGGCACGAAAAATGACGCATTGGGTGCACAAGACTGGCAAGACCTCATTTAATATGGCTGTGTACAGCTTTTTTTGTGACAGCAGGCCGCGTCTCGAGGATGAACGACTTCAAGCCGAATCTGTTCGAGCTTGTACGTCGCGGTCAGAGCATAAAAATACGGGATATTTTACGGGAAAATACTAAAACGGGAAGACAGCGGGAAAAGAGCTAAAATACGTGATAAACCCGGAAAAAAAACAGGAGGGTTGACAGCTGTCATTGATTGCAGTATTGGAAATTTGCAAGGCTGCAATTCCTCTGGCTGGCCCTGTCGCCATTTTGTCAGCGTTTGTCGTCTGCCAGGTTTACATGGTAGTCACATGACTGCAAGGTGTGAATTGCGAGAGATCGAGTACGGATTGGTGAAATTTCCTGCATTTACAGTAGATATGGCATTTTCCTTTAGGTCAATCCTACAGTATATAAAATACGTTATTTGAATGTCGGCTGCGATATCATGTAGGCTACTTTTTACAGTGCCCTGCACGTTAGTTGGTTGTGTTTTGCTTCTACGTGTTCACAAGTTTCAGTCCTTTCAATATAAAAATCTTCTCTACTGACAGACAGTATAGAGACAGTATTTGCATTTAATGTAGAAATTAGCACTGTTCACGGTTAGGGACTATTTTTTCCCCAGTGTAGGCTATTTAGTGATTTTTATTCACGTTGCATTGATAAATCTTTTTGGCTTTAATATTTGTATTGTGTGCCGTAACCATTTTATAAAATCAACAAGGTGAGCTAGTGCTGTATCACGAATGAATTATTCATGATACAGTCAACCTCTCGGTAACTTACCGCGTACCTTTTGCTTAGGCTACATATAGGCTATTTATCGATATAGATCAAGGATTATAAAAACACTTAACTATTTTAAATTTTCAAAATTACTTTTGCATGGGCTTTTCTGTTATATTTGCTTTTAAATGTATAAAATAATATCATATAAAAAATACAGCATGGCCATACAATGGATCAAATGGAACATCAGTGTTTTACTTTTATTTCTATATGCTCTAAAAAAGATTTGAATGGCTGCATATTTGACTTCAGAGCGTTATCCTTAATGTAGCCGGAAGTGCTTTTCTAAATTGGTCAACAGCACCATCTAGCTGAGACAACAATTACTTTTGGTGTACTACTCTAAGGGCATATCACAGGCGGGATGCTCTTGAGTCCATTTCTTGGGACAGGAAAATAGTAATATATCTTTAAACTAATATGTGTCAAAGTAAAGCTACTGGTATTTCCGTCACGGCAGGCACTTGTGCTCTAATGTGGTGGACCATCTAGTTAGATGGTATTGTCTATGGTCAAAGCTATAAAGAAACATTTTAAAGGAGTCGTACCGTGGTGACATTACCCAGAATTCAGTTGGCATGACTTCTAAGAACATTCTGATGCTGTGTCCTCAGAGGGAGATGGTCTATTGTCCCTGGTTCGGCCTTCAGGCGCCGACAGTTGCTCTGCTTGCCAAAATGGCATCTAAGAATCATTGACAGTGGCCTTCTTCACCAAAACAGCAATTTCATGAAATTATTAACAGGAAATGGAACTCACATGTCGGCCAGTGTAGTTCTTGTGTTTGTTTTCTCTTTGAGACCTTTGAAAAATAGAGGCATGTAAAATATGAAAATCCTCAATTTGTACAGAATCATTGTGGCAGCTCAAGGAAATGTTTTCAAATTGTTACTTTCTAAATATGCCATTACATCAGCTTTACCAAATTGTTAATACTTTACAATAACATCCCTTTGATCAACATTAGCTAACATTAAAAATGAGCAATATATATTTTACAGTGCTTATTAATTTTTGTTAGTTAATGCAAATGATTCATAAGATTAATAAATGCTATACAAGTACTGTAATTTTGACTGTTGGTGTTTTTAACTGCTAACATTAAATCTTATTGTACAGTGTTACAACAAACCTGTTACTCCTAAGGTCTAAGAGCTAGTTAGAATTCACAGTATGTTTGTTGATGATGCACAAGAAGCACTTCAAGAGCTGTCCCCTCGAATGACGCAAGGGGGACTTTGACAAAAAAAAGAGAACCAATTCATAAGTTTAATTACTAAGCAAAAATACAAATACAATAGACAAAAAATACTGATCATGAAATATGACAGATAAGAGCTCAATGACAATATCAACAGGGCAGTTTTTTTTTTGTTTTTCATGCAAACTCTTCACTTCAGAAACTAGGAGTATCAGATACTTGTGAAATATTTTCTGATGTAACTGGGGCTGTATGATTGACAAATGTGTTTTTTTATATTGCAATGGCACTCTGCAAGCAACTGCAAGATTCTCAGGAGAGGTAACGAATAAACGAAAAGCAAAGATGGTCATTTCCATAGGTAATTGATACCTAATACAAGTCATACAAAACTATGAAGGCAATTACTCTGTATAAACAGGTTTATATGCTTTCCTCAAATTACATTCAGAAAGCTACAAAATTATACTAAACCAGGTAATGAGCAAGGCTTTAGTGCATGGACAAAATAACATCTATACCATGCTCTACAGGTGAATAGCATGTTTTCAAGTGCTACTGTATATTTCTTATCACTAACAAAGCGTGTCAAAAAATCCTTCATACGACCCACATTTAAGTAACTCCTAAATTGGGGAAGTGTGTTTATCCTTAAACTGACAAACTACAATCTCATAATTTTCAAACCTTATTTGTTGTAAAAACCACAACTACACTGAAGTGCTAGGGCTAACTTACCCCTCACTGTGTCACTGAAGCCTTTAGTTCAGAACTAACTACAGTAATTGTTTAAGGTGTGATGACTTCATTACGGTTACAGACTACAGTACATTTTTAGGATGTGCAGGCACATTCAACTGTAAAACTAAAATGTTTTAGTGCAACAGGCTGGTTGAACTAAGCACAATGCAAAAAACATATATAGTGCAGTTCAAATGTTATGGTCTCCAAAACACTACCATGGGCGTTGAATATGAGCAGAGGCACATGAACACAGCCCATCAGGTGTCCTGGAAATGGCAGGTAAATACTGGTATCAAAGAAAGACTGACATTTGGCGGATAGACACTTTGTAAAGCACATATTCTGAAAAAGTGGAGAATTCTCAAAAACTATTGAAAAAGGTCACCATATCCTACAGCACTGAGCCACTTCACTTTCACGGCACGTAGATACTACAGGTTTCTACGATTTGAGAAATTCCACATCCTACAACTGAAAAAGAAAAAGCAATTGTAAGGTGCATTGTGATGAACTGCTCTGCAGGCAAACATACTAACTAGAACATACATTGTGCTTTGTTTTTTTCATTCAACCTCAATGCGATTCTGATTTCCTTGCATCAGGATCAAATACTGATCAAATTCTTTGACAATATGCAAAAACTGTTTTCAAAATAGATTTCAGAAAATCATTGACTGTAGATTTTGTTTTTGTCTGGCACTGCATGAGCTAAGACATTGTGTGAGCACACATCAATTGTCTTCCTCTTTTCGTAGATCACTCAAATCCGCTGTAAAGACTTTCAAAAATATCTGAGGAAAGCCAATGACGATTTCAATTGCAATGCTTGACTACATGTGTCATTCTGATTGATGGATTCTGGGCTTTAGATCTCAGATGAATTTCCTTTGATCATTGTTTTTTTGGCAAATCATGAACAACTGCAGTACTGGCTCCTTTACTTGGCCTCGGTTGGCATTTTGCACATTACAAGTATCTGTTTCAAAGCCTTTTGCACATCTTCATCCATCTGGCCCTAAAAGGAACGTTTTCAGAGATTAAAAGTTATATTCTGAACAGTGAGAAAAAAACATATAAATATATAAAATGTTATATTTTTGTAACAGTGGTTGACATTGGTATCTTTAATACCATTTAAAATGACAATATACAACGTGTACACACTGCAATAAAAAATTATCTGAAATCAATACGGACCTGGACAGCATAAAGAAGGTGCATCCGGTAGACTGAGACAATTTCATGATGGTGTTTCTTGGACTCCTACAGCACAAAAAAGCAAATACTGTTATATGTTTGAAGAGCTATTTTGAGTGCATGATTCATCTGTCATGCTCACAAAAAACAACCATTTTCAATTCTACTATACATTACACACTATTGTTCAAACGTTTGGGGCCAGAAATTAATTAAAACATTATACCTTTAAATCTAAATTGGTCAACAGTGACAAAGACATGTATAATGTTACAAAATAATATATTTATTGAACTTTTAATAAGAATCCTGAAATGCATTACAGCTCCCAAAAAAAATATTAAGCAGCACAACTGTTTTCTACATTGATAATAACAACTGTTTCTTGAGCACCAAATCAACATGTTTGAATGAAAGGCTCACATGACATGCTAAATTTGTTTTAAGTTGTAATGATATTTTATAATAATATAGTTTTACTGTATTTTTGATCAGATAAATGCAGCGTTGGTGAGCATGAGAAACTACCAACCCTGAACTTTTGAACCGTTGAGTTACTATTATTCCTATAATGTAACAGAACATTAGATTCCTTGCTAATTTATGGCAGAACAAGCTTAGTAACATACAGAAAGCTGATATTGCAGTTGTATGATCTGCTGCTGGAGCGAGTCCACCTGCTGGCTCTGTTGTCTCTTAGGGGTGCTAGTGGTATACGACAGCTGTGACAGGCTGTTCAGGGCATCCTTCAACTTCATGATTTCCTTTGAGAGCTCATCAATCTGTTGATAATAAACAAACATGACACATTAGGTTTTAGTATTACACATCTGCATCAATTTAGACAGAACTGTGTGTGAGAGAATCAGCACCTTTTTATTCTTCTCTCTCTCTGAGATAACATGGTTCTCAACCTGCTTCTTTAGCTGGACAATGATATCCTGAGCCTCCTTGTACCTGGTATTCAATGCACTGCACTCTTGCTCCCTGCGAACCGCCAGCTCCTGCGCCGCTTCTCTCGCGTTCCTGCCGTCCCTCACCTCCTGCCAAGCAGAGGTCACCTCTAGGGCCATCTCATCCTGTTTCCTGAGAGCATCCTTCAGTAGGTGGTTCAGGTGACTTATCTCACCCTCTGAGTGTCTCCCTCATCTGCTCATATTCCTGCCGGGAAAATGAATCATCTGGAGTTACATCCTTCTCAACTGTCAGTCTGTTCTGCAAAGCGTCCACCTGCAAGGTCTTCTGGGCAAGCTGCTCTTGAAGAACTTCAACTTCCAACTCTAGGTTCTTGATAGCGTTCCCCAAGGATGCCACGACCTGTGTGTGGTCTGCAATGGCTACAGACGATTGAGCCTGGTTTTCGGCATCTTGTTTAACTTGCTCTATTTCTTTTAGTGCCGCTTGATGCTTAGCCTCAGTGTCCTTCATAATGTTCTGCATGTCCTTCATCTTGAACGTCAGCTCTTGAATTCTCTGCTCATGCTCCTCCTTGGTAACACAGATCACGTCTACCTTGTCCTTAGGCTCTGATTCTTTGGCCAGCAGCTGGTTGCGGGCAGCGCAGAGCTCGCTTTTGGCCTCACTGTATGACTTTGAGAGCTCCAAAAGCCGCCGCTGCAGCCCATCGATAATCTCGCCAAGCTCTGCCTTCATCTCCTCAAAGTCTTTGGCAGCAGCCTCCACTGGCACAGTGCCACGAAGGGCCTCCTGGAGCATCTTGATCTCTTCTTGAGACTCTTTGTACTTCTCAATCAACAGCGTCTTCTCCTGGTTGATGTTCTCCACTAAAACGTTGTAGGTGTTCTTTAGTTCTTGACGCTCGACTTCGGATAGGCTGAGCACTTTTGAGCTGAGCCTGAAGATCCCTTATCAAACAACTATCTTGCTTTTGCTCCTCCTGTGACCTGGCCAACTTTCCCTTCAGTTCTTTGACCTCCTGCTCCAGGCAGCTTTTCAAATACTGAAACTTCTGCACCACGTTGTCTTCTTGTGGACTCACAGAATCTCCCCTCAACTGTAACTCTTGCAACGATTCTTGGTATTTTTGAGTATCTTCATCCATGCTTTTAGATGCAAATTCAATTTTCTCAAAGCCTGTGTTGATTCTGGCCTGAAGGGAGTGGTTTTCCATTCTGGACTCCAGAAGTTTAGCCTGCAGATTCTCCAGCGCATCCCGTAGCAGTCTAATTTCTTTATCTGTACCCAACCTCACATCCTCCTCCATATCATGTTTGATTGAGGAACTGCTAATGTCCAGACCAGACATCTCTGAAAGATCCTCTTCATCTGTGTGGATGTGCACGTCGCTGGAGAGCTCAAAATCAGCACGGGTAGAGTGGTATGAGGCATTGGATTCGATGCTGTTTGGACGGGAATTTCCATGGCCTTCCTCTCCTTGAGGAGCTGGACGTTTCTGTTCGGTGAGAAAATATAAATGTTCTTGAAAATCAAGATAATGATATGTAATGCACATCTTTATTTCCAAATACTCATTACTTAAAAGTGCTTTGTGCAATTTCCAACTAGCAAACAGATTTGTAAAAATGTATACAGGTAGTACTGCCCCAAACTCAGGCCACTGACTGTTTGACATGGCAAAGCATTGCAATACTTGTTTAAAACTTACCTTTTTAGGTAAGTTACCTTTATTATTTGGGCAAGCTGCTGGTTTTCCAGGGAGAGAGAGGCAATCTTTGCTTGCAGGGCTTCAATCAGCGACAAATTTGCATTCTCAGACTGGTCCATCTGTTTCAAAATAGGAGAACATCAAGAGATTATTTTACAATATCCTTTTTATTGGGCTTCTCTCACTCGAGACCAACAAACTGATCCCCTGCGATCTGTCACTATAATAAGAGAAGTCTTGCGGGCCACCACAAAATTTCCATAACATAAGAGGCTGTTTAAGAACACCATTAATGAACACAAAAAACAGTGTCTCTGGATTTTGAGGTTTTCAGTGCTTACTCTAGACTCCGTAAGGTCACGTAAAAAAGACCCCGGGATTGCGTCACTAGTCGAAATTCAAACAGAATGCACAAACTTAAACAAAACTCCTCCGCAAGTTCGAGGCCAAGATGGTGTGGATGAGAAGTCTGCTTTTGTGTCCCCTAAAGCAAGGTCCTTCACCTGGCCAGGGCCAGTAAAAATGCAGCTGTTAAAATGGGTTCCAGAGAGCAAAAGTGGCTGAAGATCAAAGCAGCTGCCACATGAAGGAATATTAAAGGGCTGTGCGGTACTCGCCTTGGGTCTCAGTCTGCTCCACAATCTGCTTCAGATCTTCAATGGTCTCGAGCAGCATGCTCTTTTCCTCATGCAATTTCTCAATCTCATCCTTCAGTACATTACTTTTCAGCTCCTCCTCCTCAACAAACAGGAAGGGAAGAACTCCAAGTTAATCAGGTCATTAAGTAATGAACAAAATATAACCGTAACATGTCTATGGATAAGGTATCTAACACAGCAGAGTTTCCGCTAGAAAAAATGGTGCTGGTCAAAGTGACCAGCAGAGGTTTCTTTTTACGGACATTTTGATGATATGCCGGTCAAATATTGCCTCTTAATTAGTTAAGGAAAACTGGAGGCAGGCTATGTTACTTAAAAAATGACAATCAGGCAATATACAATGCAACATGGTATTATTAGTCTAACTTTCAAATAGATGGGAAAAAAACTCAATCAACACCAATTGTTTTTTACAATGGTTTCACACACATTCAACAATGTTGAGACACAGGTGTACCTAATCAGAGACTATTTATTAAGAGACATGACACTTCTTCAATCCTTAATTCAAATGTAAAGGGAAAACCCGTAAAACCAAAGATGGCGGTTGTATGCACGTCCCGCCCCTTCCGTTGGACAGCCAATCGTCTGCTTTTAACAGTCAAGCCGGGAAACATGCGCACAGTTGAGGTTTGTGGCAGCGGAAAATACGTTACGGTTTGAAAAGGCGGCAGATTTGATATGCAGTGTATGTGTGCTGTTTTAAACCTTATTTTGGGGCAAAGTCATCAAACTTTTTCAGCAATTTTTATCATATTTTACTGCTGTTTCTATACATGCAGTTTTTATGTCCCGGTGACCAGTGAAAGTGCAGTTCTGACACATTGCCCATTAATTTAGATAGGAGCCTGGTCTTGTTAGTCCGAAATAGCTGTCCGGAGGAGTTGCCAAGATGGCGGCCGAGTGGCACGACTTGCCTAAAAGGACTTTGAACTAATACAAATAAATAAAACATCTCCAGCTAACTAGCAGATCATTCATAAATTTCGCTATTGAATAAGAGATCTAGCGCTAAAATCTGTTGTTTTTTTAAATCAAGGTGAGCACTCGTGTCCGCTGCTATTGGATGAACAACGCGCTGCACAAGTTGTGCAATCTTCACTCGGACGCACGTTTCAAACTATCATCGTCTGCGGAGACTCTCTATTCATTCCAGTGAAATCACAAAATAAAATGCAACAAATGTGTCCCTGCTTGATGTAGGCTGTAACCACTTATGAACATAGGCTATTCAGTTTTGATGAGAGAAAAACTGTAGCCTACGAGTGTGCGGATTAGAACCACTGATCTATATAGATAAGATGTTCTAGCCAGAGAAAACCCAGACAACTTCTGGCAAATTTAGATTTGCTCTGAAAGTTAAACTGGCAAAGAGCTCATTCAAGCCCATTTCCAATCCGTCGAAATCACAGCACCAATCAGAAACGTTGGGGCTGGCTTTACACGATGACGACAGCGCTGGGATTTTGAAGCAGATTTTAAAGCAGATGTTTCTCCGCCGGCCGCCGCTCTGCATACGTCATCTCCTTCATCGCTCTGATTGGTTTTAGGTCTATCCGCGCCGTCCGTTGGTGACGCCCCTCTAGAAATGATTTGTCTATGACGCTTTGCCAGATCATAACTCAGTTACAACTGAGAATGGTCTGGTTTTAACCAGGCTAGAGATGTTCCTGATTCACCATCATCGGCCGCATCTGGCCTCTGAAAAAAGCTTTTAAGGCTAGCCTGCCTGGGCCTGGCCATATTTAAAACATCTCACTCAATCATTTGTTGTTTAGGTCTATATTACAGCTGTTTTAGGCGTGCGCTTTATTTGAAATGCAGCATGCGATGTTGTTTAATAACTTTCAAATGGTAGAGCCTGTTCCTTTATAACATAGCCAAAAGTCGGCGTATTCCTGCTTTATACATTTTAGGCTTATTCTCAAATTCATATTGTGTTAGAGGGGCCGGAGAGATTTAATTTTGTAGAACATTTCATTTTTTCCCAGCCAATGTCCGGTAATTACTGGACAATGGTATTTAGTTAAAACTATTTTTTTACTAGTTACAAAATTAATTTTTAGGATAATTTTATTTATTTTTTATTGTTATCAATATTAGAATAAATAATAAGGCATTAATGATTACAATCAATAGTATGATATTTTCTTGACTTATACATACATACTTTATATATTTTATTCAAACTGATACCCCTTAATGCTCATTCCATATTTTACCTTGTAATTGAATCTTTTGGATGAATCACTTTTGCTGGACAAAGGAGTATCAGTTGGTGTAAAATAAGGAGGTGAGATGATACCAGCCAACTGAAAAATAAGACAAAGGAGAGCGTAAAAGTGAGGCTAAGCTTAGAGACAGTAAGAGCCAATATGGATACAGAAAAAGTTTTTATCAGATGAATATTCAGAAGTAATTACATAAAGAATTGCGTCTAAAGCTTTTAGAAAGTGCAGAGATCATTACCGATTACAGATTCAGCACTGTGTGTCTTTACCTGGATTGGGCTAATGGGAGGAGGAGGTGCTTTTCTCTTTTTGGGAGTGGAGCTTCTGTCCTCATTTAACTTTTGACCATGCTGAGATTGTGTGCGTGATAAGGAGAGTGGCAAAAAGAGAGACAGAGAGAGAGAGAGACGAAGTAAAGTGTTTAAGTGGTTAGTGAAATAAACACTGCACACTTAGTTTGGGAAAAAGAAGACTATCACTACAGGGTGAGGCAAATGCCAGTGCAGGTTTCTAAAAGTGCATTGTGGAAATGTTTGTTAAATGTAAAAATAAAGGAATATTCAATCAAAATTGCTGGCTTGAGCCTGACACAGTTAAAATGTGAATTTAAATTGTCTATGGAGCAATTTTGCAGGTTCTGTAAATCAAAAAAATAGGAAAACCATCAATGTCTGAGGGGATGAAAATAATGAAATGAAAATGAACTTGCTTACCTGAGGGGTTCTCGCTGAATTCTTATCTGCTCATGCAAAGACACAGGAGGGGAAAACATGGAGTGTGGTTATGAGGGGAACATGAAAATGGCATGACATTGCCTGGTGCTAACATTAGTTATGCTGTCTTTTTCTTTTTTTCATTATTTCACAATCAGATCCAAAAAGTTGGATGTGTGAAAGCATGAGGCTTGAAAAAAAAGAAAGAAAATGTCACTAGATGGCAATGTTGAGCCAATAAGCTGTGTGTAATTGAGGACAGAAAAAAAAAAACAGATTTTAACATTTAAGATAATGATACACGCACAAATATTCAGATCAATTATTTATAGTAAATTCTGCAATATTCCCCCCAAAAATTGTCCATTTTGATTTCATGTAGACTTAAAGCATCATGGAGAGGAATATACCTATAGAGTATGACCATTGGTATTTTAATCATAATATGAAATGACAACTTTAAGGCTAAATTGTTTAAATTGGCATCACACTGATGTTAACTTTTAAATTGACCTGATTCCAACTGCTGCCTGTGGGAGGGCATTGTTGAGATGTTTCGGACCTCGCTGTTGCCAGACAGTTTGGCGTAATGGAGCGACGTTGTGGCCGAGCGAGTCCACCATGTGCAGGTCAGCTCCCCTTTGCACCAGAATCTCGACAGCGGCCGGACAGCTGCTCTCACTGGCCAACATCACAGCGGTTCTGAATGGATAACAGATTTTTTTTTATTAATTAATAGCAAGTACACATTAAATTGATCAAAAGCGACAGTTAATGCATTTAAAGCAAGACAAAATATTTCTATTTCACATAAAAATGAAATAAATACTGTTCTTTTGGAAATTCCATTCATCAAAGAATGCTGAAAAAATGTTAGAAATTTTCTTCAGCACCAAAGCAGCTTATTAGAATGATTTCGAACAGATTCTGAAAGACTAATAAGTAATACTGCTGCTGATGAGTAATAATGCTAATGAGTAATAATGCTGCTAAAAATTCAGCTTTGCCATCACAGGAATATTTTTTTCATTAAAAAAATTCAGCCTTGGTGACAATAAAATGCTTACCAAAACAAAACAAAAATCATATTGATCCCAAACTTTTGAAACTTTTGTTCCATCTAAAAATGGATTATGTTATGCACAGTTTAGTTGCACTGTTAGCATTCCAATTTAGTTTACTCAGCTCACTTGACACTTCATGATAGCAGGGCGTAATGTTTAAATTGAAAAACTTTTTTTTGGCAGTCTCTCAATATTGTGACTGATCACCAGAAACATACCTGCCATTTTTGTCTCTAGCATTGATGTCAGCACCCCAGTCCAATAAGCTCAGGCAGACCTCTGCGTGCGCATGTCTAGCTGACAAAAGCAGGGGCGTCAAGCCGTCCTAAAATGGAAAAAGAGATTTAAATCAACTTAATGTTCCTTAAAAAAACATCCTCTGCATGTTAAGAGGCTACGTTACAGGAATAGATTAGACACAACAGACACCAAACAGCGAGACGGTGAAAACACTGAATTATAATCAAAATGTAATAGAGCTTTAGACATCTAATATCAACAGGAGTAAAATCTGATGCATTCAAATCTACATGATATTAAAGTACATAGGTGAACTTTCCCATTCTTTTTCTAATATCCTTCGGCAAACAATCTTAAGGAGCTCAACGCCTCCTGCAAGCGACCCCAGAGGTCACAGGGGTTCGGCTAATTATTCCAGCGCGAGAGAACCTGACACCTCATCAAAAGCACATTTAGGATGACGAGGCTGAATTTGAGCAGCAACCTGAAAATTACACCACAACTCTGTAAAGTACTTCAATGCATTTAGGCTTTCTCAGTTAAAACTACTTTATAGTTCACAATGTTTTGCATCCACAGCCTTTTTTGTTGTTTTTGTAGTTTTAATAGTGTTTTCAATTCTGCTGACATTATGGTATATTTGAATTATTTATAAAGAAAAGCATCAATGTTGTATTTTTTTTTCTTCAGGAAGCAAGAAGTGCAGATCTAGACTTTCTGTGGGAGCTCACAACATGGTGCAGTTTTTCCCTGGGAAGTGTGAGGAAACTGAGACTGTTGATGCTAATTTATATGGAAATTCAATATGCACATTAAAAATGCATTCCGAGCGGATCACGCCCCCTCCTGCCCTGTCAATCACTGCATCAATGCGGGGCTCGGCAACAACAGGTACAAATAACATGTTATGACTATGTTACGTGTTTTGAGGTGTTGCTGCGGCAGAGCTAATACGAGCGTTAAAGTCTTTGCAGATGAAGTGGAGCGTGAACAGAGAAACGGTAGTGCTATTAGAAGATAACCTGTCATTGCTTTTTCTCATTTGAAAAAGCGAGGCGCTGGACAGCATAATTTGTTTGAATGCACATTTTTGTTTGAACACATTTTCACTGCTAGATGGGAGAAATCCCTACACATTGTCCCTTTAAAGCATAACTAAATCCTAAAACAATTTTTTAGTTAATAATCAGTAAGACAGGGGCTTTATTAATGCTGTTCATTGATTCAAGTAATTGTTTTGACAATTGGGAATAAAATGTTTTAATTCTACAATATATGGTGTAAAAACTTCTGAGTGCTGCCCTCTTCAGGTTGAACGCAGGTTGGCTACTGCAGTTGAATTTTCCTATTGGAAGTTGCGGTGCCCTGTGATGTAAGCAGGCACCAGCTAACCACGCCCTTGCCAGCTAACGACCTCTCTTAAGGTACGTTCACACCGGACGTGAATAGCGCATCAGGCGCGAATGATTTCAATGTTAAGTCAATGCAAAGATATTTCTATATGAGACATGTTCATTTTGTATTGAATGTTATTTATTCCATATCTATATGAAATAGTATTATGATGTAAAGACAACCAACATATATGTAAGTTCGTGTCTGGACATGAGAGAAAAATAATCACAGGACAGGTTAATAAATTTTGAAGGCTGGCTCTCTTTATCATCAAAACAAAAATAAATGACAGCTAGATTAGATGGATGAGGGCGAGGGTGATCCTCACTCCAATACGGGACAACAGGTCATCAAACCTCCGAAGGGTCCGGTGGACACAAACATACGGCGACGATGATCCCCATGCCGCTGTTCTGCTCTCCAGTGTAAATACAGAGCGGTAAGTCTCTGATGAATGCTCGTCGACATAAAAACAATGGCCGCCAACGGATTTCGATTCTGACGCGCGAAAATTTCGCTTCAAACTTTTGTTTTTACGCACATCAGTTTCACTCTTGACACGCGAATTAACACAAAGTGGTCAAGCGTCAAACTAGACACGAATTTTACGCGTATTCGCATCCGGTGTGAACACAGCATAAGGAGCATGCCCCCTCCTCCTTCCACTGAGCTCTGCCCACTTTTCAAGCATTTTTCAAATATTGCCAGATGTTTTTCAATTTGCATCTTTACTGGCAAAAGCTAAGTCATAGCAGTCCAGGAGGTGATTTGAGCACATATGGCATCAAGCAGAGAAAATTAAAAGATTAAATACAACCCAACTGTATGCTCAGGGCTGGTTTCATCCCTGGCATTCGTTGAAGAGCCAAGACAAGATTAAATTTAACAAGCTAACATTTAAGACATCTGGAAGGTCGGGAAATATAATACTGTAACTACAGTTTATACAAACAGGAACATCTTTATGCCTAATATATGAGTGATTAAATAATTGTCTATTTTGTTTAGCTATTACACATCCCATTAATATTTTGAACATTCTGGGAGTGACCTTTAAGTTAAATTACATTTTCTAGGCAAATTATGGTGAAAATATAATTGTTCAAAACAATTTCACAAGGCCTTTAAGTTAAGAAAAATAAATTCTCTTCACATAGCAAACCACAGCAATCCCAATTAATTCGTTTATAACGGTATTCAGCACTGAAAGTCTGTTTACAACATATACCACATGGGCATTCACAACTGAGCCAATTATGCAATGGCTGGGTCAGTTTAAAAGAAACATTAGCATGATTGTAGGAAAATTGATTGATTTGGTTTGTTTACATAACGAGGGACATACATTCATCAGTCTTAACATAAAACAGGTTGTGAGAAAATTTTGTATCTAACAAACCATTGTATAAGGTATTGCTCAAAGAAAGCCAGTAAATGTCCTCAATATTAATTTCTTTAAGCTAGGAGATCGTAAGCTGTTGCAATCACAAAAGAAAATACGCAAAAATGTAGAGGTGCAACAGTTTGTCACTCTAAGGGACATAAAAAATTGAAGATAAAACCTGTAGGACTTTCTTCCCTCTACAAGCAAGGCCATTTTTTCACATAATGCATTTTAAGGTGATTTTATGCGTCAGTTCCTTTTCATTAAAACCAATTAAAAAATAAATTAAAATAAAAAAATGAAGTCATACGAGTTGAGCAATGACATGAGCAAGAGTAAATGAAAACAAACTGTCATTTTGGGTTGAACTATCCTGTTAAATTGTAAAAAAATTGCAGTGTAAATTAAAAATCTGTGCACAAACTGCATGCCATATGCTCCTGAGGATATGAGCATCCCATATGCTGTGAGGAAGAAATAAGAGGGAAAGAACCAGGTGTGCATTTTCTAAATTAGACAGAGTGGCTTTTGCTAAGCTGTTGGTGGATGAAGGATTTCCATCCATTTACCAGCTCAAAGGCAAACTTCAAGATGAGTTTAAAAGAAAGAAAAAAGGCACACATCACTGGACTCGTTCATTACTAACAGGCTAGTTTTAGAAAAATTAGGCCCAGTGTTTTCTGAATGGGCATCAAAAGCTCAATAATTTGCGCTTGAGCCCAGAATGTTATTGCGACATTAGTTGGGCTACGCGTAAATCATTTACCAGAGAGAGCAGGTATTTACGCATGTTCAAAGCAATGGGCTGAGTGGGCATGAATGTGCCACGCTTGCCTCAGAGGATGACGACGGTGGATAATCAGTGACCGTAAGCAGAAGCAGCCTCTGATTCCCTTTTAGTTTTGACTCACTCTCTCGTTCTCCTTTCCTGACTGCTCAAGCTCTTTAGTCAGAGTTGTTTAAATGAGAGAGTCACATCTTGAGGGTTCGTTGCCTCCCACATTGGACCTCTGTCTCTTAGCATATACAGCTTGAAAAGAGAATAACTGTTCATTTAATTGGAGCTGCGCGCTAACATTATGACAAGTGAGATGTGTAAATTAGAGAACAGGTGATAAGGTTGCATGGTAGACAAAGGCTGTTTATGTAGCAGACAGGCACAGTTAAGTTTATGAAAAAAGACATGCTTTCGAATGTATGTGAAAGAGGTTTTGGATATTTTGATGCAAAGGAAAAATATTAATTCCGTTCTGGTACATGCAAAAATGGATAAAAATATCTAAATTATGCATCTGTTGTCTTGATAACAAAGCAGCTCATTATAAATCATTAGCCATAGCAGAACTGTTGTTCATCTCTGAGAAACACAGTAAATACCACAGAGTGATTAGAGAGCAGGCGGCTCTGTATGGTTTTGAATTGCTCTTGCAGTACTTTGATGTCATACACCAATCGGTTCTATGCAGAGTGCCACTTCAAGTCAAATTTTCTTTTCTGATTGAATTAACGTATTGAGCGAATCAATTCGAGTGAACCAATGATTCAATGGCCAAATCATAAAAATAACCAAACCAATGATGAAAATGTTCCAAAAACATTGTTTATCCAGCGCTGTACCATGTCAAGAGGGTGTTGAAGTACAACTCACGTAAAGTTGATAATTCTACGATGACTGCAATTCGACTGCAATTGAAGATTCGAACAGAGATGGCGACAAAGAGGAAAAACTCGGACTACCACAATAGCCTCTATGCACGAACCCTGATGACGTGTGTCTGAAAGAATCTCAGTCAGCATCTCTACTTCCGGAAGCGCGTTCTGCAGGCCAAGTTTATAGAGGCAAAACTTTAATAAAATCCGTTTCTCAGAAACGGAGACAACAATTATAGAAACGCTGATTCGCTCAGTCGAATTTCGTACCGATATGTAGAGAATACTAACCCTCAAAGTTGTTTGATATAACTCGAAATATATAATTTAAGTAACTTCTCTTTTTACTCTGTGTGTGACAGCTAGACTGCCTCACAGTGTTAACATCATTCACGTTAATCGCAGGACGTTTTTATAAACAGCAAGTGTGATTCGACACTATCGCCACCTAACGCAAAACCGGCTTCTGACCATAGACTGATACGCTCACGTAGCACCGGATGTAACTGGGCGGTGCTGAGACAAACCCGGAAGCGATCGTGCATAGAGGCTATAATGACTTTAAAGCTACACTGTGTGATTTTTACCCCCATCTAGCGGTCAAAAGGGATATGACCATCCATTGAATATTAGTTTCTGTTCCTCTCAATTCCGATTTCGTTTTAACTCCTACGGTGGCCAATGTAGTCCAAGATTAACATGGCTTCCAGTCTGACCTCGTCCCATGAGTGTTAACTCAAACGTAAACGCGAAAGGCGAAGCTTTGAATGGCTAATGTACTTTCAGGATGGAGGGGCAACATGGCGACCGACATCAGAACCCCTTACCCGTATGTATTTTCAATGGCATATTATACACTCACGAGAATACTTTATTACTTGAACAAAGTAAATATACATTAATGAGCACATATATTTTTGAAAAGAAAACTAAGTGTTTTTGGCTAAAAATAAACTAAGAGTTACACAGTGTAGCTTTAAATAATCTTGTGGGGGTAATTTCACAGCCAAATTTGATGTACGGTTAATTAGTGATTAATTAGATGAATTCATTGGACCATCATGTAATTAATTAGATTTTTAAAATGTAATCGCCTGTCAGCCCTACCTAATACAGGTTGTTTAGCCGTTGCTTCTCTTCCAGCAGTCTCCCCTGACTGAACACCACTATTTGATGAATTATTAGAATAAAATGTTTCTCAAGATGCATCAGGGTCGTTCATCACTTCACCACAGTCAGTCTAATCTCTGGATAATAGCGCTGTGGGTCTTAAAAGATAACACTACTATTAAAGGATAACTGAATAATTGTGGATTTATATCTTTGTGAATAAATGTGGATTGATTAGAACAGACACTGCTGGGACAGCTCAATCCATTCAATGAATGCTGAATAAGAATAATTTGTTTACTTATTAAGGATGCCCAGATAATGTAATGCATATTAATAACATTTCCAACACAGAGGAGTAAGGTCAGTGTGATGGGCAATGGATAAAAACCTTAGAGTCATCATTTACAAAAGATATATTAAAGAAAAAAACATTATGGATTTGGATGTGCTCATATTATTCTTCTGTTGTCTAAAGTTTTGAAGCCTTTTTTAAATTATTTAACACAATATCTAATTTATCTCTAGCCTGGCTAACATCAGACCCAAGTCTCAATGAGAACCGGGAACCACGTTCATTTTCTCATATTTGAGGCTTGGTTTACAAATGCCCAGAGCCATTTATTGCGTGCTAAGAATGTCTATTAAATGCGCCTGTACCCAGCTCATGGCCAATTGTTTTAATTATACCAGATCACATATGAAGAGCGACAGAAATTAGAAGAGGAAAATGACGATGGGTCTGAGATTTAGGTGTATATGGTGGCGTGTATTTAACAGCTGTTTCACACCGCATGCGTGAGCAGCGCCTATTTTTTCGGCGTGAGCAGCGTGTGAGCATCGAGCAGTTTGAATCTGTTTTTGCTGCACTGCTCACGCTAAATTAAAGTGAAAGCACACTTTTGATGGACAAAAACAAATATGATTTCACACAAAAAATGCCCAAAATGCAAAGAATAAGCATGTCTAGTGAGTTTTAACAAGAATTTGATAATTTGGTCCATGGGATCCAGACTACCTAGCAAGGCAGTATGGGGAAACCCAGGCTAATTTATCTCTAGGATGATGGTTAAACGTTAACATGATGATAGGCAGATGCTAACACTAGACAACCACAAGTTTTATGTAAACTCACACACTTTGAATTTAATATGAGCCAGAGGTAATTTAGTTTACAAATAGGAATTTATAATTGTGGCCAGCAGGACGAAGCAAAGGGCCTTAAGAGAATGGCATGAGGCTGGTGGCGTGATTGACAATGAGCGACACCTGCACGACGACAATGGAGATCGAGAGAGGCCAGGCCTGGATTTTATTTGTGTTTTGTTATACGTCGTTCGTAAGGGGCTGCTGTCTTTACTTTTATTTTGTATTTGTTTATTTTACATTTATTAAAGTTTTTGAATGCCCTTTTTACCACAACATCTAACCATGCTACAACAATATATTACATATTGATTCATATGTATAATTTATAAATAATAAAAAAATATTAACACTGTAATAATATTTAAATATTTTAATATCGTTTGTAATGGATTTAAAGTGCCTGTAAATGTTTTATGGTAATATAAATGTTTTGTAGCCCTCAATTCGGGTCAAGGGGTCCAATACCGACCCAATTCGAGCTTTTACTTTATAAAAAAAGGTTCCCTTCATCAGTGGAATAAGATTTTGGCTTGATTCGGTCTGTTCTGAAGGTGTGTAGCAAAATGTTAACACTTCTGGTCTTCGGGGTCAATATGACCCCACATTAAAATAAATGGGAAATGTGAAAAAAATAAAAAATAAACAAAATATATTTTTTTCATGTGTCAAAAAAGGGGAAAAAAAAATCAGCCGGCATAAATCTGAACATTTTTACACAGAAATGGGCTTAGTACTAGAGCATAAATGCAATGTATCATAAAAAAATAATATTTAATATGCAAGCTAATGGTGTAGTTGAGGAATTGTGTGGTATATGGATACAAAAGTACATTATATATCTAAAAACAGAGCATTAATGAATAGATGAGAAGTAAACAAAACAAATGATATATTATTTGTATGATTAAAAGTGTATATTTTTTGTACAATTACTCAATCAATTGTTGGGTTCATATAGCCCCCGGAGCCCAGAAGTATAAAAAGGAAACGCAGACCATTTGAAGGTTAAACCAAAACATGCCAGAGATTTTTATAGAAGTCTGAAAATAAAATCCCTACTACCTGTAAGTACAGATTACAATTCTTTAAAGTACAGAAAAACAATATTTTTGTACTGCTAGTCAGCGTTGTTGTCATCAACCAAACAGAAGCTATATAAAAGAAGCACTGAGAGACTCTTGAAGGAACAAAAGAAAACTCATTGTAGAATAGAAAGTAGAAAAACTATTTTGGACAAGCAATCTCCTAGTAACAGAGACCTCAAGTGTACCATGTGAATTTAAATCAATGCAGCTGAACACGGATTCAAACCCACAGAGAACAGTCTTTGGGGAGTTGTCCTTGACAATGCACATGTTTGAGGTAGAGCACAGGCAGCTCTGAGATACACGTAGAGAAAGACAAAGTCCATTTTCACAGCAGTTAAAATATTTCTTATAAGACTCATACATACCAAGTCCTCAAGATTGACGTGACACTTGTGCTCGCACAGAAGCTGAACTATCACAGAGTTTCCGCTGGCAGCTATGGGAAAGAGAAAGAGAACAGATAATAAGAAGCAGTTTTTTATCCCCACAGAGACAAACAAGGGTTTAACAGCATGCCAACAAACTCTTTAAAGAGTAATTACTATGAACACTGCAAGCTTTCCCACAGAGACCAAAACCCAGCTCATAGTGTGTGACATCACTTATTTCCCAACAAATATTAGCGCCCCATTTAAAAATCACACCCTGTTTCTCAGCCAATCACTGCCATTATTCTCAAGCAGCGGACTGGCATAAATGCGGTTTCTCTGCTTTGTAGTCCGTATGAAACCATGTTTTGCTTAAAACATCCTGCCAGCAGAACTTCTGACCTCCAGGTGGCTGCAAGCTCCTTGCTCTCCGAGGCCAATCCCACCCCGGTTAAATCCCTCGCAGATGGCAAAAAGGCTCAATTAACAACAAACAATGTCAGTTTTTTTCCTCAATGTCTTCTCTACAGACTGAAATTGGCAGGGGAGCATTTCTTTTTATTTGCTAGGGAGCAATTTTGTGAACAAAGTCTATCCACAAATAAAAACATGCTTTTCTTTGGGTTTGCCCTCACTACCTGGCAATTTGGAGCAAATAATCAGCAATGACATGTCATTCTGTACTTGGGAGTGGAATAAAGGTGCTGTGGGGTTAATGTTGAAAACATTTGCACCAAAAACACGAAGTAAAAAAGTAGTGAAAATAGACAAGATATACTAAAGATAAAGTCTGTTGCTCGTCCTTTGAAGGCTCCTGAGTTGAGAAGTAATAACAGAATAATCTATAAAACAAGGACATTTTGCACCTCACCTGCATGATGAAGAGCCATCTTCCCTGAGCCGTCAGGTGCATCCACCACACACTTAGTCTGTAGAATAAAACGCATTAGATTCTTGCTTCGAACACATTATCTAAAACCACCATGACATGTTCTTCACAGAAAGCACTGCTAGACGCCAATTACAACCTTTCAATCAAACAGCTATGCTTTTGGGTGCAAGTTAATGATTTGCGCTCCTATTAAACATTTAGCAGCATGTCAGGCCAGTGTTCATGGACGAACAGGCACAAGGCATTTATTTGACAAGCATCATCCGAGAAGAGGTGTAATATATTAAACCTGACTGCAGTAGCCAATCAGACCTAAAAATGTGCCTAATGTGGATGTCTTATTACTGTCTGCCGGCTATTAACTCTCAAGTTCCTTCTGCTACTATAATGTAAATGAGATTCCATGTCCCTTTTAAATCCTTCAATAACTTGTCCTGTTTGTCTAGATAAACCTCCAAAGCTTATTTTAATTAGAAAAGGTCAATGACTTTTTTTGTCATTAGAAATGCCTAGAAATTCAATCAACAGAAAGTTTTGTTTTCATTTTCAGGGAACATTTTATTAGAATCTGAAGGTACATTAGAGCATGTTGTGTTTGGGAAGCCAAGCAAAGAGTTTTAGTTTACTTTGAAACTAAATTACTACTGTCGGGCACTTTAATTTGTATAGCAGTTAATTTTCTGTTTCACAGGATCTTAAGGGGAAAAGGCCAGTTAATTAAATGATGAACACCTGGAGGGGAATTTATCAATATATTTGATGAATATGTAATGCATATATTTGCAAGGCTTAAACAGTTAAACAACCTCAGTCAAAACTTCATTTTTTTTCACTAGTAGAACACATTTAAAGATGGAAGGTTAATGCTTGCAAAACAATAATGTACTGTAGACCCCTGAAAAGTTTGGGTTGGTACAATATTTAAAATATGTTTGAAAGAAATATCCATGCAAACCAATGCTACATATATTTGATAAAAAATGTAAACACTGTGAAATATTATAATTCAAAATAACTATTTTAATATTTTGTAAAATGCAATTTTGCAAGCTGAATTTTAAACTTCATTACTCTGTCTTCAGTGTCACATGGTCAGAAATTATTATAATTTGCTGATTCTGTGCTTAAGAAACTTTTCTAATTATTATCACATGTTGCTTAAAATTTTTGTGGAAAACATGATATATATATATATATATATATATATATATATATATATATATATATATATATATATACTTAGGATTTTATGATAAGATGAATAAGAAGTTCAAAAGAACTTAACATTCATCTAGAATATTCATTAAATATTCAGTCAATTATTGTATATTATAAATGCGTTAACTCTTGACTTATTTATTTATGCATATTTGCTAAATAAAATGATTAAGTAAAAAATTATTGACACAAAATTGGTAGTAAATGTTAATATATTTAAGCATTTTAAACAGTGGAGAGACCTAACAGTCAGCCCCAAAATGTATCTAGACTTTTTAGGCTTTTTAGCTTTACTTTTAAGGTGTTTAAGATGTCTTTGTATATGTGGATTTCATGCAGCCGCCATTTTGAAATGGAAGCGAGGCTCCAGTGGGAAGAACCCTGGAAGTACAGATAGACAACTGGACTACCAACCTGAAGCTGCTGCCGCGATCTACACTATTGGATGTTAATAGCCAATATATGAGAAGATATGTATATAGTTATTTCCTGCTTCTTTTTTTACATTCTGATTTATATATAAAAAAAATTATTTATAAATGAATTTCACTGTATATAGTCTAAAGTATGAAAGAAATGTATTTTAGAATAACTAAAAGCAACAATACACCATAGCATTCTGTGACTCTCCTGATGATTAAAGTGACACTTTTACGATTTTCTTCCCACCGGAGCGATTTCAAAATGGCTGCTGCATGAAATCAGCATATTAGATGAAAAAAAGGTGCGATTTGTGAACAAGCAGATAGGGGATGTTTTTTATTTCTTAGAACAAATCACAAACCACAGTGGGTATTTTGTGCACCTGTTAAAGTAACAAAGAATAATTGTGAACTTAGACGTATGGTTCATGTTTGTGAGACAAAGTATTCGCTGGAGTTTCAGGTCAGTTTCCAGGCGCGTTTCAGAAAGAATTTTAGGAGGCAGAGTGAGCTGAAAGCTGCACCCTGTTTATTTCATTTATTTTACAAAAACACAAGGTTTTGATGCTAATAAGAGTGTACACAAAAAAAAAGACCCTCTATAGTTCATAATCATGTATTGATTTTATTTTATTTATATGACCATTAATGACGGAGAATAAGTCTATGCTGCAGCTGTGTGAAAAAAATGATCAAAACACAGGTGATGCGTTTTTGGTCCCCAAGTGGGTTAATGAAACAATATCGGAACATTTTGAAAAGGGAATTTATCCATTTTTACAAGATTATTACAGAGGCAGCTAAAGTTGATGGAGGAATTTTCAGCTTTACTCGAAAACAAGTCGTGATTCATCGATAAAGTGACAATCAGACCCTTTATAAAGCCCTATTTAATTTTTTTTTCTTTCATTTAATTTATAAAGCACATTTGAAAATGGCCACTGGCCAGCCAAAATGCTGTACACATAGAAAATAGAGCTAATAGCAATATTACTAATACTAAACAGTTTAAATCAAAACAATCCCTGATCAGCTAAAAGCACAAGAAAATTAATAAGTTTTGAGACATGATATGAACTTGAAGTCGAATCAAATAGACAGTGGGAGCTTGTTCCACAGCTTGATTTTAGCTGGGTTCTAGGTATCTGAAGGAGATATATACTCGATATACCAAATATATACTATAATTAATTATAAAGTGTACCATTCTAGTTATAATCAAACATGTTTGTTGTCATAATGATGACTGTGGTGCACACAAAGGTAGTAGCTGTTCCCTGCTCGGGTGCGGTTTTACACGATTACACTACATGCGTACCGCGCCCATGCCCAAATCTTCAAGCGGGCCAAGGCACGTGTTGAGCGCATCGCGCCTGGGCATGATACAGAGCGATCACACAAGTCAAATGAACCAGACTTTGGGGTTGAGCGTGCTACAGCAAGGTTCAGATTGCCTAGAGTTTGTACACCCTTAATTCATACTGGCAAAGCCAATTCTGGCACCTATTAGTGAACACAGCTGACAGGCTCTAGTAGAATTACATGGAGTGGAGAGTGAGTCACCCATGATGATAAGAGATGCTAGAGAAGGTGCCTCAGCAGACCGAGGGGAGTGTTGGAACATGCCAACCTGCCCACGCACAAATCCAAACATGCAACACTTTCCAAGCTCACAGAGGGAGGCCGTGGGATTTGCTAGTTTACCAAACTGCAGGAACAAAATCTGCTCCCTTTGTTTAGCTGGCACACAGCATGGCAAGAGAATGGCTGCTATTCCCATTAGAATCCGCTCTCATCTCTGTGTATAAAGCAAAATCTCAGTCTGTAATACACAGTCACTTGAAAATATTACCTGAAGCAACTTTTTGGCACACTCAGGATGGTTGTTTTTGGCAGCAAGGTGTAAAGCAGTAAACCCTGATGTGGAGAGAAGGAAACAAGGCTTGTTATTTACATTTTTATATATTTACACTTACGTAATGTAAAAGTAATGCAAGAAAACATGTTGATCTAGTTGTAAACAACCTGAAGCGTCCTGCAGAGAAACATCAGCCCCGTAAGCCAGGATGACAGCAAGGCACTCTGGCTTGACCTTGTGTGGCTGCTACATGCAGACTGAGAAAGAAAGGGGGAAAAGTGTCATTAATACATCATTTTAGTTGCATTTTAGTCAGTTTTATTTCATGTATAACTTGCCTGTAACCTATATGCAGTAAATAGAGGTAGGTCAATGGCATGCTCTATCTCATATGCTTGCCCCTAGGGCAATTGTAAAGCACTCTGCAAATGAGTGACACTAGATCAATCCTTTTCATTCTGTGTAGCAAGTCAAGCACAAACTTCTTTAAAGGGGTCATCGGATGCAAAATCCACTTTTATATGGTGACGCATATAAATGTTTTGCAGTGTGTGGACACAACCACCATACAATGAAAAAAATCCATTCCATCCATATCCCTTAATAAACAGCTTCCATTGAAACCCACTGGTATGATATCAATTGGCTCTCAAGAGGACAAACTTCAGCAAAAACACAAATTAATCTATATGAAATTGATTAAACTCTTCTGGGAAGATAAGGCTCAAGATGCACTGGGATCTCTCTTTTGGGCAGTAATAAAGCTAACTACTAAAGCTATGCAAGATGCCCAGATAATAACTTTGATGATTATGTTACTTGTGATAACATGGTTCTGACCTAGAACAGACCACGAACTTTAAATATGGCAATTTAAGAACAATAAATAATAATGATAATACATTTTATTTAATGTAAGTCGCCTTTCATGGCACTCAAGGACACCCTACAAAATTCATAAAAAAAACAGTAAAATCAATCCAGTACAGGAACAGACATTAAATCACATAAAGCCTGCCTAAACAGATATGTTTTAAGTCGAGAAGTTGCGAAATTCTACCGTAAGAGAGTTTCATAAACGGGGAGCAGCATAGCCAATAGCTTATGACCCCATTGAAGTTCGAGTGTGTGGCAGAACAAGAGTAAGTGCAGAAGCAGAACTTAGAGTGCAGGAAGAATGTGTATATGATAAGATATGGAGAAGCCAAATTGTTAAGTGCTTTGTAAGTTAAAAGTAACATTTTAAAACTTACACAGAATTTAACTAGGAGCCAATGCAACTTCCGTAATACAAGAGAAATGTGTTGGAAAATGGATGTTTCGGTAATGACTCTGGCTGCAACATTTTGTACCAACTATAATTTATGAAGAGATTTGGAAGGAAGCCCTAAAATAAAGCATTACAATAGTCTATTCTTTATGTAACAAGAGCATGCACAAGCGTGGCAGTACTCTTGAATGAAAGGACAAGATGCAAATGATTTATATTGCGAATATGGAAGAACGAGTAACACTATTTATGTGACATTCAAAAGGCAGAGTTTTGTCAAGAATGACACCCAAACTTTTAACCTGATTCGAACAGAGGAATAGAACACTTGTCTAAATGAACTTAATTATTGTATTTTTTGAACCAACCAGAAGTACTTTAGAAAATTACTTGAAAACCAATTTTTTAATTCACTCAAGCACTCAAAACAGCAGAGGAGGGAAACTTTGAAGAAGGTTTAGAAGACAGGTAAAGTTAAAAAATAAATAAATTAGAAATCTTTACAAGTGGAGTTTCAACACTGCAAAGTGAAAAGCACTGAAAATGCAACCAAGCACAACCACTTGGAAATATCACTCTAATGCTATTAAAGGTCAGTTCAAATTAAATTGGTTTGAAACACTGCATTTAAAGGGATGGTTAAAGGTACTAAATATAACTTTTTTTCTAAAACGAATCTTTTTTTTTTATGCCTGTGTGGGAAGGAGTTGTAATCACACATGATCCACTTGGGTTTTGATATTACCTCTGAAGGCCAATATTCCTATTTTTATGTGAAGTTCTCTGGGTCGGATTTTCTGCGAAATCCATCGGATATGACGTAATGCGCGATCCCGAGCCTCTCTCCTTTTATATACAGTCTATGCGACGGCACTGCAGCTGACGACATGAGTCTGATAACACCCAAAAAACGACCTGCCTCCAGCACAACACACACTACAACACAAACTCCACAAAAATAGAAAAAACAAAACAAAAATCTAAGTATCTGCTGTGCTAAAGCTCGTCAAGCCAAACGTGAATCGGAACAATTTAGGACGAAAACACGGATCAACATCGAAGAGCGCTTTAATTAGAGAGACCTCCGCTATTTTTATTAAGTTTTATAAAAATATATGCTGAAATAATGGTAAACTGTAATAAAATAGCAAAGGAAACTACAACATACATGAGACATGAAATGAACACAAAAGACTGTTCCAGGATAACAAAAAGTAGGTGCTCTATGATGTAACTTTTATTTTATGAACTAGCTCTACTGTCTAACGTCACTCATCCCACTACTATCATATTGTTTACAATACACATTTTCAGACACGTTCAGTACAGTAATGTTACTTCCTACGATCTTACTGTTACACTGATATGAGCATGGAGAATTAGTTCAGTCAAGCTGATAAAGGTAGCCTATAACTGTAACATTGCAGAGCGAGTTTACATGAGTTTCCATCATGTTGTGTGATGCTTTCTCCGTGTGTTGAAAGTCTCGAGTGTGGCCGTGTACCATGAGTGCTCGTGTTCATGTTCGAGCACGCGCGCTTCTTGTAAAAAAAAAAAAAAAAAAAAAAAAAAAAAAAAAAGGTTGCAATCTGAAAAATCACAGATAAAGGCCGCTAAAAAATCCATACAGCACCTTTAACACTACAATGACAATTTAGTCACCATTTTTGTGTTCCACAGAATAAAGTAAGTCATTCCCTGAGGCTTTATGACTTTCTTCTCCGGAACACAAAAGATGAATATTTTGAAGAATGTTTGAAGACTTTTATCGTATTGACAAATAACAAACAAAAAAAAACTTATTTGAAAAAACAAAAGATAGGTAATATATGATGACAGAATTCACATTTTTTGAGTGAACTTAAATATTCTTATTTAAGCTGTCTTTAAAATATGAAAAACTTTCTTGCTAAATAAAGTTTTAAATTAGAGGCAATTATGGAGCTTAATCACATGGTTTCCTTACATTTTATTAAAGTCAATTAACAAGTTTAGTCACTCTGCATTCTCCACAAAACAGATTCTGTTTCTTTTAACCCTGAAAGAAGAGGTAACATTTGATGCTGCATTTCTCCCGTGTTTTGTAATTAATATCATCAAGTGCTCTCTCACAGTGCTTTTCAAAGGTAAATGACATGGTCACCAGAGCATATGATTACCAAATCACACTGAACTCATGTCCGACTCCTTTATTATAAGGAAATTATATCTCCATGGCAACTGTGACCGCTTGGAAATACAGCAAGGCTTTGTGTTCTACATGCGCCTCTCTGGCCCGTGAACCCTCTGGAGCGCAAGCACACGAACACAATGGACTTCTCAAATAAGATAAGGATTTATTGTAAGCCTATGAGAACACTTCGGCTCAATCCGCCCTAATGCAGGCCACTACAGACTCATTCAGGTCGGCAGTGTCGGAGTTCATTACTTGCAGAGTGCAGAGAAAGCTCATCTATCTGCATTTTCTGGGCTCATTCATCCATCTCATCATTCATTACTTGTCTATCTCTAATGTGCTGCTCAAAGGAATGTTGCTATACTTTCTTTATAGCTCAAGTTTTAAAGGTTGTGCGTGTTATAATTACATTTAACTGCATCCAACACTGAGAGAGTATTTTTCTCATGCATTTCCTGACACATTCTGCAAGAAAGTATTACAGTCTGAGGAAATCTAAGACCAGCGAAAACTCACGCAGAAAACACTAGAAACCACCTAAGCCTTGTTCACACTACATGATTTTAAAACGTCGGGCTGAACTGTGCGTTTCACACTACATGACTTGCTCTCAGTGAAATCAGGAGTGTTCAAGTTGTTTAGCTGTTCACACCACACAACACAACGTGATTGATCCACAACAGGAGGTAACTCACTACACGAGTTGACAACGCACTACATAGAGATACAACCATGATCGGATGATAAGAGCAAATCATTTTTGACTCTAATGAGAGCTGTTTCAGTACTATGGTACGGTCTAAATCCTGAAAATAATCAAATAAATAACGAGTTGACAACAACTCTGTCACCCAACGATTCTATCTTGTCTACAAACCATGTTTTGTCACGAAAAACCACGCAATAAAACGAACCAGAAATGACGCGAAACAGCACGTGCGCCAATACCCAGCGAAGAAGAGAACACAACACGCCAATATGGACATCAGACAGAAACTAGTGCTGCAAACTGTTTGCGCAATGATTTGCTCTGAGAAACAAATGAAAAAAGAAAAACTAAGATTTACCTGGTGTCCTTAACCCATGCATTGCTATGATTGGCTGTACTCATGATATCACTGAGCTTGAGGGGTTGCGCGACAGCTCTCGATATCTAGCAGGCTAGATACGTTGTTGGCTCTTTCATACTAACAGATTGGCAAGCGTTCATTGTCCGCCAATCCCCCGCGATAACACCCTGACCAGTCGGCGGGCTCTAACGATTTGCAAATCGGGTATAAATCGGGCTTAAAATCCTGTAGTGTGAACTTGGCTCTAGCAAACCTACAGTCATGACCAAGTCCAACCAAAAACGCTTTTATTAGCAAAATCATTCAATCTATGGAAAGAGTAAATATGTGCAGCATAGATCCTTCTTCATAACCTCCACAATTTGCTCTGGGATGCTGGATATCAGCTTCTGAGCCAAATCGTGACTGATGGCAATCCATTGTTGTCTTATTAGTGTTTGGAGCTGATCACAACTTGTCTGTTAAGGATTGACCACAGGTTCTCTATGGGATTAAAATCCACCTTGTAATGGATCCAAAATTTCAATGTAAAGGTACAGAAATACTTCCAAGTGTAATCGAAAAACAAACTGATGTAACGTCTTCTCGAACAAAATCAGGCCAAAACTAACTTCGTTTGGAGTTTGAAACTGCTTGCCAAAGTGAACTTTCCAGAAAAGTTTGCTACGGCAATAGTCAACACCTTTGTAATACCATTGATCCGTGGCGATTACGTAATAGGTAGGTGTGCGCGGAGGCTCCATCTTCTTTCACGTGGAAATCTTTTCCAGTTTATTTCTCCTGTTCAGTCGGTCGAGGTTAGACGTCCACGAGTGAAAACATGAACACAATGGAGGAGCTGCTTTATAGTAGAAAATTCAATGGCACATCTGATATAATAAGAAACTGGCTCTGTTTTTCAAGTTTAATATGGTAAAGCTGCTTGATTTTTAAGCAATCAATAGAATAAAGTGCTACATAAACAAATGTGACATGACTTTACTAGAGTGCGGAATTGCAGAGTTTGAGCAAACATCCATGTTGCTATGATCAGATGCTGTCCTTATGCTTTGTTTGCTTGCGGTTTCATCAGTTTTGTAGTGTTTATTTTGTTACTGAGAGGAAAGTGCACAGCACATGTTTATACATTCATCTAAAGCTCCTCTTAGCAGTGTGAGCAGTATAAGATGTTTGCTTGCAGTATATTGCTGCAAACTAATTTCGTTTTACCCCTGAAGCAAAGAATGAAAAAGAACCTCACCGTGAGTACATCAGGACCTTGATAATCTTCAAGCCACTTCATTATCACTCTTGCCTTGTGGCATGGAGCTTTATCACCAAATTGGGGTGATGGCGCAGTGGATAAGACGCATGCTTTCGGTGTGAGAAACCCAGGTTTGAATCCACTGTGAGACACCAATGCTTCCCTGAGCAAGACACTTAACCCCTAGTTGCTCCAGAGGCGTGCGAACTCTGACATATATAGCAATTAGGGATGCACCAATATGACAATTTTGGCCGATACCGATAACCGATAATTCTTTATATTTGAAAGCCAATAACCGATATTTAGACCGATAAATCTAAATGTTGTGTAAATCTAAATATTTTAATGTTGTGTAACCGATATGACAAACTGGAATTTCCTTTTTTATAGTGATTTCAGTCATGTTTCAAGCAATTTAAAAGCGTCATGTTGAACAGTGCACATCTAAAGTGCCTCAGCTCAAGGAAATAATACATTATTTATCGGCTTTTAAGATATCGGCTAAATGTTCTTGTTTGGCCGATAATGATAATATTAAAAATGATCATATATCGGCCGATAATGTGACCGATATATGCGTGCATCCCTTATAGCAATTGTAAGTCGCTTTCGTTCGTCGTTCGTTTATTTATTTATATAGCATCTTACAGACTGCTACCGCAGTTCCAAAGTGCTGTACATTGCCGTAAAAGAGTCAAACAGACATGAAGACAAAAATAGAAAAGAAATACAAAAACATCCATATAGTAAGGTACTAAAAAGCCAAAGAATACAGATACGACTTTAAGCAGTCCTTAAAAACATTTAGATCTACGGAGGATCTAACATCCAGCGGCAGATTATTCCACAATCTAGGACCCGCGACAGAGAAAACACGATCACCTTTCATTTTGAGACGTGCACGTCTGTGGATAAAAGCATCAGCTAAATGAAGTTGCTCTTGCAGGACAATTTGGGGTAGAATTGTGAGAGAGCTCACTCCCTTGGATGAATAGCAACCCCAGGATGGTTTACTGTTGGAATGACTCATGGTGGTTTTCACCATTTTTTTCTCTGTACAATCAATTTTCCAGATATCCCTAACAGTCTAATCTAAGAGTGTAACAACTTTGTAACCTTGCACTAGTCTTCTGCTGTCCAATCCATGTTTTTCCTGCAGAATTTCAGTCTGTCTTTGATGTTTTTCTTGGAAGAAGTGGCAACTTTGGTTGCCCTCTTGACACCAGCTGGTTGTTCAAAAGTCTTCTCTGAACTGTGCGTGCAAATGCACTCACACTCACCTGCTGCCAATACGGAGCAAGCTCTGCACTCCTCAGGAGGACACAGTCCTGGCACTTGCTGGACACTCCAGCCATCTTCACTGTATTTGAACCTCTCTTCTCAAAGTTCTTGATTCTGTAAATGGTCCTTTTAGGCACAATATTCTTTGCAGCAATTCTATATTGCGCATATTGTAACAGCCATGGTAGCTAGCTGATACAACTAAAGAATAGCAAGGTGACCAGAGACAAGTGAGACAACTACCCCTGGTTTATAAAAAAACTAATTTTGATAAAAAAAAATTATTCAGATGCTTCTTCCGGTTGGAGGTGGAGTCTTTGGCCACTGAAATGTTGGTTGCTGGCAAGCAGAGGTTACACAGCACAGTTATATTTCATTCTCCCTTCTCTTTCTTTAATGTGAAATTCTGTTTGAATTTTCAAGATAGAAACGCATAGAAACGGCGTGTGTTTCATCTAAATTGCGAGCACATTGCGGGGGCGGCTTGAAGCACTATGCGGGCCGTATATTGGCCATGTATGATCTAGAGACAATGTGACTTGAAACCACAACAAACAAACTTTGTAAAACACCAAAATTATTTCACGGCAAAACCTTTGGCCACAACTGTAGTTAAAATATTTGTCTACGATTTTTAAATCCTTTATGGTGGATTTAAACTTCCGCGTTATTCCTAACAAACAAAACAAATATGTCCACACGTCATTTTTAAAACATATTTTTCCCGAAAACACAAGCATGTAATTATTCAGGTTCAGGATCCAACTAAAATAATGTATTTACAATATCTCTGCCAAGAAAACGAAACAAAGCATTCAAACTTCTTTGAGCTAGCATAACATATATTTAAATGTCCTTTATATGACTTCCAAAGCATGCCAACATAAAGTTGCTAAATGGAAAATTCAGAAAAGCTGAGCTCTGACATCAAGAGGTTTTTACAGGAGGTTTTACAGTCATTGTTGGTTCAAATATGCCTCACACATGATTTTAAAATAGGATGACTAGCATAAATCAAGCATTCACATCTGAAGATCTGTGTGCCTATGGTAAATACGGGAAAATGAAGACCGATGTAAATGCTATGAAATAAAATGCTGATGGGATGAATGACGGACTAAATTTGTTTGAGTGGGGGTTAGATAATAATTTCTACTGCTAAATAAACACCCTGAAAATGGATGCAAAACAACCCAACAAAAACAACTTAAATCTCTCCCTCAAATGGAGTATAAACAGAAAATTTATTAACAGTCTAGAAATTCTATAGAAACACTTCTGATGTCACAATTAGAGCAGTCAGTGTCTAAATCAAACAGGAAAGAGAGAAACCTCTGTCCAGTACTCACGCAGACTTGCCCTCACTGTCAAGCTTGGTGGGACAGGCTCCTTTCTTCGACAGGAGAGTGGTGACTTTATCTGCCTCTCCATGCTCCACTGCACTGAGGAGACGCTTCATCGTTCTTGTTCCATTCATGGGCCTAAAGAAATGTGAAAACATTTAAAAACAGCTCACAGATAAGCACTGCAAGATCAGATTGACAAAGACTATCGAATCTTTCGAGCAATATGTGTGTAACGTATTAGGTCCAAAGGATGACAAAGGTAGATATAAATCAAAGTTCAGTTTGTTAAACAAAAGGAAATAGGAAACTCTAAGATAGCAAAAGCAACTTACCAGTGTGTGTAACATGCATACACTAACAAAACCAAACAATGAATGAGATCTTAAAAAGGAACTTAAATTCAGAGGTTAATTATGAACAGAATATAAATGAGTGTGATTGTTAGCGAATGTCCTTGGTCACAAATTGTGGCAGGAAAATAGAAGAAAGGGCGTGACTGAAGAGAAACAATCCACGAAAGTCCATGAAAAGCGAAACTAAACAGATATTATTATTACACATGATATCTATATAAAGTTAGGATTTTGAAAAATATGACACAAAGAAAAAAATATTTAACTAATATTTTCACTATTTCTAGGTCACTAAATCAAATTTAATAACAAACTTGAGCTCAAGGTCTGATATTAAGGGAGACAATTGAGAAAATTATTATTGAGACTTGTGTGAAACAATTGATAAATGATTCATTGCTATATAAATTGTATGTCTGGGCATTGATTCGGATTCACTCACTCTTGATTCGATTCCAAAATCAATTAATTTGAAATTTATATATAAATTAATATATTTATATATATTATATATTTGAAACATATATATCAGTTACAGTACTTGTACATTTTTCTTAAGGAAAAAAAATCTCTCTCAAATGTAAATGATACAGGGTTATGCTTCATTGTGTTTTTGTTCATGTTCCTATGTTTCCTTTCAATTCAGCTCTGTTCTCGTTTCTATAGTTAAAGGGATACTTCACTTTTTTTGGAAATAGGCTCATTTTAGACTCCCTCAGAGTTAAACAGTCGAGATTTTACCATTTTTTAATCAATTCAGCCGATTTTCTGATATTTAGAAGAATATCAGTAACCGTTTCTGGTCTTATTGACTACCATAGTAGGAAAAAATTTACACTATGGTAGTCAATGAGACCAGAAACTGTCTGGTAACTGATATTCTTCTAAATATCAGAAAATTGGCTGAATCGAAAACGTTAAAACTCAACTGTTTAACTCTGGGGGAGTTGTAAAATGAGCCTATTTCCAAAAAAAGTGGAGTATCCCTTTGGGAAATTCTCTTTGGGATCACACATCAACAGAAAACAGCACAGAATAAAAGATCATTTTTGGGACTTGGTCTTGAAATGGTATCGGTTCTTCAAACAGATCCATTCAAACTGAGAAATCGAATATTGTCAGCCCAGCCATGATAATTTGTAATGAGAAAAAAAGCTATATTATATGTGATGGCATTTTACATTTTAAAGACAAACATTTTTCTGGTGGTCTCCAGAATTTACGCCAATTTGGTCTTGTAACTGTGAAATAAAATTTGTACTTTTTTATAAGAGCAATTATTCCAAGTTCAAGATTAATATCAGCTAACAGCATTTTTTTCTCTCTTTAGAATACAATAATGGCAATCAATCAGCTTTCTCCATTTGTCTTCATCCATGACCTTTGAAAAATGTATACTTCTAATTCAAACTCCAAAAAAATGAGTAACAAGCCTTTGGACAAATTAGCTTTTACACACTCAAAGAGAGGTTGAGCGGAGGAAGTAAAAGGGTTGGATCAATCACAGATGCTGCTCTTAGTGTCTAAAAGGGGAGTAAAAGAAAAGGAACTAAAATAACCGAAACAGACTAAAAGTAATGCATGGCCTCCTTCAAACTTCTGAGCATGAAAATATGAATGATGCAATGACACCACAAGCTACAGGATCAGTCTTTGTGGCTGAATGAAGCTGTCTTATTGAAATGAGGGCTGGCAATGCATAAAATCAAACAAGAAAAATGCATTGGAAATCATTTGCACAGGCTGCTCCAGACATTTACTCTATATGCATTGTGGAATTGTTAAGCTAACTGTTAATTTATTTTTCTTCCTATTATATAAGCCGACAATTGCAGATCTATACAAATGAACAATTTCACCTGCAATTAAGAGGCATCTCAAGGAAAATGAACCGCCTGTGGCATGAATCACATTATTTCCCTCCAGTTCTTCTGAAACCTCTCAGAAACCACAGGAACTCATTTCCTAACAAGAGCTTATTCACAACTGAGGTTCAAATGCAGACAAATCTAGTTAAAATGCGTCTTTGTTGTTGTGCATAGCAGAGATACAATGCTGAACATTGCAAAACAGAGCAATTGTTTGAAGACCTCTTTAAAATTATAGGATGCAAGACAATAAATAATTCTTAGAAGTCCACAAATACTAAAAAGTTGAAGAGTGAACAAACCAAAATTCAATTGCTCTAAATGTAATCTAGGCAGTGAGCTGAAAGCAGACCGCAGAGGTCAGTCGGGGAAACACAGAGGCCACAACTTAAGTCTGTCACTATTTTTAAAATGCAGTGTAATATTACACAAGCCACAGTAAACCCAGAACTATTTTGGGAACTGTTTGACTTTGGCCTACTATCTGCAAAGTCAACTCACGAAACAAATGAACATCTTTTGTAAAAGAAATAGACATTTGTAAAGAATTAGCCTTCTGGCCTCCCCAGGGTGCTCAAACATTATTGAAACACATACAAAAATATGAGGTTCTTTAAAGGGTTAGTTAAAATTAAGTCATTAATTACTCACCCCCATGCTGTACCAACCCCGTAAGACCTTCGTTCGTCTTCGGAACACAAATGAAGATATTTTTTATTAAATTTGAGAAGTGAATCACTGCTACATAGGCTGCCTAAGGGATCGAAATCTTACGGCCGAGAAAGTCATCGAAGAAAATGTTTAAATATTCCATGTGACTACAGAGGCTCAACTATAAGTTCAACAAGCGACGAGAATACTTTTTTGCGAAAAACAAACAAAAATAACGACTTTATTCGACTATTCCTTTTCTTCCTTGAAGGCCTAAGACGATCAGTTTCAAGAGATTTCCACGAAGCATGCGCTGAGAACTGAAGTAGTTGAAGGAGATCGCAATTCTCGCACATGCGTCGTGGAAATCTCTGAACTCTCCCTCTGGGCCATCAAGTTTCGATCCTTAGGCAGCCTATGTAGCAGTGATTCACCTCTCAAATTTAATAAAAAATATCTTGGGCCTTCATTAAAGCTACACTGTGTAACTCTTTTAGTTTATTCTTAGCTAAAAACACTTAGTTCTTTCAAAAATATATGTGCTCATTAATGTATATTTACTTTCGTTCAAGTAATAAAGTATTCTCGTGAGTGTATAATATGCCATTGAAAATACATGCGGGTAAGATGTTCTAATGTCGGTCGCCATGTTGCCCCTCCATCTTGAAAGTACATTAGCCAAAGAGGGACATACCGGTTAATTCAAGCTTCGCCTTTCGCGTTTACGTTCGAGTTAACACTCATGGACGAGGGCGAACTGGAAGCCATGTTAATCTTGAGCTACATTGGCCACCGTAGGAGTTAAAACGAAATCGGAAATGAGAGGAACAGAAACTAATATTCACTGGATCGTCATAAACCTTTTCACTGCTAGATGGGGTAAAAATCACACAGTGTAGCTTGAAATTATGGAATAACTGTTAAAAAATAAATAAAATAATCATCTTTTGTAGAAAAAAAATATCTAATATTTGAGTTACACAAAAGCTTTTTTATTTGTTTATTTTTCTAACTGTCCTTAAAATAGTGGTCAAGGCCTTCTGAGATGTCTGTAAACAAATATTTTAAAAAAGGTGGTGACGGTGAAGCTAGAACAAACATTAGTAAAGAGCTAGGTAAGAAATGGCACAGCCAATGTTTATGAGTGTTGTCAAAGACCCGGTACTTCGGTACCAAGTCGGTACAATTTTTTTTTTTTTTAAACGTAACGCCACGGTGTCAGGTTTTCTCAAACCCAGTACTTGACGCGCATGCATCCCTGAAGCGCGTGCAGTTGCGTCCTCTTCATAAAAGTGCTGAGACAGCGGTGCTGCTGATGTGGTGGCTGTAAATCCACTTGATGATAAGAAAGGAGGAAAGAGCCACATTTGGAAATATTTTGGATTTCAGCTCATAATAGTGATGCGGTGCGCTCGTTTTGACAGGCACGCAAGGTTATTGTTGCATAGCAACGACAGACACCACGGGAGAGCAAGCACTTGTGGAGAAAGCGGTGTGAACTACGCTCTCCATGATGATGAGGAAGTATTAGCAAATAATTCATTGATTTCTAGCCCTTGCATTATATATTTATGGAGATGAGAAATAAAAAGCCGGATGAAATGCATAGCTGTCGGCATCGGTGAACAGATAATGGGCCAGATCCGAGTCTACTTTTTGCTGCGCTGCACATGCTTAATTGCACATGCACACCACAAGTGAAAGCACATTTTGGATGGACAAAAATGTACATAATTTCACACAAAAAGTGCCCAAAATACACAGATTTTGCATGTCTACTGTGTTTTAACAACTGTAGTAGGCAATGTCAGAAAAGAAAGGGAAGACATTTATAGAAAATGTACCCATTTAAACGTGTTTTTATTATTCAGTTTGAGTATGGGGACAAGGGGAACAGGAGAGGAAGAGCAGAGGAGGGGAACAGGAGAGGAAGAGCAAAAGCTTTCACGAGGCACACTCGCAAGGTCTCTCGCTCTCTCACTCTCTGCCGTGCACGCGCCGCACTCTATGTATGTTATGCTCGCAGTATGTTCTATCTCGCTCTAGATTCCGGGAGATTTTCAATAATTTGCGGGCATCAGGGATACGCTATCAACATGCGGGAGACTTCCGGAACTTCCGGGAGACTTGGGATGTCTGGAACTTTAAACAGTCAAATTATGTCTAAGTGACAGCAGTCTAATATCCTGCTGCTGTCTTTGTCTTTTGTTGTTTGATCAACATTCTTGGCCGGAGTGGGTATCGGTCAGACGAGGCCGAAATCAGATATTGTGCGTATACTATTCTGTTATTGTTAAGCCCCACAAAAGCATTATAAAGCACCATAAAGTTTTTGTGCACTCTATTATAAGTGTCCTGAAGCCATCTGTTGTATAATGCGCGTCAGTCATTCTCCATTCATCAGTCAAACAGGTGGGTGTTCGGTGTCTTGGTATTCGGATCCGTTCTGAAAATATGGTATCGGTGCATCCTAATTAAAAACAAAGAAATCCCTCACTGCCACTGACTGTTTGTAACTTGAATAAGGATTAATCTTTGTATAATTTATATAGTGAGATTAAATGCAGTGGTATTTTACATTTGATTCCTTGATCAATTTCTGTACCTGAAACTTACAGTAAGACCTACCAGAATAAAATTAACACTTATTTTCATTGTAGTCCTGTATTGTATTTATATGTGCAATTGCTTGTAGCTTGATTATTTGTTCCTATTTTTATTTGACAGTAGTTCTTTTTTCTCTTGACATAGATCATGTCGAAAACCCATGACCCTAAAACATGATACAAACAGTGAGCAATTTGAACTGTTACTCCAGCCTTCAGTGTCACATGATCCTTATAAGGAATCTTTGACAAATAGAAAGTTCACAAGAACAGCATTCATTTTAAATAATATTTTTTTTTTCAAAATGTAAGAGTCTTTGCAATATATGATCAATTTAAAGCATCCTTTCTCTGGGTAAAATTTCTTTAAAAAATACTGACCCCATACTACTGTGTTGGGTTGGTAAACACATTGCAAAAAAATAATAATAATAGCAAAACATTTTTTAATGTTTTAATTTTTCAAGTTTTAATTTAAATTTTATAACATGTCCACTCTAACGGACAACTGGACTTCAATGTTCTGGATTGGGAACAATTTTACATTGATATATTCTGAAATGACCTTGTCATCAATGTACTGCTGGAAGTACTGGAGTGGGCTTCGCTCCAGTCTCTACGGCTCAATACAGATTCATCCCGTGTAATCACACACGCTTCCAATACAGGCATGAACCTTAGGAGAAAGACAAAGCACACAGTCAATGCAATAAAATGCTGAGGTCTTGCCTGAACCTAGAATGTGTGTTTGATTATTTATTGTTTAATTTTGTACAAAAAAAAAAAAGGATATTTCCCGGAACACTTCTCTGTAGTTAATCATTTTTGGACTGATTAAAAAACCCCACATGTTGGTTTTGGCCCAGAAAGGATGATGGCACAGAGGAGGTTCTCAATCATGGTCGACCTCGGGAATATATGGAGTATATGTAAATGGAGTATAGTAGACAATAGTCAGGGATATCACCGATGGCTGATGCCTTTTGAAGTTATCAAGATGATAACTGGCTTGTTTTCCCATTCATTTATTAAATTACCATTATCATTATTATTATTATTTTAGGCTAGTATTATTATTAAATCAATATTAGGACCTACAATTAATTTGCCTTCCCTAATTTCATAATCACATCACCACATCACTTGTGACACCAACACACGCTGTATGATGATTGAGCACTCAATTAAAATGTTTAAAAATAGACTACATCCCATATTACCCAAACTACATCCCATATCAAAATTGAATTGAAAGGTGATCTATTTGCATATAAAAGAGAGACCCATCATTCTTATACAGTTGCTGTTTAAGCCAAAATGGAAATGGCATAGTTGTTCGTCAGCATTTTGTTTTTTCCATAGCACATTAACAAACATTTAATGACACTAATGATAAAACAATTACAAATTATTAAAAATATCACTAAAATCATATAGGCCTAATAACAGTCTTCAGGTCCGAACACAGAACAAATCAGTCATCTGTGAAAATTAAATTTGGCTTCAAAAACCAACTTAAAAAAGAACTTGTTTAACAAGTTGTAAAGCTTTTTGAAGTAAACTTAATACTAAAAGAAGCACACAACAATATTAAATATTACTGGTATCAACCAGTATGCTATATTTGGCAATGATGAATCTTACTGAGATATTCTGTAGAGAGACTACATGATTTGTATGTTTTGTATTAATATCCTTAATCTGAGAACAACATAGCTTCTGGAGAGAAGAATAGAATGGTGCACAATTTAAAAATAAATATTAAAACAGTGCTTGAACAGAATGCAAAAATCTAAAAAGGGATGTTACATGACTGGCATTAAACCAATATTGCAAAGGACCGCACAAAACAAACATCACTCCCAGACTGATGCCAGAAAGAATATGATAAATATCAAAATAGGCTTTTAATCCACTGTTAAGTGTGAATAAAATAACAAACAAGGTTTTTCAGCTATAAAAAGATGTTAAAATTCAAAAATAAACTTTAAACATCAAGCAACAGGCTGGAGAAGTGGAGATCTCCTTTTTGTCATGGTGGGCCTTTACAAAAACAGGAAACACTTAACATTATCTCAAAAGGGCCTGTTGGACTAAATAACCAGTGGAAAATAGGGACACAACCATTACCTCCACCCATCGTTCAGTGTAAGCATGAAACTTTTATCTGATAAAGGTCCTCTTAAGTCGTGCAATATTTAGAACCAGAGGCAAGACAAGTGGTTCAGATCAAACGGTTTTCATGTTGAATTTGTGTTATCTGTTCATAAACTAAATAGGACAGAACATGGCAATTTCATTAATTACCAGTAGACGTTGAGAATCACTAGACAGAGCATATTTCTATAGCACATTGTCTCAGAGCCTGACTTCGTCATACTCATATTCTAGTCAGAATGTGAGTCTGATAATGCTCCATAGGGCTTTAATTATGAGGCGTGTTTTAACCGAACCAGAAAAAAAACCTGCACTCAATTGGATAGACCTACAACCAATCAGAGCATTGCTGAGCTACACATAGTTGTCAACAGAACTGCACGCACGCTGGAAGAACTAGTAAAATAATGAGTGTTGGTTCTTTTACTTGGTCCTCCATGAGTGCAACAAAAGAAGAAACCACAACCATCTCAGAGTTTTCATTGCATCCCATCTTTTTAGCGACCATCGGAGCCAGCTGATAAATTCAACTTTTGCCGAATCCCATAGGAAGGACGGCAAACACATCTTTCCGATCAACAAATGCCTTTTAAAATTAATGCGCGATCAATTTCATTTACAACAGACGCAATAGCGAAATCTATATCTCAATTCTCCAGCTGCAGTCATCTTCGAGGGAAACCAGTTCAACCCAAGCCCTCTTTATAAAGTGATGATCACGTACTGCAGATCATCTGTCCATCATCATACAAAGCCCGCCCTGGCAATTTGATTGGCCCAACCATTTCTGAACCAATCATAACTACTCCAGTCCAAACCGAACTTCCGACCTAAAAAGGTTGTGACCTGACACCACTACTAAACCTAACCATGCATATCATATGCACGTAACACTCATTTCCGCAAAAAAAGCAGTTTAGTATGCGAGGAATTATTAGTTACTTAAACTCCATTGTGTAACAAGCAAATTAAAATTATATACATTTATTATTCACAATATGGAAAGAGGAAATAAAACATAGTTTGTTAAGAGCATGACTCAATAATGCCAATCGGGAGACATGCGAGTCAGTCAGACATGATTTTGACCACTTCATTAAGTTTTTGTTTTGTAAAAAGCCTTTCTAAAAATTTAATTTCGTTTGCATCACTTGTATCTTATTTTTAATAAATGTTTTATCATCCAATTGCCTGGATTCCAATGCTTGTGAAATGGAGCTCTTCATAAATGAACTGAAACTCAGCGTTAAAACTGCCTCACAGACACAATAAATATATAGAAAGTTTAAAAATGTTTAATTTTAAACTAAACAAATTCAAAACGAAAAGAACCCCGACTACTCTCTGCTTATGTAATCCATATGATAAATGCATTTCTCTATATAGGCGCGTTAACTACGGCGGTCAATATTGCGGCGACACAGACACTAATAAACAATTTAAATATCTCCTTGCTATATTTGAAACATCCATAATCATTACCTTTGCCAGTTCCTTGAGACAGCTTTTGCGTTATTGGCAAGCGTCACCCTCTGGTTACATGAACACAGGATTACCCCTGAATCAGCAAACGAACACATCTGGGATTTTTTAGAAAATAATCACACGACGCACAACCTATTCGATATTCTATAATTAAATCAGCAAATCGAATATTCAGGATTTAACACAGAGTAACAGATCACTACCAGTAACAAAGGGCACTATACCAGTCTGTCACAGGCAATTCTAGTTGCATTTTTAATCAATTATTTTTTGTCCATTGACAATGTTCTGGCCCGCCATCTAATGTCAAAACTATTTTTTGGCCTGTTGCCAACTTTACTTTCCAACCCCTGCTCTAGCCTTTACTGCCTGTACATATAAGTCAAATAGCACTCCAAACCATGTCCATGTGAACCAGACATTGACTTTCAAACTAATGGATTCTCAAATTCAAAAGTGGCAGTAGAGCACCTTGAAAACAGCTGGACTATGACCTCTTTTATCAAACACGCCTCTGTTCAAGCCTGGCACTGGGTGTGTTCTCAGTTTGAACGATTACACTCACACTGCTAAAATTTGGACATCTTCTCTTACTAGGATTCCTGAGATATTAAGCTTAGAGCAGTTTGTGAATGCTTGGAAAAGCACATTCCTGCGGAAAATGTTTAAACCTCAGAATCACTCTATTACTTATTATTATTGTTACATTGTGGACAATCACAAGATCCAAAAGCGTCAATGTCCACAAATACTTAATAAAAAGCTAAAGATTTAGCTTTAGCTAAATAAATGTCATAAAATATGGCAATTTTCTTATTTCAATTTTCTTTATTATCATTCTAATACGCAGAACTGCTGCTAAAACATTTTTCATTAACAGTAATGTTGAAAACATTTGTGCTGCTTAATATTTTTGTGGAAACTATGATATTTTCAGGATTCATTGATGAATAGAAAATTTAAAAGAATAGGAAGTTCAAAAGAACAGCATTTACTTGAAATAGAAATCAAATTATAAATGTAATTTTGCTTTTGATCAATTTAATACATCCTTGCTGAATGAAAGTATTTATTTTAGGGATGCACAATATATCGGCCACATTATCGGTATTCGGCCGCTATATGATAATTTTTAATGTTATCGTTATCGGCCCAACAAGAACATTTAGCCGATATCTAAAAGCTGATAAATAATGTATTATTTCCTTCAGCTGATGCACTTTAGATGTGCACTGTTCAACATGACACTTTTAAATTGCTTGAAATACGATTGAAATCACTTTAAAAAAGGAAAATCCAGTTAAAGTGCAAAATGTGCAGCGCAAGTCTGCCATTTCGGCTACACTACATTAAAATAAGAACAATCATAATTGTGTTTGTATCTTGGCTTTTAATGAGGAAAATCAAAAATGGTCTAAAAATTTGGATTTAGGTTTATCGGCCAAAATATCGGGAATCGCCTTTCAAATATAAAGAATTATCGGTATCGGCCAAAATTTGTCATATCGGTGCATCCCTAATTTATTTCTTATGCGATTTTTATTGACCTCAATTTTTAAATGGTAGTGTAAATTACTAATATACATGTTAGTGTGTGTTAATAAAAGTTAGCATAAAGCACTAATAATTTGACGAAATCTGTTGAATCTAGAAATGAAAAATCTATTTTCCATACTGAATCTGTACATAACAATTTTGTAAGGAATTACAAAATTGACATCATTAAAAGTACAAAGACAAAATAGTACAAAATTTAAACATCAGCTATAAAATATTATTGGGTTATCTGTATTGGCAAGAGTTATAATATTGTAAGCTCTGCAACTGCTGAAAAAAACTTATTAGGATATTGAGATATTAATCAATGACTGACTTAAAAAAAACGTTTTCTATAGAGGTCATATAGTGGGGGGGGGGTTCTTCTCAAAACTACCTATAAAGTCTAAAAACGCCTTGCTCTAAAAATCTGAAAGATGATGTGAATGAAATGAGACGTTTTTAATTTTTGTCCAGCCAGCCAGCCTGCACCAGCGGTGCCAGTTCAGGAGGGTGAAAGTACACTAAAGACAATCTACCTCTTAATCTCATTATTAGATTTTCAGCCATGTGTGGCATATTGATAAAACCCTAGTGAATAAGGAAGAGCTTGAGGGGTTGAAACGGAGGGTTCTGGATATCTATTCAAAAGATCTGTACAAAAGACATCCAGATAGAACTGCTGAGAGAAAACCCTTGGTTTAAATTCATGCAAATGGTTGGTGCAGATAAACAACAGCTGTTAAGGTCACTATGTTATTCCCAAAAGCTTGTTTTCACACATATTGAGATGTTCTTAAAATGTGGTTTTTGAATTGTTCACCAGCCCCCTCACTCACTAAAACATGCATAGTACACTCAAGTAACCAAGTGCCTCTACCATGAAGAGCAAAGAGTCTATTTGTGAGAAACTTTTACACTGTATAAAAAATGCCTCCTTTTGTTTAACAAAGTTCAGAAGCGAACATACTATGGAAGTCCAGAGATTTCAGTAATAACTGCATCTATTTTGCCAGAAACTTATAGAAGGGGTCCATCTGTGGACTAAACTCTAAATAGATACCACACTGTTTTCTAGGTGTGATCTAAAGCAGACCTGAGTAATATGGGGGGCAAGTATCTATAGCTCTGTGAAATAATTGTGATGTTATGACTTCAAGTACCTTCTAACGCCAACCATATGAACCTTTCTCTGAAAAACAATGCACTTTTTCTTACTAAACTACATCTGCAACTGCTTAAACAATTGCAGAATGTGGGGTAGTTTATATTAGTTTGAATAGATATGAGGATTAAAAAGACAGAAACCACATGACTTGTTTGAGATTCTGCGAACAAGACTTAAAATAGACCTTCTGAACCTAACTTTGAACACTCATTTTCACATTCCACCAAACTCCAAACTCATCCGCTCAAAAAGAATGTGCTTTTTAATCCCTTGAACTTGGATTGGGTCCTGTGCCAAATCTCTTGGAGGAACCAGATAAGTTTGCCTCTGAAAAAGAGATTAAACAGGGTGTTCGGAAGATGGAAGTGAAAGTTTAGAGAGCATGAGGACTCCGAAAAGTTTATATTATTATATTTCTTTATATTATATATATATTTTTTATACTATACAAGTTACGTCACATTATAAAGAATTCAAACCCAGAACTTCTAGACTAGAGGGCAACTCTGGCCTCAGAGATCCACTTTCCTGCAGAGTTTAGCTCCATAACCAAGTTATGTATTAATTTGAGTGAATTGGATTTCAATTTTGAGTGATTAATTTTGCATGGTGAAGGTACCATTTTGTAAATTTTTTAATGGTAAATATTTGTAGCATAATTGTATTTGAATTTCATTTTATCTTCTTGACTTCAGTTCCCTACCAAGTGTGGCATCATATAGTAATGCCACTGGACTTGTCCCGATGAAAACACATGAAGGTTGTCATGTTTGTAGGATAACTCAACTAATTGTAGATTTTACGGTATGAACGATGTAGCCAATCACAGACATATGTGTTGATTTCTTGAACGCAAAGGCCAATCAGAAGTACTCAAGGTAGACTTTTTGTTCAGTGCTGAATTCTGTATGCTGGCAAATTCTGAATTATACAAAAAAAACAAAGTGTGGATATTATGAAATATTCATTGTGCAGTCAGCTTCATTGATAATAGCAAAGATGTTTGAGATTGCAATGAACTGTCAGGTTTTTCAGAAATATTTAAGGGAGGGCACTTTGCACGCATTCAGTCATGCCAGTGGTTTGCGTATTAATGCTTTAATTACAAATCATTTTTTCATAGGGGTAGGGTTGGGTTTAGCCATTTTATTTCTTGTTTTTGGTATTTATTCAAGTGCCTTTTTTAACAGAGACTGAGAGTCCATTACTTTTTTTTTTTTTTTTTTTTTGTTTTGTTTATTTTTTCTGTATATTTAAAATGTTTTCCATTTTCAAAAAAAAAGGTGTACCTGCATTATTATGGCATTATCATTAATTTAGAAGTAAATGGTCAATATCTATCGTTTATCGCAATAATCTCTTGGACAATCTTATTCACGTCCGACAAAATTTGTTATTGTGACAGGCCTATTGTTGTTTTTAATCCCTCACCTGAAATTCAGGCCCTGAGTAGTCTCAATGCACCAGTTTGGTGAGCCAGGCATGTTTGAAACATCCTGACAGCTAATTCCTCAACCTGTAAAGCCTATCATCCTTCACCACAACAACTGTTACTGAGATAACTCAAGTCTTAAGTCACTGAGGAGATACAGATGGGCCATCTCTATTCTATCAGGACTGCACTTTATCAAACCACAATTGCATGCAGGGAAAACAAAGGCAAATGAAAAGTGGAGTCTGTGAAAGATGTATTAGGCTGGGGGATGTAATATGTAGACCAGAAGGGATGTGAACTAAAAGGGCTGAAGGGGGGTGTTGGGGCCAGATTTGCTAATCTCTAAAAGCCGGGCAGCTGGGTCTGAGCCGAGTACAGAAACCCTCGTCTTAGAGCAGATACCTGCTGTGCCCATTCTCATCCGCTTTACAGCACTGCTGCCAGATTCACTCTGATTGGTCATCTGGGGCTTTTTTGAGGTTATCTGATTGTGTCCTGGACCAAATGGATGAGAGCTGTAACATGATTGGTCATTAGAGATTCTGAACTGAAAACAGAGATGGTATGGGGGTCAGCTGTTTGACCAGACAATGACCACCAGACTTGTACAGTGAGTTAAAGTAAACCTCGCTTTTACCTGATGTTGTTTTTAGTAGTCATTTTAATGTTTGGCTGGCACATCTAAAGATAAGATATTAATACACACCTGGCACTGTCAATAGAAGGTGCTATTTATAAGGCAAACTACTTTTGGAAAGGCTATGAGATGGTTACTTGGTTAGCCTGAGCCGTGATCCTACTCCCTTTAAGGTTGGAATTAAGCAGCAAGGCTACTGTGTCTGAAATGTGTCGGTCTACTGACAGAGGATAGAAAGGAATTCAGCGGTTGGGCAGTCTGCTCCAGCCAAGCAAATACAGTAAAACACAGAGAAGAAATGGGGAAGAGATGCTACATGTGTGCACTGCGAAGTACTTTTACAGGGCCTGTGAAATAGCGTAGACTCCGATTCAACCCACAAAATAAATACTGCACAAAAGACGTTTGTCTTTGCCATTTGAGGTTATACAATGTAATGAAGGGTTGTGTGTTTTACCCTCACATGGCAGAGACCCTGTTTCTAAATCCCCTGGCAGCCATATCTTACTGATGAGGTAATTCCACAAAAGCACAGCTAGCCTTATCACAATCCTGCCTCCCTCCTCAACCACTTTAACCCCGGCAATCGGGACACATCGGAGTTTTCTCAGAATGGATGCACTGACCTAAGGTGAAACCAAAATACCATTAACAACATTATGATGCCATTAATCCACATTTTTCTGTTGACTTTATGGGAAGAGTAAAATGAGTCTTTATCTTCCTCAGACAAGATAGATTTTACTGAGGGTTTCATCATGTTGAAGGTTATAGTTAATGGGGAAAAGGGCAAGGACACTAATTAAGAGCCATGGACATGACTATGTTCCAGATGAGAGAAATCCGGTCTGCCTGAGAGTCTTGTCATGAACTGACATTCTTGACATTCAGGCTTGGTAGAGAAGAAGAAATGAACTATTATGTTTCTTAACACGTTTAGATTTACATTAACATTGTGACCTGATCGTTAATGTGAGCCACACATCATGTTTGCTAAAATTATGGACTCTATAATCGTTACAGTATTGTGACTAGGCATGCTACAATAGTCAGTGTTACACTGTAAAAAATAGTAAAAAAAGTAAGTAACCTGGTTGCCTTAAAATTTTAAGTTGATTAAACTGGAAAAAGTGAGTTAATACAATGAAGGAGATTAATTTAATAATCAGAAACTCAAAATAATAAGTTATCTCAACTAAATGAATTATTATAAAGTTGATTTGACAAAAGAAAAAATGTTGTGATTACTACACTGTAAAAAAATATTGTTGGTTTAACTTAAAAAGTAAGTAACCTGGGTTGCCTTAAAATTTTAAGTTGATTGAACTGGAAAAAGTGAGTTAATACAATGAAGGAGATTAATTTAATCATCAGAAACTCAAAATGATATGCTATCTGAACTAAATAAATTATTTTAGTTGATTTGACAAAAGAAAAAATGTTGTGATTACTACACTGTAAAAAAATATTGCAGTTTAACTTAAAACCTGGGTTGCCTTAAAATTAAGTTGATTGAACTGGAAAAAGTGAGTTAATACAATGAAGGAGATTAATTTAATCATCAGAAACTCAAAATAATAAGTTATCTCAACTAAATAAATAGTTTATATAATAGTGTACGCAGTACCGGTACTTCTACATTTTACTCATAAGCGTACCTGCACTTTTTGTTGCGTAACTGCACTTCTCGCATATAGCCGGTACTCTATACACCCGACAGAAAAAGCGTGAAGGCCATTTAACCCCTTATTTACTGCACACATCTGCAGCGTGTTACGGCTGCGAAACGGCAACCGGAGCTGATCACGGGATTCGCGGCCACCGCAAGTGTGAGTAGTGCGTATCTTTTCGGCTTGCATGTTAATCAGATTAAGTGCAGTCACACCGCGTGGAGGAGCGTCGCGTAGCACAGTGAATCGGGGGTTCTGTCGGCGCCATCGCACCAAGTCTATTTTTGTTATGGTCACGCTCATTTAAGGTGATAACACACTTTTGATGGAGAAAATAAATATGATTTCACACAAAAAGTGACCAAAATGCACAGAATTTGCATGTCTAGTGTGTTTTAACAAGAACTGGAGTAGGCTACGTCAGAAAAGAAAAGACTCAAACATATTTATACAAGATTTAGCCATTTAAACGTTTTAAATATTCAGTTTGGGTAAAACTATGTTTTATAAATAAATAAAACAAGCAAGCTAGTCAGAATATAAGCTTTTCATTTAATTTATGTAATAGCTTACACAGACAGGTATAGCCTACATGCCCAAATCAAACCTAGTGTAGGCCTACTTTTTTATGTTTGCTGTCTTGTAAACATATCGAATAGTCATGACTGAAAAGACAATATCGAGAGATGTTTTCATGGTGGTTTCTGTTGTTTACCATTTACATGCAATTTTTGTATAGCCAACTTCCCATATTAACAAACTTCAAGAATCAAGTTTATTAATGACCAACTTCTAAAAAGAGAATGTTTATTTTTAAAGAAATGCGTGCACACACACTACTTGTTTAAATACATTTATGTTGTTAATAAATAACAATAAATTGTTGTTGTAAGAGCAATATTTCCAAGTTTTGTTTTTCCCTGTAAAAATCTCAAATGTCATGATTTGCCAATGCAAGAGAGTACCGGCGACTTTTTCCCCACTTCAAGCACTGGTTACGGGTGAAACACACACCGATGAAATGGTTACGGGTGAAAGTGTTTAACCACACACCGATGAAATCACTTGTCCACCCCTGCCCACTGTCATTTTGATTTTATAGTGAAATATAATTATTTAGTTCAGTTAGAGAGCATTACATAACAATTAAAAACTGAATACGTCAAATTAATTCAGCGTGTAGCCGAACGAGAGTTGCAGGACAGATCAGCAGCAGGAGTCAGATTTCATACTGATCACGTGGCGAGAGTGAGGACAGCTCTCTGACAAGACGCTGCCGGTAAGATTTGGTTTCAAAGCAAAATGTAAAAGTGCCTATTTGGCAATATTTTTGGATTCAGAGATTAAACCCAATGCTAATAGTTCCCTGCATAGCATGGTGTATGCCATGCTTATTCGTTTGTTAATAAAAGTTCTGTTTAATAAAGCATGTTTGTTTATTGTACTGTTTTGATGTGGTTTTCATTAAGAAGAACAATGAACCCAGCATTCAAGCAATTGCCGCCCCAAAATTGCAGTTAATTTGAATATAAAATGCACACAGCCACAGGGCTTTCATTAGCAATTTAAAAGCGAGGTGGAAAAGAGGGAAAAACCACAACAGATTGTACTACATACGTTATTAAATTCAGTGACTTTTTATATAAAGCGGCTTAGTCCAGTCAATCTTGATTGATTGGTCAATAGCTGTGTTTTATTCACGATAAAATATGGCCACTTTACCCAAAGATTCTATCTATTACTACACAACACCCCTAGCAACCACTCTTCGCAACTTAAACACGTTCACATTGATATTGTTCATTGACGCTTATAGAGTAATGTGAGAGATTGAGTAAGCGAGTGCATTTACAGTAGATATAGCATTTTCCTTCAGGTCAGTCATATTCAGTCACTATTCATAATTAAAAAAAAATCAGTTTCAATGTCCGCAGGATATCCAGTCCTTAACATAACAGTTAAGGGGTTTTACAATAAATAAAGGAAACAAACAAGATAATACTTTCTGCCATCTCGGTTTCCATTACATTAACTTTTTGTTTAGTGTGTGTCACAAAAATGAACACGAACACTTATTACTTGTCTCAGTTTTTTCTTCACAAAATATGATCTTTTGAAGATTGTTGGTAACCAGTTTTGGTGACTATTGGCTTTCTCCAAATATTTAATTTAAAGGCTGGGTTGTGGAGTTGGGTCTAGTTAAGGGCAGTTTCTTTTTGTACTGTTTCGTTCTGATTTTTGTACTGTTTTCGTTCGATCTGCTTATGCTTTTGCAGTCTCCTACAAATTATCATGTCTTTTCATGAGACTTGGTTGGAAAGCCACACTTGAAAGTTCATCTGATCTAAAGCGAAAATGACACAATCGTGCTAAATAAGGATCATCTAGGCAATTTTCATTTCCATTTCCTGTTTATTCACGTTTCAACTTAACCTAAAATACTAGATAGGCCTTAAAGGGTTAGTTCACCCAAAAATGAAAATTCTGTCAGTAATTACTCACCCCCATATTGTTTCAACCCCGTAAGACCTTTGTTAATCTTCAGAACACAAATAAAGATATTTTCGATGAAATCTGAGAGCTGGATCACTCCTGCATACTAGTCCATAGGCTTCTTGAGGAATTGAAACTTGCCAATTTGAAACTTGAAACTAGTCCAAGTGACTTCAGTGTCTCAAGCTTAACTTTATCAAGCGACGAGAATACTTTTTGTGCGCAAAAACAAACAAAAATAATGACTTTATTTCAACTATTCACTTTCTTCTCTATGAGCCTCTAGTCAGTTAACGTAGCTCACCATTGGCCGATGCTGGTAATGTGTGTGATGCGTGTGACGTACAATAACAGAAGCTTACGTTATTAAACTAGTAATCTGACTCAAGGCAGCGAGAGAAGTAAATGAATAGTTGAAATAAAGTTGTTATTTTTGTTTTTTGCGACAAAAAGTTCTCATCGATTTGATAAACTTAAGATTGAGCCACTGTAGTCACTTGGACTATTTTAACAATGTCTTTAATAACTTTGAGGCCAGCAAGTTTCAATCCCTCAAGAAGCCTATGGACTAGTATGCAAGAGTGATCCAGCTCTCAGATTTAAAACTACACAGTGTAACTCTTTTAGTGTATTCTTAGCTAAAAACACTTAGTTCTTTCAAAAATATATGTGCTCATTAATGTATATTTACTTCGTTCAAGTAATAAAGTATTCTCGTGACTCGTGAGTGTATAATATGCCATTGAAAATACATACGAGTCGAGTAAGGGGTCTAAAGGGTTCTAATGTCAGTCGCCATGTTGCCCCTCCATCTTGAAAGTACATTAGCCAAAAAGGGACCAACCGTTAATTCAAGCTTCGCCTTTCGCGTTTACGTTTGAGTTAACACTCATTGACGAGGTCGAACTGGAAGCCATGTTAATCTTGGACTACATTGGTCACCGTAGGAGTTAAAACGAAATCGAAATTGAGAGGAACAGAAACTAAAATTCACTGAATGATCATATACCTTTTCACAGCTAGATGGGGGTAAAAATCACACAGTGTAGCTTTAATCAAAAATATCTTAATTTGTGTTCTGAAGATGAACGAAGGTCTTACGGGGTTGGAACAACATGAGGGTGAGTAAATACTGACAGAATTGTCATTTTTGGGTGAACTAACCCTTTCTAGATAAAAGCCCATATAACTTGAACAGCAAATGCAGCAAAACCGTCTGTTAAGCAATTAACAGTGCATTTAGCCCACAATGTGCACTTAAAATGTTATCAACAATTTGTGATACAACTTTTCCATTGCATCGCTGAAATAAAGTTAACAACTAAAGGAGATTAAATATGAAAAACAGGAACCATATGAACTACATTACAAAATAATGTTAATTGATTAAAAAGCTTGTTAGAGACAAGCATAATTAAGAGTAATGTCAGCAGCAGTCTGCAAAACATCAACTTATATCTAGATGCTAACATGGGAAAAGAACCCCAAACAGGACAGGAGTGGAGTTTTTCCAAATTCTCAATGACTTAATCAGACCCAAAGTGAGTCAATCCTTGATCAGATAAAAGGCAGTTCTTATCATGTAAACATAGCAAATTAAGATAGGTGTCTGCTATTGATTTGTATGCACAAAAGGTCTATTCCTGCAAGGAAATGACAAAAGTCAATAGTGCCGCTAACCTACTGAGAGGCAATAAACCTGGTCTACAACAAGCTGTTTTTAATGCCATGTGCCTTACACATAAGGACTGGAATTTCATGCAACTCTGAGCAAAAAGCAAGAAAAAGCTTTTTATGATCCTCTCAAACATGCCACAAATACCAATAAATGTAATAATAGCACAATCTCTTGCTCTTTGTTATGCAATGTGTTATGGGGTACACCGTACGTGGTTCAAATGGGACTACTAACACGTGAAGTGCTGGTAAAGTAACAGCACATAATACAAGAACTTGGCAACCAGACACTCTTGTAAAAGTATTTATCCTGGCAGTCCTGATCTCCTGTTTTGCACAAGAATGAAAGCCTGGCCTAACATGAAAATTCCTGTACGGTTCTGGACTGACACACAAAACCCAAAATAGAACCAGGAGGATATTTAGTTTCTCTTGTTCTTTCTTGATTAGTTCTTTTCCCAGAAAACACCCTGTATGGCAAAGTACTGAAACAAGACTTTTGATTGGTGAATCATGCACTGGTTACAACTGATACAAGCAAAAGTGATGAGAAAAGAAAAAAACTTAAAGAGGAAGTTTTCTTTTTATGAATAAAAATATTTTTGCTACATAAAAAGTGAGTAACAACCAACTGGCTGGACTATACATTGGAAACCATTCTATGGTTCCCAATGCCACATCTTGCACAAAGACAGACATAGATTTCTCTATAAAATTATGTTGAAGTATTATTTCTAAGCAACCACATTGTTGTGCAAGCAAACGCCTACCAATTACAAAAGATAAAAACAGTAAAGCGTGATTTAGCCTCCATACAAGTAGAAAATCAATATTATGAGCTGTGAATGTGGCGATGGCAAGCTTGCGCTTAACAACATTCCGTGCAAATGTTAAAAATGCCACTGTGACCATGTGTTGGCAGAAAGTATATTAAAACTCAGCTTAGTTCTGTGGTTTGATGATCACGTAGAATTTCACAGTAATCTCTATCCGCTGACTCAGCCCAAGTGGCAACGGTTTGGCAAGCCAAAACATGAAATTATAAGCAATAGCGTTTCATTCTGTGCGTATTCCTATACTTCAGCCTGAGACTGATGTTGTTCTATAATAGGCTTAGAAATGATTGCTGAATCACATCTGGTGGCAGGAAGCTCCTCTGAGGAGTGTTTTTTTTTTCATTCTTTCTTCGGGAGTGCAGAAGTTCTCAGCCTTAAAATTATACTCCCAGTTATGACTCAGTCATCATAATAAAGCTGCTGCAGACATGTCTGATTCTGAGACATTCACTCATGCACTCTAGAACATTCACAGAAGGAGACTATGAAACTTTTCCCAAGAATCCAAATGAATTAAAATATAGACAACTATAAATGTCATGCGTGTGAAAGAATCTAGTTTTACATTTTCTTTTTAATTCATGGAGGGACTGTTAATATGATTCCCAAAACTAGCGTTCAAGACCAGCACAAAACCATTCAGTTCACAAACCAGCTGAAAGTACACTAGGTCATACTTACATCACTCTTCCTAAACTTTGCCTTCAGGCTCTTCATATTAGTCCATTCAGATTTTAACAGACCCCAAGACACCTGAATGAAATCAGACTTTAGTTAGTTATACACACATACTCCAAAGCAATGAGTTGCTCAATACGGCGGAAAGGATCATGTCAGCAGCACTGTTATTAATGGCAAAACTAGGACCAAGCTTTTGGAGGCAAAACAGGGTGGATCAAGTTACAGTGGCATTAGTACTGAATCTAATGCATGTTCACTGTGCGAATTTTCAAAATGTCAGAGAGTTTTGTAGTTTCTTCCAGACACTTCCGTCCAGACACTCTATAAACTCCATAAATACACATAAACTGGGGTCACTGGTATTCTTAGATCTTCCTGAAGAGTCTCCACGGGAAAGTGAAAAGTTTAGATGGAGTGTTCAGAAAGACTCTCCAATTAGATAAGAAAAGCAAACAGGACTGACCGCGCGCTTCACTGAGGAACAATGGCAACATTGTGCGCAACTAACGTTATAGCTGACAGGAATGATCATTGTAAACAACACTGGCATGTAGCCTACATGTAACATTGAAGCGAAATTACAACTATTTTATTTGGCAGCGTGAAGTCTGAAATGTTTCGTGCTAACGTTCAGCAGAAATCCATTTGTAATAGCATAAAATTGGAAGAAGAAAAAAATACACGGGAAAAGAGTGTTTAGATTTCTGCACTTACCCACTTTGCAAAAGTTAAGCCGCACACACAGACCTCAGGGGTTTGTTGCTAACACACTTTTCCGAGTGGTAATAAGTGCTTCATATACCATTTAGTGCAATTTGGACTCGTAAATATAGGGGGGTAAATACGAGCAAAGGGCTAAAGGGGAGAAACCAGGAGCAAAGTTATTCACCGACAACAATCCATTCAAGTGGCGCTCGCGTTGCCTCTGATTGTCCCCGGGCAGATAGAGTGACGTCACCACCAATGTGTCCTCGTGACTACCAAGCTTGACTCTTACCTTACAGTAACTACACGAGACATGTTTTATTATTCCCCTCACAGAATGTTTACCACGCTAGAAAAATGTTGTTTACCAAAATATCTGTGACTGTTTAATAAGATAAAAAATAATCATGTCACCTAGGATGTCCCCAGGCTTTTTAAATTTCTCTGTATAATAAATGTAAAAAAATAATAAAATATAACTGCCAGGAGATTTAGGCTTATTAACAATTCTAATTCATTATTAATTATATTAATTAATTAAAATTAGTCATCTAATAACTAATTATTTAGGCTAACTAATTTAAGTTTATTTATTTTTTTACATTCTGTGAGTAACCTATCTTGAGTTTATGTAACCAGCCAGCATTTGAATTTGAAAGTTCATTCAGATCGAAAAAGGGCATAAGCTAAATAGCTATTCCTAATTTTTAAAGCTATAAACTGTTACGAACTGTACGAATATTATTTTACGGTAGGCCTTGTAACAAACGAAACCATTTTATTCTATCCGGGAAAGAATTTAACCAGTGTCAGTAATCGCTCGAGAGCATATATCTTTATGATGATGTGGCTATAAATAAGCTAGAAGTTGTGAGCGATATGCAATAGCCTACTTTCCACTGTGACCATAAAAGTGTCCTCGGGGTCTGAACTCTGAAGCCAAACGTGCTGATTCGATATAGTGACCTATGGGTGCAGCAGAGCTGGGGAAGGGCACCGCGAGGTGGACACGTCCAACGATTTTAGTACCGTTGCCTATACTAAATACTGAAGTCCATGTAAAATGCCAACAAAATAAAAAAAATTAAAATGGCTTGATAGTAGTAGCCTATATCGACCATGGCATCAAATCGAACTGTGGCCCACATGAGAGAATATTTGGTCCTGAGACTGAGTATTTGCTGTTTCTTTTTCAAATAAACCTCTAGGGACAAATAAAAGGCTTGTATTATAATCACTGCTGTAATATCAAGCACATTCATGCTTCATTATGTAGTTTTGGCTTTCACTGTAGGCTAATACAAGTTGACAGTAGGACTAATAGATTGACAAAGAAGCCTGCCCTTTAATTTCCTCAGAGCTGCTGCAAAATATCTGTGGTGATGCAGCACCAGAACAAAAAATAACACCAATCTCATGCTTGTCTCTTTGGTTAGTGTTGGGTCTATGCCCTTGGTGGTCCATTGCCACAAGCAGCAGAGTAATAAACAATACATTTAAATAACAGGTTATGTTACAGACAAATTATATCATGACAAAACATTCATTATGAGAATATGAAAAGCAACACAGCCCAAGGTACAGACACATTTGCAACACAAGTTTAGCTTATTTTCCTTTCAGAAAAATAAATAAATAAATAAAATATGTACACTATTGTTCAAATGTTTAGGGTCGGAATGATTTTTTTATAGTAGGCTAATATATTTATTTTTCAGCAAGGATCCATTAAATTGGTCAAAAGGTTTTTTAACTTTCTTTTAAAATCAATGAAAAATATATATCATGGGTTCCACAGAAATATTAAGCAGCACAACCATTTTTAACATTGATAATAAGGATTTCTTGAGCACCAAATTTTAAATTGTATATTTCATAATATTACTGTTTTTTTTGTGTTTTTTTATTTTTATTTTTTTACTGTTTATTATCAAATAAATGCAGCCTTGGTGAGCATTAGAGAGTAGAAACTTCTTTCAAAAAACATCAAACATATATACCGAAATATATATAAAAAAGAGAAAACATTTTTTTTTCATCCAACAAACTAGGTAACTAATACATTTTATAATTAACATTTATAAGACATGACAACTTGAGCAACAATACAATTGAATCAAATCACTTTATTCACAATTCTTTAGTACAATTTCCTCAACATGACAGTGTGGATAACAAGTATCAGATAACCTTCAGAACAGACACAGGTAGAGTATGAACACGCATATTGCAATATACACAGAACACATGGGACACAAATACAGGCAGTACAATACAGCATACTATACAGAGTATAAGTACTTATAGGTAAAAAGAAAGTGCAATAACCACAGTTCACATATTCTCTTTGCAGAAGTTCGCAGAAGTGATACACAGTTTGTGACCAGCAATGCAGTATCCAGTAGTGCAAATGGAATAATAATAAAGACGGTTTTAAGAACATACTTATTGAAAGGTGCAGTCGTTCCTCCTTATTAATCTTCATTGTCAACCAAGGACTAACATTTGTACAGCCACACAGAATAATACCAAATGGCTACACAGTACAGAATAATTGGAACCTTTACCAAAACCATGTGTTTCTGCATATTCATTGAAACAAGGATCTGGCTGTTCTCCCCACACTCATCCTTGTGGCCAATATTCTGGTTTATCTCCTCATTCATTGGCTAAATAAAGGTTTGGATGTGACACCCCTAACCTCACTTCAGTAACTGAAGATTTCACTGAGCTGGCACTGTACGGGAACAGCTATATGTCACACTCACAAACCAAATAGGATAATGCTCAGCTTTTCATCATAAAATGTTTCCGGCTAAATATATCTCATGAAGTGTCCCACTATTAAATGGGTTCATGATTTTCATTGGTGCTGACAACATGTCCACTGATCACGCAGTTATCCGTAGTAAACATGTCAGTAATGATAAATCTCACTGCTTTCCCCATCATGAATAATATATTGCACACAAATGTAAAACAGTATTTTTATATGCATGCCAAAAACTCAAGTGGTAGACGTGCACCACTCCTATATTAATTGCAGTTTAGGATACAAAATGAATTCTAACTGTGATGAAAGATGTGAAGACAAAACAACAATGAAAGACAAATGAGGTCATCAGTAACTACACTTTCGGCTTGGATTACGTTTGGAGAATGGTTCCTGCACTGAATTGAAAGTGTTAAGAAATCATAGGTGTCAGCGAAGGATTACTGTATTTACTGTAAATAAACTCATCTCTCAGAGTGGATCTTCTCTAAAACGAGTTAATGCCTGATAATTGAATTTCTCTGTCCAGGAGGGGGTAGTGCTGTTCTGTTATAACTACTCAATTTCACTCCAACCTTCTGGCATCCTCTCTCCACTCATCCTTCTGCTTAGAGCAGATTTGAAGAGGGTCTTTCATTAAACGCTTTCAACGAAATCCCCTTGAATGCTATCCACTTTAAGCTCAAACCTGGCACATAAGCACACAAAATATTCTGAATATATTGACGGGACTTGTGCCTCCACTTATACTGATTAAAGTCCCTATAATACAACATCCACAGCAAATCAATATTAGCAACCCAATAAATATAGGCTGCTGCATAATTACACAAATACTGTGTCTTTTTACATTCAGTTAATTGGTATCCATAAGAATTTCATATTAGCTATGTCTATTTTTTTTATTATTATTATTTTTTTTACTGATTTCCTTGGGGTCTTATATCTGTTACACACATTTTCAGAAGCAACCTTGGCTGCATCCAAAATCACACATTTCCCTACTAGCCATAAGGGGTGAAAAACAGTATTTGGCAAAAGAAGTCAGAACTCATAGTAGGCAGAAAGTACCCAGATGACTTCTGAAGTGTGCATTCGATGGACACTTTACTATCCAATGAGGCCACAGAAAGAGGCCACATGATTTGTGAAAGGCTGAGCTGAACTGTTGTCGGTAGGTCACATGATAATGAATTGTGAATTCAATTGCAAATTATTTATTTATTTTTTTTGGACTATCAACGCATCATAGCATATTTTCGTATATTTTAGACTAAGGAACTGTTTTTTTTTTGTTTGTTTGTTTTTTGTTTTGTTTTTTTTTTAATGGAGATATGGTTGAAAAGGTGCATTTAAGATATCTTGGCATTTCATTGAATAAATATCTAAACTTCAATCTGCACACTTCATTACAACGCAGTGCTAAAACGAGAGACAGTTATCTGAAACTTACTAACATCTTACTTGTATAACATCTGTCTGTTCAGCCTAGTCTTCTTCTTCTGTCTCAGTTCTTATTTTGGGACAATATGTTTCCTTCATATTTGCTAACAGCACTTTTGGTTTTTCTAATTTATCAGTTCCAAAAGGCACATCAAATTTTAATTAATCCATTCCAGACCGTCCACTTTATCTGTGTTTCGTTCCCCTTCCTTCTGGCCGCAGATATAGATACCCGTGTCCAAAAAGGCCAGCTAATATAAGGGTTTTGTTCCTTATATACATTTTGTGTAGAAATGAGCCATTGATTTGTCATTCATGCTCTCGCATTTGTTGTATGATCTGTTTGTTTGTTGTTGTTTTCAATATGTCTATGATTGTTTAAAATGTTTCTGTCCTGGACTTTGAATAAGATTTGTTGTGTGTCCTCAATTTGTTTTTGAGACTCATTTAGAGGAAGTGTCTGAATGTGTTTTGAATTCAAAGAATATCATAAAGCAATGTGAGTTTACTTGACGCACTTTGGTGATGTGAAATGTGTTCAATGTAACAGAAGAAAAACAAAACAGAATCCATTATAATTAAACAAATCGGCAGTCATTAACTAGTGGAGTTTAGAAAATGTAATCATTAAATTGAGGATAATATTGTATTTTAGCTTAGGTTGGCAAACAAATCAAAAGGGATGTGATGCATTTCATATTTCACCAGACAATAGATCATCTTTCAATGTTTGTTTAATCATGTTTGTGTTCATCAATAACAACGTACAGTGGGAAATATTTATGTATTGAAGCAATATCAGATAGGCCTACAATTTACTAGGATTTTAACTCTGTTTTACTTGTTTGTTTAAAAAAAATAAAAAATGTGAAAAAAGTTTGATATTGCTTTGGGAATTTTAAAGTTACAGTAATCTGAAGAAACAATAGTAGGCATGCTTGAAATCTTAGGTTCTTAAAAATGTGTACTGTTGAGTTGCTTTTTCAGTATGCTATTGATCCAGAAGATATGTCTTTTGGAGAGAAACGTGTACACAGTTGGTTTCTCGGGATTACCGCATCCGCTTGACCCCAATACCAATCCAACTAAGTTTTTCTTACATTCCAGAGGTCCACCGGAATCTCCCTGAAAAAGAAAAAAAGGTTATTTTTTCCTTCAGACAGGTATGACATGATTTCAAAGAGCCTGCAACAGACATAAACCAAAGACAACATTACGACATACCGAACAGGTGCCTCTCTTTGCCTCCTTGTTTCCTGCACACAGCATGTCTTTGGTGATCACAAGTTCCCTCTCGTAGAAGCGTTTGCAGCGATCTCTGTTCACAACTGTCACCTCTAACATTTGCAGTTTATCAGAAGGTTTCTCGACTTCAGAATTAGTAGTTCCCCAACCTGTCACAACACATTTTGTTCCAGGTGAAACATCTTTTTCCTTTTTAGGGAGTTTTTTGGGTTTGGCTTTCACTTTTTTGTTTAGCTGCAGAAAAAAGGTCAATACTGTGAAAAACATCATACGGTCACCATGTCTAAACAACAACCACGTTCAACTCATCCTTACCCTAATCAGCATGATGTCATCTTGTTTAGTCTCTGCATTGAATGTTGCAGGTTTTGCATAACTGAGGATGCCAACACGCTGAGTGCCTTTCCTCAGAGACAGAGATCCTATGAGAACTGTCACAGATGAAATGGGCTTTCTGAAATAGAAAACTGAATTAGATCTGCAAATGCTGATACTTTACAGTGAGAGCCTTAAGAAACTGAGGGATTAGCATTAAAAACTGGGTGAATGTGTTCTGGTCAAGTGAATTTTTTTTTTTTATTAAATAAAATATATATACACATTAAATAAATGGTCCTTCAATATATTAAGTGTCTTAACCTTCTAACATTTATATTAATTATTTGATTTTGCACTTATTGTGTTCAATCTTACAGAATATGTTCTAAAGCCCTACATATTTGGAACCCCTAAAATGCATGCATGTGAATGATACCAAAATTTAAGATATGGGGGTTTAAAAATGTAATTGATTAATATCACACGTAAGAGTGCCATTTTAGTTTTTATCCTCCAAAAATCAACATGATTAAAATGTGATATTAAGTTACTACAATAGTTTTATAAAAAATAATTTAATTACAACTGCAAAATGTTGCAGAATAATGTAATATATGAATGAATAATAGCCTGTAAAGAACCTTTGTGCCAAAAGGGTTCTTTCTTGTCATTATCATCATTTTTTTTTACATAAAAGGTCCTTTGCAGTTGAGAAAAGAACCCTATATGCTTTATATATAGAACCCTTTTTTCTAAGAGTGTAGATTAAAAAAAAATACCTGACTGGTCAAATGTTCCTAATATATATTTTTTAAGAGCAAAGACATATTTTTTTAAATATAACTCTGTTTTCATCTAAAAGAAGAAAGTCATACACCTTGGATGGCTTTAGGGTGACTAAATCATGGGGTAAATTTCATTTTTGGGTGACCTATCCCTTTAAGAGTTTGAATGCACAGATAATTTTGATGGTCCCTTTTGAACATTCTATTGAATTAAGTAACTTTACAACTATTTGTCAACTTATTCTAACCCTAACCCTTCCATTCTACGAACAGTCAAATAAATAACCAAAGGTTACACCTGCAATTAATCACAGCTGTAATTCATTTCTGTAATTATACATCTACAACTACACTGTTGATCCTTCCCTTACTTCTTAACCCTAACCCTAACCATATCACAAAACCTGTCCCCAATCCTTTATCCAACCTCAATAGCAGCAAACGTCTTTGGAAATACAACAGGAACACAATAAGTAGGCTACATTGTGCCCTAACATTTATATATATATATATATATATATATATATATATATATATATATATATATATATATATATATATATATATATATATATATATATATATATATATATATATATATATATATAGTATATATATATATATATATATATATATATATATATATATATATATACACAGTAAGTGTTTTTTTAACTTAAAGTGTGACTAAATAGATCACAAAATAAAAAACACATTAAACATTTAAAACAATAAATATAAATAAACATTAATTAAATAATAAATGTATCTTAATTTGAAAAATGATTTAATTATAAAAATGAGGGAAAAAAATATTATGCTTCACATTGAGTTTGCAAGTTCATTTGTAAGCTCAAAGTGGTTGCCTTACTCTTCGCAGTCTGCTGCAGTTAAAACCCATTGGTCTTCAATGAGGATTCCTCCACACACATGGGTCTGCTCCTTCTGAATGGACACCATCCACGGCTGAAGTTTTTTGACATCTTTGCCTCCAATAATGGACACCTCAAAGCAAGCTGGAATAGAGATTTCAGGCATTTAAAGGCATTTACAGATTCAATAAAAACCAACAGATGGATTTGTTTTTTGAACTTTCTAATGAAACACTGAGACAGATAAAGAACAATTACCTGCCACTTTGAAAAAGGTGAACGCCAGGAAGTGATACACAATCAAATATCTGAAAACATCCATCTTGCCGACCGTTCTCCCAGCCAAAAGTCAATGTGTTGTCTCAGACATCCAACAATGTCAAGTGTAAGAGCAATGAGGAAATAACTGTTTTTCAATGCACGTTTTGGTTACTTTGTGGTCAGAGCAGAATCAAAAGGTGTGTATATGTGGGAGTGTTTGCATGCAATGTGATGCATCTGTTTTTGCAAATTTTCACACAAGTTGACATTTAGTTTAGAATCCAAAACCAACAGATAAATGAACTTATTGATTGTTATACGAGAGAGCAGAACTTAAAAAAATAAAAGTGCTTAAAAGCTAAGAGCGAGTTGTAAAAGACCTTTAAAGAGAGTCAAGCTTATCGACTGTACATATAAAAAAAACAACAACAACAAAAACCCCAGAAAAAAAATGTGAACCCATATCCTATTACATTGACAGAAATGCCTTTACTTTATGCAACAATCAATGAACAGAAATTGTTTGGTTCCCTAAAGACTTATTTATTAAGCTATAGCATTTTCACACAAGCTCATATTTTCTGCATTAATCAATGCTTTAGATTGAACGCATGAGTCCAACTATGGCACAATTTAGAGTAAACAGACACAGTATTTTTACATTCCTTTGTATTCCACTCCTATTCAAATAAGACTGAGAGGTGCTCTTTGTGACATGAGTTCAGACATGAGTCTTGAAAGTAAAAGTCTCATCAGGGTGCATGTACTCCTCACTGAAAGATTGATGTAAAGCTAAAATGACTAACGATTTCTCACACCTCTAGAAGCAAAGCAGAAGCTTCAAAGTAAAACACACAGCTGCAGACTCCTGATGCGCCAACCTTATAGATGTGTGAATCACAGCATGCAGATTCAAATGAAGACCCAGGTTTTTTTTAACCTCATGTCAAGAAGAGAAAATAACAGATCTTGGGAAAATTAAACTGTTTTAATAAAAGGAGTTAGGCTACTACTTGCAAATGAGAATATTTGAACTTGACATTTACAAATACAGAGCTTTTGGAAAAACTGATGTTGTAAAAGAATTTCAAGACGACTGAAACAGACACAAGCTGTGCTGCGGTTAACTATCATTGATGATCACATTATCATGCTGCAATAATTTAAATAATTAAAACGGATGAAGAAAAAGCAATACATAACTCCTGAAGTGGAACTTTGGGAAATGTAAGCTTTCTTTTAGCACAGGAAACTGAAATAAAGTTATATAGCACAAAGAAAAAAAAACAGTTTATTGGACAAAAAAAAGGGAAATTTGCTGGGTTGTTTTAACCCAACTTTGTGTCAAATATGGACAAACCCAAATGTTGGGTTAAAAATTTAATTGAAAAATTTAACCCAATGGCTGGGTTTGACCATATATGACCCAAAGTTGGGTTAAAACAACCCAGCAATTTTTTGAATGCAGTTGATATTGCACAGACATTTAAACTAGGGGTGTAACGTTATTTGAACTGAACCGAAAAACCGCGATACAGAACTCACGATTCGAATCGCGATACTCTCATTGCGTACCAGAACACGCATCTGAATTTAGGTTAAAAGTCTAGGCTACAACCTTTAACCCTTGTGCATCCTTATGAACATTTTTGTTCTTTTCAGTTTTGTTTTTTTGATCACTTTGCCTGTGTTAAAGCTAACTGCAAAAACTTGGCACAGGTGTGTATTTTTATTGGAATTTCACTATTTCACCATCATTTTCTTAAAAAAATATTTGTTTGCATTAGGTACAAAAAATACTCCCTCTCAGCACCTTTTGGACAAAAATGTCCCCATTGAAACCAATTAAAACTGCCATTTAAAATCCCTGGTTCAGTTAACTATAAAATAATGCAATCTTTGTTAAGAGGCTTTCATTCTGATGGCAAGGCATCAAAGTTTTATTTTTTACTATTTTTTATCAGGTGGTTCCATTTTTTTAAGTTTGGCCTATAAAACAAATATCGCTTTATTCCCGTTTTCCTGGTTCGGCATGCTATAGAGCCAACTGGATAAATTATGCAACAATATTTGTGTGGGTGTGTTGGTATGCATGTCAGAGTGTGGTTAGCATGTGTGTTATAAAAAAATATGTGTGTGTGTGCGCATGTGTGTGTTTGTAATACTGAGAGAGAAAAACTGCAAATAACAAATCCAATAAATGTGAGCACCAGTGGGGTTTTGCTGGCACCCAATGGGGAAAATATGTTACTACGCCCAAACAAACTGTTACCGAAAGCTCATTTTTTGAGATATCATCCTCAAATTTGGAACACAACCTATTTAGATGTATGGCTTTGATTTTATTGCAGTTTTGAGTTCAACCTGATTTATAAAATATAAATTTTATATAAAACATTTTTTATAAATAATTTTCATAAACTTATACCTATATAACTTTTTTTTGGATTTACTTATTTTTTTTTTTTTTTACTTCAGCAATAATCTGCAAAGGGTCACATTTTTATGACAGTTTTTTGACATGGACATTTTTGTCCTCTTTTTACCTATGTGTAACTTTTTTTAATTGATGCACAAGGGTTAATGTTATAGTAATGTGTGGCTCCCTATGTAGTTTACAGCATTAGAAGATTTTTTTTTAATCCTTGTGAGACGTTTAATTGTAATTTAATTAATTGAAAGACAAAGACCATTTTTTCATTAAACCACCGTTTTAAAAAACAAAACAAAAAAAGAAGCAATTTTAGCTTTCTAAACCGTACCGAGACGTCAGAACCGTGGGAAAACTGAACCATCAGTTTTGTGTATTGTTATCCCTTAATTTAAACATTAATACATTTAAAATATAGAGTTTATCGTTATTTTGGGAGGATGCTGTCTATTACAGTAAGTGAAAAGTGAAGGTGACTTGTGAAGGCCAAGTAAACAAGATATAGCACATTAGAAGCAGTGAGTAGAGTCTAATTTTTGATATTTCAAGTTAACAAGGTCATAGAGCGAGAATATTTAGCCATTTATTTCCAGCGATCATCACTAAGTAAATATTTCACCCAAAAAAGAAAGAAGGCGAGGAAAAGTGATAAAATATCAGATCCAAAAGTCTTTCACAACAACTTTTACAGCAAGCATTGGCATCAAGCATTACTGATTAACATTCTCGCTAGTTGATTTTCTCAGATCATAGAGGGACCTTTCTATGTTAATCTAATATAGACTGAATAATTGCACAGATCCTCTGTCGGCACAGAAACACAATAAAACTGCAAAAATGACAAGAGATCCTCAGGGGCGGGCTGTCAACAATATTCAGGCTACATTATCCATCTGTCATAATGTACCTGCTGACAACATATTACAAAGGCATCATCGGTTGAGATTTCAAAAGCTGCAAAACCTTTTATCACTGAAGAAAGGTTATTAGAGCCAAATGATGGGTCTCTAATCTCATGTAAACAGAATTAATCTTGATTAACACCAGCTAAAACCCTTTGACTGTGAAAAGTTTCCCTTGAACTTGATTTTCCAGTATTCCCATGCGGTTACTTGTTGAGACCAATAGTATCCAGCTGCACCCCCGCAGCACCCACACATATTTCAGGACACACAATCCAGAACACATTTTTTAGGACACTTCACTTTTTCGATGCTTCAAAACATTCTAACTAACCCACTGATGTCACATGATGACTACTTTGATGATGTCTGTATTTCCTTTCTGAACAAGGACATGTACATTTATCAATGGAGGGACAGAAAACGACAGTAATTATATATATATATATATATATATATATATATATATACATATAATGTATATATATATATATATATATATATATATATATACATTATATATACATATATATATATGTATATATGTATATATATATATATATATATATATATATATATATATATATATATATATATATATATATATATATATGTATATTGGGTGCACCGATATGACAATTTTGGCTGATACCGATAACCGATAATTCTTTATATTTGAAAGCCGATAACCGATATATTGGCCGATAAATCTAAATCCAAATTTTTAGACAATTTTTGAGAGCCTGATAATAAAAAAAGCCTCCTCATTAAAAGACAAGATACAAACACTATGATGTTCTTATTTTAATGTAGCCGATATGACAGACTTGCGCTGCACATTTTGCATTTTAACTGGATTTTCCTTTTTTAAAATGATTTCAATCGTATTTTAAGTCATTTGAAATAGTTTGAAATAATCTAAAGTGTCTAAATAATACATTATTTATCGGCTTTTAGATATCGGCTAAATGTTCGTTAGGCCGATAACGATAACATTAAAAATGATCATTTATCGGCCGAATACCGATAATGTGGCCGATATATCAGTGCATCCCTAATATATATATATATATATATATATATATATATATATATATATATATATATATATATATATATAAAAATTACTGTCAGTGTTGTGTGGGAAGCTTAGGCTATATTTTATTTAATCTTTTATCCTTTTCAGCATTTGTCAGACAGTTCAATTACTTTTTCGATTGGGTGTTATAAATGGGCTTGCGATGAAGCAACTTTATTATTGTTTTAATGTTAACACTTTACAATAAGGTTTCGTTGGTTAACTCCTTTGGTTAGCATGAAAGAACTGCACTTCAACAACAATACATTTTATAAATCTTCGTTAATTTCAACTTTTGCTAATATGAAAATAGGCCTATTTGTTAACATAAATGCACTGTGAACTAACATGAACAAACAATGAACATCTGGATTTTTAATAACTAAGATTAACAAAAATTAATTAACATTATAAAATGTATTGCTCGTTGTTAGTTCATGTTAGGTAATACATTAACTAATGTTAAGTTAACCTTATTGTTAAGTGTTTAAATTGTGTGTGTGTGTGTACACCTACCTAAAAGATTATTAGGAACACCAGCTTAATTTCTAATTATTGCAATTATCTAATCAACCAATCAAATGGCCGTATCTTCAATGAATTTATGGGTCTGGTCTTGGTCAAGACAATCTCCTGAACTCCAAACTTAAGGTCAGAATGGGAAAGAAAGTTGTTTTGGCCTAGGTTTATGATGCAGTGATGAGCTGAATAATGGGACTTGCTGTCAAGCTGATGGATCTAATAATCTTTATGGATGAGTGCAAACGTTCACGTTTTTTTTTTTACATTACAGTGAAGCTGGTAGCGATTGCTAAAGAGACAGATATCACACGCGAGTCCTGCAGATATAAAGGAATAAGGACATTTAATTCAGTTTTAATTTAGTTTTCAGCGGTTGTTCTCTGGGAATAACTTACTGCTGGATGGCGTGATTTCCCAATCAGAATCAAGTATTCCACAGAGCTGTGTAATAAGATATAAGCAACAACAAGGGGTGACCTCTTACAACATTACAAATAACAACACGGGCCACCTGAAATCTCAATGGCGTCTTCATTTGGATTGTCCATGTTTCTCAAAAACGCAGACTGCTCTCCCACACACGTCAAGGTATCACTATTTTACAGCACTAAATTAAAGAAACCTCTACATTATTTTGTGTTTTATTTCTTTTCAGATTATCAGTGTTATGTTGATATGACAAGGGAAGTGGTCATCCGCTTCACAATAGAATTACTAGTGAGAGCATGCAGGTGACCTCGAAAGAATTCAAACGTACTGCATGCGACATGTGAATTTAATTGAAAATGATTGTAGGTTACCTGTTTAAGAGGCCATAATATTGTTGAAATGACTTTATCTGCATCTTACAACACTGCTCAAACAAACTAAGTTTCCGATTTTCTCTTTTGATCAATATTTGTCAGGTTTTGAATCTCACTGCTGTTCTATTGTTGCAGGACAAACAAGAACAGACAGGAATTGATTGGCTTGTGATGGCAGTAATTGTGACCATTGGAGCTTCAACAACAACAAAAAAGGAGCTTTGCGAGTGACAGCCCACTGGACACTGGAATCGAGTCGTTAAGGGGATGAAAGTGTCCTGTGTCCTACTGTATGCACTAAATCTCCTTTATCCAGGCCTCCAAAGTACGCTTGAGGTATACGTTTTTATTTTGTTACAAAATTGCATGTAATACGTTGCCACAATTTTATTGAATAGATATTTAGAATTTTTTTAAATGTCTATGTGAGTTCTCCATTCATAAACTCTCAATGATTTTCTAGTCATAAAGAGATCCTTGAGAATGTAAGATCTGTTGTTAGCAAGATTGTTCAGATCTGTGTGAATGACACACTCCAGCACACATGCCTTGCCAGAGTAAGTCTAACAGGCAGCTTCAAATAAATGTCCTTGATGCAAACCGTGTTGTGTCGTTTCCATCAAGGAATACTTGAAGGCATAATTACAGAGTTCAAGCACCCTCAGCGTAATTTATCCATGGGTGTGAAAATCCGAGAGGCTTTATCTAATTCATGTCTTTGGCATGACAGCCTTTACTTAAGAGGCTATTCAGACCTCTCAAAAATAACTTGTGTATTTATTTATTTTTATATTTATGTACTGAACCTAAAGTAATTTTGTCTTAAATTATGCTTGAGAAAATGGCCTGTAGTGACAGTGAAGGTTTTAATTTCATGCCATCTGAGACAAATTCTGTCACCCTTATGTCATTCCAAGCCTCCATGACTTCCTTCCTTATGTGGAACACAAAAGAAAACATTAAAATGAGCGTTTCCTCAGTTTTTTCATCAGTCCATACAAAGAAAGTCAAAGGCACTGAATGTTGTTTCAAATGCCTGGACAAAAATAAAACAGAGACATTTAAAAAAACGTATTTCTGTCTATGTGTCCAAACCTCTCTAGAACTGTTTGCAGTGAAATGTTTACTCAGAAACAAAACAGAACATGGGGAAAGAACAAAAGTAAATTAGTTGTTTTTTTTTGTTTGTTTTGTTCTAGCAATGAAAGAAAGAAATGCTAAGTAGAATGTCACAATGTAACGACTTCCACAACACAACATTTACTTTTATTTTTCACAGTTCTTTATACCATGTATTAATATTTCTGTTAAAAATTTCAGTCTAACCTGCAAACATTTTCATAGAAATTCTGAGGTTCAGTACACCTGATTTACTCACCTGTTGAACAAATAGTTAGGCTATACGTTCAGACTGCTGGAAAATCATCTCGGTTACTGATGTAACCCTCTGAGTACAGGTAACACAGTCATGTCGTCGTGGAGTTCCCTGACAAATAGGGATCACGCTAGGGAGCCTATTGCCTTCGAGAAATTAAAAACGAGGCAATAAATATTCAGAATGATACTGGAGCAGGCCGTGGGGCAACAGCACGGCCAGCTCCAAGACACACACCATTACACCACCACCACCAGCCTGCACAGTGGTAACAAGGCATGATGGATCCATGTTCTCATTCTGTTTACGCCAAATTCTGTATCAAAACAAAAATCGAGACTCATCAGACCAGGCACCATTTTTCCAGTTTTCAACTGTCCAATTTTGGTGAGCTCTCGCAAATTGTAGCCTCTTTTTCCTATTTGTAGTGGAGATGAGTGGTACCTAGTGGGGTCTTCTGATGTTGTAGCCCATCTGCCTCAAGCTTGTGTGTGTTGTGGCTTCACAAATGCTTTGCTGTATACCTCGGTTGTATCGAGTGGTTATTTCAGTCAAAGTTGCTGTTCTCATACCTGTGTTGGGATGACACGCTGACTCCTGTGGGGTGGTGTAGTCCAATGTGAAGGAGAGCACTCTTGAGCTACGCAGCGTTGAGTGAACCTATGAAAGAGAACAACTCTGGTTACTGATGTAAACTATGTTCTCTGAATAGGAAACTGAGACGCTGCGTTCGCTGCCAAGGTCCTTAAGCTGCCGACTATGTATGTTAACTGATGACCGTTTGACCGATGGTTGACCGTATCAACGTTAACCGATCAAAGTTGTCGGTAGTCTAGTACCCAACTAACCCAGCTAGTCGGTTGGGTTCGTGCGCTCACAAGATTTGCTAAAAGTAAAGGCCTCAGGCTAAAACACTCGAAGTTAGATCCAGGGCAGACGACAAGAAGAACCATGCAAAGAAAATAGTGTGTGGGACCATTTCACCTAAAAGAATGACACAGATGTAAGATAGATTTGGAAATACATTACACCTACATTTCAGTGGCAACAGATAAGGTGATGATGATCATCTTTCTTTATTACTGTTAGCACTAACGTTAACGTTACCTCAAACTAAAGCAGCATCTCTTCGGAGCTGTCATTTTCTTAAATGAGCCACGGCAATGTTTCAAATGAGCTTCTAACGCTAGACTAACGCCTTCATTTTCAACACGATCACCTTGTACCCAAACCATTTTGAAACTAAAAAGAAGCCATTTGTCCTCTGATTACATACAAGCTCCTTGGCACTGCGTTTTTGGGACTCATGTTTCGCGCTGTATGGGGATTTTAAAAAAGTGACATGAGTGGAAGGGCGGCGCCAGGGCAGTGTGTGTGTGAGGCAGAGCGGCAGAGAGATGCAACAGAGTTGTGAAATTGCAGGCGCGGCTCAAAATGGCTGTCATTTCAAATAGCGTAGCATATTTTAAACCAATCGGTTAACCGGTTTCAACTGGCTAATGAGGCTCGGTGGTCGGTCAAGAAAATTTTTAGTTTTCGCCATCCCTACTGCCGACAAGCTTCCTTTTAGCTCGACATGCTCGTACTAATGTAATATGACAATGCAAGAGCGTTGGGGCAGTTCCCACGCCATCAGCCAATGAATTGGCATGATTCTATAAGGGCTTCAGACAATAGGCACACCCAGAGGGCTTCCCCACTGCGTATTAAGCTACGCAGCATTGAGTGAACCAGTGAAACAGACCTGCAAGGCCTTTTTTTCCTTTTTTTTTTTTTTTGGTGGTGGTGGTGGGATGGGGAATATTTAGGACAATTGTGCGTGACAAAAACGTAACGTGAAATTGTACATGTACATAAAAAGTGTCTAAAATCATAAAAAAAACGTTTAAGATCTTTTTGTTTGGTCATGTCTTATCTTGCCTAGGGCACTAAGAGGACCATCACTGTTGCCCCCCAGAAGAAAAAAATAGGTGCATGACTCCCTGGGAAACAGAATTTATGAGTTTCAACACTTTCCCATGGAACCAGCCGGTTTGACATATGGTAGCTGAAATTGTATGCATAAATTAATACAATTTATGCATTAAAAAAACATTAAATTTTAATGTTTTTTCCTTCATATAGCCTACAGTCTGCTAAATAAAAAAAGTAAACATGATATTACATTTGAAGCATAACACATTCATTCATGCAGCATGAAATTTTGTTTCCTTCTCACTCCATTTGAGCTTGTCATGTTTAATGAAATATTCATCAATAGATTTTAGTTTTGGGCTTGTATAAGCAAATTAGGAAATCTTCCCAAGACTCACACCTGAAATGTCTGACCTAGGTTTGAACCCACAGCACAACAGAAATTGACTTGTGTTCTACTTTGAAAACATGAACTGGGACCATGTGTGAGTACCAGGGTGAGTACATAACATTCAAAAATACTCTCGGGGGCGAGAATGTTGTGCTCCACCCTCAGATGTCCATGTTCCCTTTTCTGGAGCCCATTTACATGAGCGCAAAAAAAAAAATAAAAGAAAAGTTGTGGAGACTTGATTGATTGATCGCTGGCCGTCTACATTGTAGATATGTACTTAGAATAATCGAATTCCTGCCAAGTGCAATGTTTGTGTACTGCTCGAGTCAATACTGCTTGAGTCAATAACCCCCCTATTTGTTTCAATTTTGAATTGATTTTAGAATGTCAGAAGAATTAGATGTCATATGTCAGATATTATTTCCACCTGTCGCCGAATAGTTTCCAGATTTAGGGTTTTAAAATTTTCAAAAGGAAATGTTTTAGCTGAGCTTGTTTGAGGGTAAGCAGGACAACGACTGAACCTACAAACCTCTAGTACAAGACTATTTGAAATGCATAACTGCAATACCGGTTATACTTGCTCCTAAACTACAGCACCTGCCTGAAAAAAATATGAATGCATACAGTGGAGATTTTATTGGTGACATAAGTGTCCTGTACCCAAATACTAATTAAAAATATTTATAACAAATTTATATTATATTATTATGATGATATAATAATAAATATATATATAATGAACAATATAAGCCCATTTTCCAATTTAATTTCTTTTATCTAATTTCTGGGGAAATACTTCTCACTTGCAACTACACCCTGAAAAGGAAAGCTCTGCCACTGGCAACCAAAGCGAGAAATTGAGCCTGTTCTATGTTAGGAAGAGACTGATTCGAACTGACCTTTGAAGTTGTGACAATAGTTGATGTAACATGGTTGCCAAGAAACTGTTTTGCTAGGTGAGCTGCCGTTAGAAAGCTGTTGGAGTCCCATAACTAGGGCACAAAATGACTAAAGACTCTGGTAGGCAATGAGAGATTACATAAAACCTGCAGTGGAACATCTCAGGTCTAGACCTTGTAATATATGCTGCTTCAAGCAGATTATTTGACTTGAGGACTGTTTTTTTAACAGAAAAAAAAACTTTAGATAAAATTTTGTTTTAAATTATTAATCTTTTTCAAAACCAAACACAGTTACTAAAATTAATTCCAAGATCAAATCATAAATCCCACAGGCACCTCAGAGCTTCATTAAACTGTTATCATGCACCATCACAAGCTGAGAATGAGGATTTGGAGAGGGGTAAAGATCACTTCATTAGATTTGACCTGATACAGCAGCTGACCTGAAACATCCCTCGAGCATTTGATACCAGAAGACAACATTATAAAACTTTTAAAGGAGCCTGGTGCTAATAAACTAGAACTGTCAGAAAACGCGTTTAAGTGGTATGATTTGGATAGCCTCGGCTCTCATCCGTCAATGCAAATATGACTAATGCCATTAATGAAGAATATAAAAATTGTGTTTAATCAAACAAATTACACACACAAAAACAGTGTGAGAATGAGTGAGAACATTCGGCCTGTCAATCAAAAGATAACTGACCTCTATATATATATCACCCAAAAACAGGGGCTAGAGGTAAACTGCAACATTTTTGTTAATTTACTAAACACTATAAAAAAAACTATCACCAGGAGAATGCAGGTTTGTTGAATGCCTTTTTTATTTATTTATTTTTTTTCATAGTGGGGCATGTTGTCACCAGAACCTCATCTATTTTATTATTAGAGAAATTGAAAAGTAAATTTTTGTAAAACAACACAATTCACAAATAATCAAAAATAGCCTATAAAAGCATTGTTTTGGTGAACAGATATTTAGATACAGATAAATAAATACAAATTAAACAAACATTTATTTAAAAAAAATATTTGTATTTACAATGTTGAAAAATTACAACTTGCACCAAGATTTTTTTAATTATTAAATGATGTCAATTTTGAAAAAAAAAACCTTTTTCCTAATGTTATCCTATACAATCCCTCATTAACGTATGTTAAGGAAAAAAATATACAATTGCTAACTGCTGTGATTTTAAAAAAAAAACAGTGGCTGCTGTAGACACTGTTTACTTGTCATCTAATATATTTCATAGCCTACTGGTTATTATAACTTTGTATGTCACTCTTACATAAACAAAGTAGATTTTAGCACAAAAACAATGTTGCCGCGTGACAACTAGCCCCGTCTCTTAAATGTGCTTAAATAATACTTTTAAAAAACATACAGTGGATCAAATCTTAACTCATTGTAAATTAAGTTTAAGATACTGCAAATTTATATTGCAGAATACATTTCCACACTATTGAACCATTCAGAGCACGCGCATCACAGGGATCACCACCATCACTGTGTTTGCTGCGTAAAAGCGCACGCCATCCAATCCATAGACACTTGGCTATATAAAAACGCAGCGAGCTGTCAGTGCGCGTGAAGGCACGAACAGACAGCTTAATTATCCGATAAACATCACTAAAATGCGGTTAAATATCCCCTCTAAAATCGATTTATTTACATCGATTTTAGATCTCCGTGAACTTAAATATCACCGTTGTTATGTTTGCGCAAAAACGTTGTCTACGGAAAACTGTAAGACAGTGGAGAGAGGAGAAGTTGGAATGGTAAAATTCAGCGATGAGTAATTTGAACATGATGGAAGAAGTACACCGAACAACAGCAATGCAGAAGACTCCCGAGATGCAAGACGAGCGCACAGAGTACACGTCTGGAAGTCTCCTGTTAAGTGAATACAACGCGAGCTTCATGGTCAACAGGACTAATCTTTCGTGGAGTGACTTTCAGGATCTCGCCGATTTGGATAAACCCGACTATATGGGAGATGGATCTGCGGTCCTTAGAATAATGATCTCCATCATTTACTCGGTTGTGTGCGCACTGGGTTTAATCGGAAACATCCTTGTCCTCTATCTCATGAAATCAAAACAAGCATGGAAAAAGTCTTGCATCAACCTATTTGTGACCAGTTTGGCGGTCACAGACTTTCAGTTTGTTTTGACGCTTCCTTTTTGGGCAGTGGAGAACGCAATGGATTTCACTTGGCTGTTTGGGAAGGCTATGTGCAAGATAGTGTCTTATGTCACGGCTACGAACATGTACGCCAGCGTGTTTTTCCTTACGGCTATGAGCGTCGCGAGATACTGCTCCGTGGCTTCGGCGTTGAAAAGCAGGAGACGCCGGTTGCGTTTCTCCGCGCAATGGATGACTATCATCATCTGGATAGCCGCGGTCGGCGCCGCTCTACCAAACGCCATATTTTCAACGACCGCCACGGTCTCCAACGAGGAACTGTGTCTGGTGAAATTTCCCGACAGGAGCGGAGAAGCGCAATTTTGGCTAGGTTTATACCACGCGCAAAAAGTACTTCTGGGGTTCCTCATTCCGCTCGGAATAATCACGATCTGTTACCTACTCCTCTTGCGCTTCATAACTAACAAAAATGTGAACACCTCCAGCGCTAAGAGGCGATCCAAAGTGACCAAATCTGTGACTATTGTCGTTTTGTCTTTTTTCCTGTGCTGGCTGCCGAATCAGGCGATAACCGCGTGGGGTATCTTAATAAAACTCAATGTAGTGCATTTCAGTTACGCGTATTACACCACACAGGTGTATATCTTTCCAGTCACAGTCTGTTTGGCACATTCAAACAGCTGTCTCAATCCTATTCTGTACTGTTTGATGAGAAGGGAATTTAGAAAGGCGTTGAAAAAGCTGTTTTGGCAAATTACATCACCTTCTGTGACGAACATGAGACCGTTTACCGCCTCCACAAAGCCCGAGCAGGATGAACACGGTCCCGCGTTGGTTCCTTGCAGTCCCGCGGAGCCCGCGCTCATTTTCTACCCACCGGGAACGGTCATCTATAACGGCAGAAACGACCTTCTGCCTAACAGCACATAAGGAAAAGTTATGTTGAGTAAGTTTTCATACTCAAACAAAATGGCAAATAAGTGAATTAATTAGCTTGTTGTTATATTGCTTTTCTCTGCCAACTCACTAAAACAGTTCTCAAAGAAACCAACGAGCAGACTAAAAGCCGTTACATCTTTGACAACTAGAGGGGAGCCTCCTCCATTCAAAATGTTCCTTAAATGGATAGGTTGAAATTAGTTTTTGATATGTTTTAGCTTACCTCAAGGGCATCCAAGATGTAGGTGTCTTTGTTTCCGCAGTATTTTTAATTTTGATATTTTTAGGTCAAACCGTTCTTGTCTGTCAGTAAATGGAGGTTTTATGGGGTCCACCCTGGGTTCATAAAGAGCATGCACAGAGAAGTCCAAATTAAACATGATTTAATGACTCATAAATGTAAGTAGCCTACACATTGATGGCCTAAGACATGAAACTAGCAGTTTGTGTGAGAAAATGAACAGTATTTATATCATTTTTACCTCTTGTAATCACAGCCATGTCCAAGTAGGTCTGAGTGCGAGGGGCGCTTCTATCTGCGCAAGCGCGCAGAAAGCCCCGGAAGTGATCTCTCGCACGTTCGCGTCACTCATTGTTTACACAGAAATTTCAGAAGTATTATCTTTCACTGTGAAGATCATAAACATAATTTAGATATACAGGAAATTGCAGTGGAACACAATTTCGATATTTTTTTAGGTTTGACCTAAAAATATCAACTATCATATAAAATATTAAATTGAAACTGCTGTGGAAACAAAGACACCTACATCTTGGATGCCCTTGAGGTAAGCTAAAACATCAAAAAAATAATTTCAAAGTGAACAATCCCTTTAAAGATGCAGTCCATAGCTCTTTGGGGGTTAAAAATGAATGATTTGAGAAAATACATAACCAGCCAGTGTTCAAAACATCTGCTTGCCTAAATTAATACTACAATTGTAATAATTTGTTTTTTAATTTTTTTTTATTCCAGTGGTACTGGTGGATTTCCGGAAAAATTCGAGACATGTCTTTGCGTCATTATGTCACATCTGTACTGTACGCATAAAGGAGTCTCTAGGCTAATAGGCTATATTGCGTGTGAGGATGCTGGAGGTGGAGTATTTATAGCCCTTTCTCAAAGCACTTGATATAATAAAACGTATCAATTTGATGGCATATCCAGAATGGTTCAGAACGACAATCCCCAGTGACAACAGATTCACCCGCTGTAAAATTCAAAAAACTTTTACAGAAAAGAGAGACCGCAGACGGACCTATGAGAAAACAAGTATACATATCAGAAGGACATTACATGTAGTCACGCAATGCTGACTTTGTTAACATTAACAATTTGAGAAACAAAGTTTAATTTGCACGGTTTTGCGTAATGATAACTTATAAGCGATTATTAGATTTAATCAGCACGATTTACTGCAATGTCAGAACCAGAATAAAGTGTTTGTTTCTAACTTGTTCAGATAAAATGTTTCCTTTGGAAATTGTTATGTTGGTCACTGTGATTCTGAATGCAAGTATCCACACCGGCGGTGACTGGTCTCGGTCTCCTCAAACACTGTGTTCATCCGTGCTGTGCCGTGACGAGGGTGGGTGTTGAAATACAACTTACGGGAAGTTGAAAATTCGCGCGAATGACTGCAATTGCAGATTTCGAACAGAGATGGCGAAAAAGAGGAAAAACGCTGGACTGCAACTTTAATTACAGACTCTAAATCCAATCCGAGTTTTATTTCACACTCCCTTCTATTGAGAGAAGATAAACCCTTTCCTGGCTGTTCAACTTCCTCTTCGCACTGCTTGCAGATTTATTCCGGATCTGTGAAAACAATCAAGTTAGAGAGCAACTGTTGTAGCCTATAAAGAATTGTACTTTAGTCTATACAGAGCACATATCTGGATCCATATACTTAATGTATCACTTGGTTTACAAAGAAATATCAATTTGCATAGTTTTTCACCATGAATGTGTCAACAATATCAGATTTATATAACAGTATGGCACAAAATGTACTTTTGGACAAGAAGTAAACCATTACCCTGCTCATAAACACCTTGCATCCAGTAATGTGTGGAGTTCACTGGTAAGAAAAAAAATCCTCAGAATAAACATCCATAACCAGCCATTATACTAGCCTGACCAGGTTAGAAGACAGCTGAGACCAGCTAATCTTAAACATGTGGATGTATTTTAGCAGAGTAAAAATCCAGTGAGTACTGTGTTATCGTTATAACTGTGACTGTGTAAATCCGGTCAGTTATTGCATTTGATTTTATTTTGTCATCCGATTAAAAATTACACCACATGCATTAAGATGTTTGTCCTAATTAAATCTATATAAAAAAAGTCATATATAAAATAATTACAAGCTGAAACTGTTTACATCTGAGGAGGTACAATTTAATCACCGAAATAAAGTCAATTGATAATCTAAAATTTTAGTATTATATCAGTTATTGTTTTGCATAAAAAGTGAATATTTATTGGGGTTTGACAATGGACAGGATAATGCTCATTGAAAACATTTCACCTTAAATGAATAATGAAATTGCATAAAGCATTTTCAGTTTTTTCAACTATTAATTGAATACATCGAATCTTTCTTTCAACTTCACTGATGAAGGCTGTCATTTGAAAGTGTGGTATGTAAATTGGAGTGCAAAAAAAAGAGACATGACTGGTCTCTTTTTCCTGCTTGTTCTCAGAGAATAGGGGTAGACGGACCATGAAATAGAGAAAGGTTATTTATTTGAGGCTTATACATCACATAAAGAGCGCAATAAAAAGGCAGCCAATTAGGGATACTGTTGAGGCAGAGAGCACCACCACAATCACACTGCCTGCTAGATTGACCAGGGCTCCCAGTCCAGCTCCCACTATGACCTGAGCCAGCTGCACCATGCAGGTAAGAGCTGCGCAGTCCATGCCAGTCCCACGGCTCTCAAGAGCTGCTTCGTCACTGCTCAATTTTCTCCGCTCCTATGACAAGAGCGAGGCTTTGCATGAGAGAAGAGCTAGACATTAACGTCTATACAGCTTTCAGATCAGAAAGCCTTGAGAAAGGTTCTAAGAAAGCATGCTCATATGCACAAGCATTCAAGCTCTGTGCACAAACACAACAATGAGAACAATTCAAGTGCAAGTAACAGCCAAGAAACAAATTCAAAGTTGCATTTTAGCAGGGTTTAATCAATTTCTCGATTATAATTCAGTTTGAGTTCCAGGAAGGGTTTTCAATTTGTAATTAAAGTTTCCTTGTGACTTCATTAATGCTTCTGGCATCCCAGGGATTTTAGATTGAGGCGAAACAAATCTATACTTGATTCGGAAAGTGAAAATCAATGTTTTGAACTAAGAACTCGATCTTGAATTTAGAGATGTTCTTTTTAGATAAAAAAACAGTTTGGTGTGTGCTAGCAGATCAAATCTGCCTTACATCAATATTTATTGAACAATGCTCTTATTGGTCAAATCACAGCATTTGTAAATAGGTACTGGGCACTTGTCTAGGGCAAGGTTGTATAACTCACTAGAGCATCTTATGTTTAATCTAATAAAATAATTGATATTGATTTAAATACAAAATAAGTTAACACAGTTTTATGCATTTACTTGTTTGTAGCCATGTAATCATGAGAATAATGTCTAGTAAGATTATTTTTAATCACAAAAAAACCCACTCGGGATGATAAATGACCCACCCTCTTCACATAAGTGTCCTGATTACAATCAGGTTTATTTTGTGATAATGATTAGTCTTTGCATTCACGAGATTGAACAAAAAACAAATTGACTTTTTATTTAAAAGACAACCACAAATGTGTGACTCGATGAAATTCGTTACTCTCCCGTTCGAACTCGTTCATCAAACTGAACAAATCTTTTTTTGAGTCATTTGGTTCATTCATGAATGAAATGAACGAGTTGACTCAGAAAAAGATTTGTTCATTTTGATGAACAAGTTCGAACAGGAGAGTCACGAACGCGCATCACAGAACAGAGCAAGGCGACCATTTGAGCTTATAAAACTTAAACTTTATTTTATTTTTTTAAATAAACGATTGTTTCGCTTGATAAGACCCTCATTCATCGTCTGGAATCGTTAAAAGCCCTTTGAACAGTTGGCACTGAAACTGTCTTAAACCCTTAAACCCTTTGGTTCCCATTGAAGTCCATTATATGGAGAAAATCCTGGAATGTTTTCATAAAAAACCTTCATTTCTTTTCGACTGAAGAAAGACAAAGTGGATGACATGGGGGTGAGTAAACTATCAGCAGAAGTTTTGTGAACTACTCCTTTAAATGTATTATAAAATGTACAGCATTTTATCACTGTAAAAGCTTTACAGCAGCCATTACTCCATTACTGTCACATTTGATCCTTCAGAAATATTTTTCTGCTGATATGAAAAATCGCAGTGGTGGTAAGTAACAAAGTAAAATATATTCGTTACTTTACTTAAGTATTTTTTCGGAGATCTGTACTTTACTTGAGTATGTTTTATTTGCACCTACTTTCACTTTTACTCCACTACAATATTAAAGGCAAAATTTACTTTTTACTCCGATACATTTCCCCATGCCCGCTCCGAGTATTTATTACACTTGGCTTTCCAAACCAATGAAAAACGTGGTTTTCTTTAGAAAAAAAAGAACGCACGCGCTCACGCTCTTTGTCAGCATACGCTCACATAGCAGTTTGTTCAGTTCGCCAGTTCAGTGGAAGATGATGACCACAGAAACAGTAGCAGCTCTCGCTGTCAGCAGAAATGATCCCGAGATTCGCGACAGGGATCACCCATGGCCATATCTCAAGGATATGTTTGAATTCACTGAAGTTAAGTAAGATTCTTATCGGCTGAAATGTCTTCTTTGCCTGCCACGACCGTGTTACAGTGCTTTCTATCAGTTCAGTTCTGGCGCCTCGAATCTCAGATTGTAGCCTACACATCACACGTTAATGAATAGGTCTGGTACGGGACACTGCAATTCACCAAAGTTTATTATTTGCATAAGCCTTGCCGGTTAAACATTTAATTCACGTGCTGATGCGCTGTTCTAACGTCCGCTTTCCTAAGCGCAAACCCCGACGCTCGCAGACAGAAGCCTGTCAAACAGCGCCTGAACACTGGACTAAGTTCTCTTTCGAGTCTTGTTATGCTAATACTGTAAAATACACACAATGTTTACATAAAAATAATTGGCTATGACTAAAGTGAAAGCAAACATTTGAGAGAAAATCTGTTGTAATATGCGTCTATATTAAACACGTCGCATGCTGGTCTAAGCGACACTAGTAAATAGTGCTGCTGCTTGTAGCCTACTTAAAGGGATAGTTCACAAAAATAAATAAATAAATCTGTCATTATTTACTCACTCTAATGTTGTTCCAAACCTGTATTAATTTCTTTCTTGTGCTGAATACAAAAGAAGATTTTTTTTTGAATGTGGGTAACCAAACAGTTGCTGGTCCCCATTAACTTCCAGGAGAGAAAAAAACTATACACTGGGGACCAGCAACTGTTCGGTTACCCACATTATTCAAAATAACTTTTATTTTCAACAGAAGAAAGAAACTAGAGGTTTAAAACATCTTAGAGAGATAAATTAAGACATTTTTTCATTTTTGAGGGAACTATCCCTTTAGTGTTAATAAAAAAAAAATAAAAATAAAAAAACACAAGGAGAAAATCACTCACTGACTGAGAACTTTAATAGTAGCTTTAATAAGAATCAATAATAGTGAAGTCTGTGTAGTGTTTTAATTAATATTTGTTCATTTAATTACTTTACTTCAATGCTACTGTTAAATACACCTACTGCATTTGAAAAAAAAGCACTGTTTATTTAATTTGAATATTAATTTGTGTAATGTTTATCTTGTCTAATTTTTTTTAATAACAAAGAAAATAATGACAAAGATTTTTATCTTTCGCCACTGGCCTGAATGTATGCCTTTCTTTTTTTCTTTTGTTACCTAAGGCTTTGTTTTTAACATAGGGACATTAGTTTGGCTGTAATGAACATCCACTTGCAAAATAGTAAAACTTCAGAAATAATCGATTGATAAAAGATAATAGTCATGGTTTTCCTAAAAAAAAATAATCGTGATATGATATTGTTGCCATAACGCCCAACCCCTGAAATGAAGTATAGCATTATTTACAAACCAAGTTATTTAAGAGTTGTCAGTCATTAATAAGATCACTTAAGTAAATGTAGTAAATACAGGTAGTTATAAAGCATTTACTAAGTGGTCAGTTAACTATGTGTGTGAGCTCATCTAAAGTGAGTATTCATGCCTTGTAAAGCATTTATAAAGGAGATTTAAAGGAGATCAATCTTCTAAACAGTAAAATGTAACAAACACAACACAGTGCTATAGAACATATTTAACAGCCTTTAAATCTCCTGTAATTGTCTTTTATTATTGCAAATCTAACAAATTCTTAATTGCAGTAATCTGAAAAATGATGTAATCTCATCATTTGTTCAATTAAATAATTGCAAACCCCCCTCAAAATAATTGTTCTGCTTAATTATGTATATTTACAGTTCATTGGAATGTTTACTTTTACTTCGAGTACTTAAGTACTTTTTAAATGGATACTTTGTACTTTTACTCAAGTGATGTTTGAATGGAGGACTTTCTACTTTTACTGAGAGTAATATTTATATTTAAGTATATATACTTTTACTTGAGTATAACTTTTGAGTACTTTTACCACCCCTGAAAAATCGGTCCATTTAGCAATAAAGCGGGTGAATTATGTATATTATAATATTATGGGGAAGAATATGTTTTTCTCTACTGACGTTCTAAGTGGTTCAAAGCGTTAAAGATACAAATTTTTGAAAGGCAGCTGTACGACTCTGAGGTGGCGAACGGGAAGCCAGAATGTCAGAGTCCAGATTTGAACCCTATAGTGATGGTATACACTATATTACCTATATAACCCTATATTTGGGCTCACATTAAACTCAAATGAACTGGGAGACATTTTTCAACCACTCCTGAACTGTTTGAAGCCATTAAAAATTACGTGGAACACAGACTCTTCTTCCTGTAAAAAGCTGTTAGCAAGTTAGACTGTTTCTGTGCTACGTTACTTTATCTAATCTACAGCATTGGTGCAATTCTTGCTAACTTCCTGAGCTGTGAATTGTGATAAAAATGGTTAAAACCATTAAAAGACCACCAAATATTTTCCCATTTTTGGCTTGGCCCATTTTGTTTTGCCCATAGAGTGTGTATTTTCTTGTTTATGAATTTATAAAACTGCTGATTTGTTTGTTTTTGACCTGATGTAACACTCTGAAACTGACTTCTTCCTCCTTGTGGTACTCTGAGATGAGGTTGAATGGGATGGTGTTAAACAGTTGGGTTTTACCATTTTCAAATCCATTCAGCCGATATTCTGATATTTAGAAGAATATCAGAAACCAGACAGTTTCTGGTCTCATTGACTTCCATAGTAGGAAAAAAATATACTATGGAAGTCAATGAGAAACTGTCTGGTTACTGATATCAAATCGGCTGAATGGATTTGAAAATGGTAAAACTTGACTGTTTAACTCTGGGGAATTGAAATAAGCCTATTTCCCCCCAAAAGTGGAGTATCCCTTTAAGACCATTAAAAGACCACCAAATATTTTCCCATTTTTGGCTTGGCCCATTTTGTTTTGCCCATAGAGTGTATATTTTCTTGTTTACGAATTTATAAAACTGCTGATTTGTTCGTTTTTGACCCGATGTAACTCTCTGAAACTGACCTCTTCCTCCTTGTGGTACTCCGAGATGAGGTTGAATGGGATGGTGTAGAGAGTGCTGGACATGACTCCGAACACACTGCACAGCGTCAGTGTGGCCACAATGTTTGGAAATAGGCCGATCAAACCAGTTCCCAAACCAAACACAAAGTAGCCAAGGAAGTACAGTCCCTTCAGGCCAATATATGGCAGGAGCAGCCTCTGCACATCTGGATGGACACATGGAAATCATTTAAGGTGGCTGCAATAATGGCTTTTAATATAGAACAAATGGTGAATTGGATGAATATAGCAGAGACATAAACTGATCAGCCTCATTCATGTCACTGATAGAATGTCTTGACAGATAAAGCCCTCTGAAATTGCCTTTTTAATAACATATTCCAGCATTAATTAGAATGAAAAGGATGTTGAAAGAGACTCTCTCATTCACTCAGAAAAAGTGTATTGTACAATTTCATGGTATTCATTGACATGGTAGGCCCGTGGATTATGTGACTAAGTCAAGAAGAATGAATAGTTGAGTTTGGTTTGATAATACTCACATGAATAAAGTGCAGAGGAGACAGCGTTGATGCACAGGCCCCAGCAGCCCACTTCAACCCCTCTCTCATACGTCACATAGCTGGTAGAATTGTGTTCAGCATATGGGTTCCCCTTATATACAATCTAAAGATGGATACACAGATTCCAGGATGTTACATAAGATAATGAATGTGACATCATATCTTAGGAAATACATTGTCCATTGGTCAAATGGGATAAAAACACTTAAATGCAGAGGAGAACCTCTGCACAGGAGTCTCTTTTTCCATTACAGTACTTAAGTGAACCAGCACATCACAAGGCTTTTTTTCATTTAGATAAAATATGGCAAATAAAAGGGACTCTTCAACATCCTCTGCTCTGCTGTGATCTGTGGGGGTTAGTTACTGAGAGAGTTATAATGCTTTAATTAGAAAATATACTTTTCTTTCAAACTCATTCAGGTGGTGGATTTCATCTAGTTGCTTTACGGGCCATCACCTCTCAAAGATGGAGGCATTTTTTTAATTGTATCAAGCTTTTTACTGCTATCAGATCTAATCATATTAGTATACGTCTTGTTAAGAATATGTCTATTTACTACATCAGCTGTAATTGCCCTGAACGGTTTCCAATGTTGAAGTCAGCAGTACAACATTCTTTACACTTTACACAAGGAGATTTCCTCATATATCTCAATTCAACACTGATAAAGCTAGCCGTACTAAGGAAAATAAAAAGAAACTGCTACCTTTTAACCACAATTTAAAGCATCAGTGATGTATTTTTCAGTGTGGGGTGCTACTCCTACAGGAGTGCTAAATTGAAATCTAATGGCTTGGTAAATAAATAAAGATGAATGTTGGAGACATGGGCGTAGAATACTTTTGTGAACATTATATGTATGTATATATACATGTATATATATATATATATATATATATGTGTGTGTGTGTGTGTGTGTGTGTGTATATATATATATATATATATATATATATATATACAGGGCTGTCGAACGATTAATCGCGATAAAGTTTGTGTTTACATAATATATGTGGGTGCATGGTGTATCATTATTTTGTGTGTGTATATATATATATATATATATATATATATATATATATATATATATATATATATATATATATCACACACACACACACACATAAGAATTTAATTGTCATTTCTTTTTAATTAAAATAAAAATATTATTTATATATCAAATATTTATATTTATTTATAATATAAATTATATATAAATCTATATAAATGAAAATATTTCTTAAATATATACAAGCAAACACAAACTTTTATTTTGGATGCAATTAATCGTCATTAATCATTTGACAGCCCTAATATGTATATATATTAGGGCTGTCAAATGATTAATAATAATTAATCACATCCAAAATAAAAGTTTTTGTTTACATAATATATGTGGGTGCACTGTGTATAATTATGTTATATATATATAAATACACACACATGCTTGTATATATTTAAGAAATATTTTCATGTATGTACTGTATATAGATTTATATATAATTTCTATTATATATATAAATATAAATATTTTATATATAAATAATATTTTTCTTAAATATACATGCATGTGTGTGCATTTATATATATACAAAGTGCACCCACATATATTATGTAAACAAAAACTTTTATTTTAGATGTGATTAATCATGATTAATCATTTGACAGCCCTAATATATATATATATATATATATATATATATATATAATAATAAATCCAGAGCAACTGCTGATTTGGCAGTGGTCTCTTAATTTTTTCCATAGCTGTATATATATATATATTATATATATTAAAAAAATTTTGATTATTCTCTCAGCTACAAAAGATTTACATTTCAAATTAATGCTGTTCTTTTTAACCATCTATTTCTCAATGAATCCTGAAGGAAAATGTATCATGGTTTTTACAAACATATGAAGCCGCACAACGGTTTTCAACACTGATGATATTAGAAATGTATTGAGCTGCAAATTAGCCTATTAGAATCATTTCTGAAGGATCCTGTGACACTAAAGACTAGAGAAATGATGCTGAAAATAGAGCTTTGTCGGTCATGAATACATTACAAAACCAGAGTCATTAAGTTATATTATAAGGTATTAGAACTTATAAGTTATAATAGTATTTCACAATATTACTATTTTTACTCAAAGAAATGCAGCCTTGGTGAGCATAAGAGACTTCTTTTAAAAACATTACAAAATCTTACCAACCCAAAACTTTTGACCTGTAATGTAGCTGCTATTCAAATTGTGAAAAAACAATTCAAGAATATCAATGATTTTAAAACAACCCAAAATAACTTTACATCCATGAATGTATAGAGCGGTGGTTGTTTGACAAGAGCCTGCGATTTTTTCTGAGTTGTGAATACCTAAATCTAATAAAAAATAATAATAAATATTATATAGCATATAATCTCATTTTAGTTGCATAATTTTAGCATGGAATGAGTAAAGCTGTTTGTTTTTTACGATGACAAAAAGTTAAAAGAAACATGTATAGGCTGAGTAATTTGTTAGGCTGCTCTACCTCAGTCGTCTAACAGCGCTTGTCAACGTCAAAATTCTCAAGATGGCCAATCAAATCAAAGACAAAGAGACTTACTGTGTCTTACTGTCACAACGCAACAAGAGTTTGTGAAAAGAATCAAGTGGATGTAAGAATTAGACAACTGTTTTATGATAGAAATATCAAGCCACCAACAGAAATAGTGATGCAATCTAGTAATAGTCAACATTAAATGAAAGTTTGCTGTTTTGAACTGATAATATGCATGCAATACATAAATAAATGTGACGAGACAAAAAGTTTGCTTTTTTGACAATAGACATACCAATAAGAGTGAAATGTGTGCAATTTTTAAAATAAAATACTATTTGCAATAGTTAGACCTATACTAGCTTGTTTTATCTTATTTTAATCCTGAAATTATTTAATTCCTTTATTATTATTTATTTATTTATGAAGTAATAACCTCCCATCTGCCGGTCAGGTGCCCGGCTAAGCACAAAAGTGAAACTCCATTTTATGCTTGACTGAATTCAGTAGGTCAGGGATTTCATTCAAAGGCTAGACTGTAGTGCGCTAACATTAGGAGTGTCTGTGTCAGCATATGTATTTAATGGCTAGACTGATCCCTCTCTTTAAAGATAGGGATGTGGAAAACTTAAGCACGACTGGGAAAGTCAAATTTAATCAAAAAACAAACAAAAAAAAGCCTCATTCCCTCACCTGCCCCATAAAGTCAGTGAAGAAAAGCATGTTGCACAGGAAGGCTGTCCATCCCAACAGATGAGCCACACATAGACAGCGGTAATGGCTGGGCATGCTGATCATAGCTGACAGCAGAGATTTCAGGCTCAACCTCTTCTGTCCCTGAAACACAGTAATGTCAATAATGTCTTCTGACAGTTTCAAAAGTTCAAAGTTAAACACTTACCAGACAACATTTAAGAAACATATCATCTTTATGCAGTAAAGTTAGTCTCTGCACTTCATACCAGGATGAAAATGTACTTTAATACTAAAATAATTAAATTGGCACACTTCGAAAGTAATTTGACCAATTATTTGACAACAAGGGCTGAAGAGACCCTTATTTCAGTGTGACTTGCTCAAGACCATGTTATTAAGAATGTAATAAAGATTTCCATAACCACAAAGGGTTGCTCATTAATGTGATATCTCTAGTTGAGAAGGTGGTCTCTGTGTATATTAAAAATGCCAAAACCCAATTGCTGATGGAACAATTATTTTGGTTTGCAATGGGGAGAAACAACTATGATTCCTCATTTGATTTGGTCTTGTAATGAATATGAAGACAGAAGGGCTAAAATCAGCAACTCATCACGATTCACATGCATGGAATACATTATAATTATTATTATGAATACACACGCACACATATATGCGTGTATATTTTAATATATTTAATTTACAGGACATTTTTAGGGATGGAACCTTCATGGCTTTTATTATCTCTAAGAGCCTCGCACCCTCATGCATGAAATGCAACTGATGTCTTCCATAATTTCAATACAATTTCCCTAAGGTACTAATACATCTGTGTTTCATTCAAGACATTTATCAAGACATGTATCTGCCAGCCAATGAAACAACCCTCCCGTCACTTCCACACATAAGCAAAAACTATATGTTCTAACATGATGACCAAGAGCATTGTTTGGTGGTACTTTTTCTCAGGGACAGATGGCAGATATGAGAGGTTTCTAGCAGGTTAATGATTGCAAGACTCTGACTGAGCTGGAGTCTAGACTGACATGATTAGTGAGATGTACAATTACTTTTACCTTTGTGCCATTAACAATTTGATATGAACTTTAACCCTCTGGGGTCTGAGGCGTTTTAAAAGTAAATACCTTTGCTGTTATGGGTATCAAACTACAACAAAATATTTTTTGACCCTATATTCTGATTTTACAGACATACCATTAGAAGCATACATTTGGTTGGTAAAGTGCATCGTATAATCCAGAACGAAAGCATTTTACAGATCTAAAAATAAGAATTAAAGCATCACTTGGTGTGACTCACTGCACTGGCATGACAAATTTCAGTCTAGGTTAAGTTTCACAGCATGCGGAGGTTTTACAAAGAGCATGCCCAATTTTTAATGATTCAGAAAGAACATTCTAATGACCTGAAACAGGATTTGATACACTAATGATCATCTGAAATCTGTGGTCCAAAAGCCAAAGAGACCAAACCAATATGCGGTTTACCATTTATTAATAAAGTTTACTAATAAACAAGAAATATACCACACTATTTTAGATGGTTAATCAGTCTTCAAAATTTTGCTTTGCTTACCTTTTTTTTTCCACTGGGGAATCTATCAAGTCACACATTTGGCCATAATGAGTACAACAAATCTCCACAAAGACCTCTTAATGCACCATTATTTGGTGCATTTTTATTAAGTACATAAAAAAACTCCTGATTTTCATTATTAAACAAGGAACTGTTTCTGTGAGAAGCATGAACAATACACAACCTAATTACAGCTCACAAAGTCTGTTTCTCTGAGGTCTGAAACAGGTCATTAAAATGCGAGGGGAAATTGGGTGCAGACTGAAGCCAAGAATAAAAGCCACATGAAAAGGATTCAGAGTAACACAAATGACCAACCTCACTGTTAGGCTGCTTGGCACTGGGTGTGACTGCATTGGCTTCACTCAGGGCAGAAAGCGAGCGCTGCCTCATTTCAGGCAGAGGTGGCAGTTCTACATGTACCGCGCCATAGCCATTATGATGTGGGCCTTCCGGGAGCAGTGAGGCGGTTGTACACGAGTCTGAACCGTGATCTTTATTTAATGGTTTCTCTGGGATGCTGAAAAGGTGCATGGTGAGAAAAATGCCCCAGGTTAGAGATGAGAAAAATAGAGAACTTGGTACTCTGAACCCAGTGCAAATCCAAGAGCAGAGTGACCCCAGTCCATGGCTCCAATCAGGTATCCAAAGGCTCCCCCTAGACCTGAAAGGAAGCACAGCAGATTGTTTTTAAATAATAATAATAATAATAATTCACACATGATTTTCTGAGCAATAAAAGCTGCGTTTTTAATCGAGTCATTGTGTTTTTTTTCTGGTGTGGCTGCCAGTAGTTCCTATGGGAGACAAGGTTGACATAACATGAAAACCATTATGATAAAGACTGACCCTTCTTTTAGAAATGTTTTATAAATATCTGATGATACTGACAAAAAAAAAACATATTTACATATACAAATACAATAAGCTGTAAATGTTTAAAGTGAGCATATTTTTCAAAATTAACCTCTTCCTTATACCAGGATTTTCTTGTAAAAGATACACTACCAAAAGTTACACTGGCTTATCAAATTTTGGGGGTCATGCTCACCAAGGCAGCATTTATTTGATCAAAAATATTATAAAAGAAATAAAAAATTCTCATTAACGCAATTATCTAACCAACCAATCACATGGCAGTTGCTTCAATGCATTTAGGGGTGTGGTCCTGGTCAAAACTGCCTTGATGATGCTAGAGGTCAGAGGAGAATGGGCCGAACTGATTCAAGCTGATAGAAGAGCAACTTTGACTGAAATAACCATTCGTTACAACCGAGGTATGCAGCAAAGCATTTGTGAAGCCACAACACGCACAACCTTGAGGCGGATGGGCTACAACAGCAGAAGACCCCACCGGGTACCACTCATCTCCACTACAAAAAGGAAAGAGGCTACAATTTGCAAGAGCTCACCAAAATTTGACAGAAAAATGTTGCCAGGTCTGGTGAGTCTCAATTGTTGTTGAGAAATTCAGATGGTAGAGTCAGAATTTGGCGTAAACAGAATGAGAACATGGATCCATCATGCCTTGTTACCACTGTGCAGGCTGGTGGTGGTGGTGTAATGGTGGGGGATATTTTCTTGGCACACTTTAGGCCCCTTAGTGCCAATTGGGCATCGTTTAAATGCCACGGCCTACCTGAGCATTGTTTTTGACCATGTCCATCCATTTATGGCCACCATGTACCCATCCTCTGATGGCTACTTCCAGCAGGATAATGCACCATGTCACAAAGCTAATTTCATTTCAATTTGAATCATTTCAAATTGGTTTCTTGAACATGACAATGAGTTCACTGTACTAAAATGTCCCACACAGTCACCCAGATCTCAACTTGAGAGCATCTTTGGGATGTGGTGGAACGGAGCTTGATACCCTTGACGTACATCCCACAGATCTCCATCAACTGCAAGTTGCCATCCTATCAATATGGGCCAACATTTCTAAAGAATGCATTCAGCACCTTGTTGAATCAATGCCACATAGAATTAAAGCAGTACTGAAGGCAAAAGAGGGTCAAACACACTATTCAGTATGATGTTCCTAATAATCCTTTAGGTGAGTCTATATTTATAATTTTTCTATATTTTACAAATTAACATGAAATATTGAGTTATAGTCTGAGGGCAGGTGGTTTTAGTGATGATGAAATTACACAGCTTTGGTAAAATACAGAGAAAAGCAGATTAAGAATTGCATATAAAAGAGCAAACTTCAATTTTGTAATCAAAGTCATGTTACATTCAGTACATATTGGGTGCCATTTTGTCTCAAAAATCAGTAAAAGCAGACCACAAAGAAATAAAAAACACCCAGGGTTATGCGCAATTACAATTGCACACTTACACCCCTGAACCACAGAAACGAGTCAGTCATGTGGCTCTGAAGCGCTCAGCTCCAACCCATGATCTCAGCACATGACTGCGACTGTTTGGATTAGGATACCCTGAGTGCACACAGACCCCTTGGTGCCTGACCAACACAAGGCTTTACTATAACATGGACAACAGACCTCATGCCATTCTTACAAGCTATTTTCTGTGATGATTTTAGTATATAAGAACACATAACAGCACCTTGGTTATTAAATAACTTAGTTTGATTCATTATTTAGTGGATATTACATTCCACTCTTCCAAATCAGTGAGTGAAAAGACACAGGCATCTTTAGTCTAGTAGATGCTCTTCACACAAGACTGAAAGCACACGTGTCTCAAGTAGCCGGACTAAAATGTAGTTTTCCTTTTGTTTTCCTGAAGAGATCTGTAGAAGTTCATGCCTGACAGACATGAAACATGCAGAAAGAAATTCCTCTAAAGATATTAAGATTTCAACCAGTAAACAGCAGATTTTACTGAGAGTTTAGAAGACACAGGCAGTATTTCTTGTGTCTTGTTGAGGCTTTACTGCTGCCATACAGAAAGCAAGATGTTTAGTTACATCAGTATGGCACCAAAGCACACACATCATATTAAAGACGTTGAAAGAGGAAATGGATTGTTGCCATAGTGCCAGCTCACACAAAGGTCTGTTTTTAAAAATGCTCCTATGAAAAATGCTGTTAGTCAGCTTCATATTATAGAACGATCTGTAATGTACCAGTTCCTGCAGCAGTATTAAAAGCATGCACATCTTTAAAATTACTCATAGAGATCAAAATGGCATAAACCAAAACTGTTTCAGATGCACGGTGGTCATTAAAAGTACTTGTAAATGTATGTATGTGCACACTTAATCTATGAATGCCATTGCAGTGGATGACATCTCATCTCAAAGTCAACCAACAAATAAACGCAGTCTTTTACAACATCACTCACTTAAATAAAATAAATAGAGCTAATTGTACTTAATGTCATGATTCATAATGCTTCAGAACATATCTGTATCAACAGAAGAGCATTGATTGTGATCTAATTCAATGCACCCATCAATAAAGGTTAATGAGAGATTTTTTATTTTGAAAGACCAAGCTAAAAATGTATTGTTACTCTTTACCTGTTAGTAAGGCATGATAATGAAGACCTCGCTCCTTATCCTTATGAGAACACACATCAAACAAATAGGCTTTAATGGGTCCGTCGATGAAGTCCGCAGCAAAGTCAAACATCACCACTCCAAACATAACCACCACGATGGCCCATGTCCTTTTAATATTTCTATTCTCTAGTATAGCTGGAGGAGAGAAACAACATCAAGCTTAGTTTCATCAAAAGCTCCTTATGGTAATAAATTGAATATGACTTCTTATAGATTTTAAAACTTAAGGTCAGGACATCAGTCAGAAGCAAAAATGAGTTATTGCATAATTACAAAATTATGACAATTATGAAATCAATAAAAAAAGTTTTTTCCAGTTATGTTCTGTTTCTTTGCATTTCTTATTCATTTAATCTTTTGCAGTGTATCAATTAATGTAAAAATAAAATTATGAATCGGTTTAAATTTTCCACGCTGCACAAAATGTTCTGTTATTTTGAGCCCGATCTCATGAAAGTTCGTATTTATAGCACGCATGTCATTTCTCGTGCCATTTATACGCCAAAAACAGTTTTTGCATGTATATGGTACGCGTTTTTCATGTGCATATGATACGCACTTTTTGGCATATAATACGCACAAACTCCCCACCCCCTAAACCTACCCAGGGTTTTTTAGTGTGTAGCATTTACATGCAAAACAATTTTTGGCGTATAAATGCTACGAGAAATGACATTCGTGGTATAGATACGCATTTTCAGAAGACTGTGTTGGTTATTTTCCTGTTTAATTTTTGGATGTACAAATTTAGATTCACATTTTCAAAAAAGCATTTTAAATAATTTGCAGTTCCTATATCTGCTTCTCTTCTGTTCATTCTCATCTTTTTACATTCCAACCCAACAACATATTTAACGGTCAAGGTAAAACAGATCAACTTTGCTTACTGTTTTTAAAATTACATTGCTACTTTGTCTAATATTACATCAAGTTGTAACTACTAGACACAAGTAGCTCCCGGTTTGATATTCTAGATAGATCCATCATGTTTACTTTAGCAACACCTACCTGATGTAACAGCATCTCCATTTAGAAATAAAGTCAGGCCCACTAACATCATAATCCCCAGTAAGAGTATGTAGGGTCGCCTTCGGCCCCATGGTGACCTGCAGTAGTCGCTTGCCGAGCCAATGACAGGCTGTAGGATAAAACCCAAAATAGGGCTGATGAGCCACACCAGGCTGTACAGGCGTTTGGGAAGTCCAACACTCAGCAACACTGGTGTGACAAATGCCGCCTCGACAGCGTAGCAGAATTCCCTTCCGAACATGACCATGCCATGCATGATAAGCCTTCCCCTTGAGCACTTGGGAGGCTCCACCACTCCAAACACAGCTGGTTCCATACCGTCCAAATAGTCCTCTTTCTGTCCCGAGTCCACCGGGTAGTGCTCAATTAATGTGAGCGGGCTGTCGGTGCAGAGAACCTGCAAGGCTGGTCCTCGGTAAGGAGAGTCATGGATCTCGGTGTTGAAAATCTTAATTCCTACAGCATAGCCGAGCAATAAAGCTCAAGACTAGTATTCGCAATGTGAGCTGAGCTGAGAAGAAAAGAAGGTGGCAGTCTTGCTGGGATAAAACAAGTAAGCCTTGCTTTTTTTCCCCAGACTTTGTTGCCAAAGGCCGCTGGTGGAGTCAGTTGTAAGCACGTGACAAAGATAAATGAGCTGTATATGGTCTTCTCCTCCTCCTGGTTTACAAGAGGTTAGAAGTTAAGTGCAAGACAGAACCAACAAAACATAGTAAACGTAATTGCAAATGGCTCAGATAAAGGGAACATTGGTGTTTGTGGAAATATAAAGACAATAGAAAAATGTAGTTTTAACATGCATTTTTGTGTTCTTGTTGGGATTGCCCATTAGGTAAATCAAGTGAAGTAAAATACCTTGTGATTCCTCTGCAGACCGACGGCTTCAATGGGGATGGAAAAAGGAGGCAACGTATTTATAGTCAACGAGTAAAAGCTTACCACCCTACGCATGTTTCCCTCTCCATTCACACGACTAACCTCTCTTGCTGACTGTCATGAGACATCCACAGAGTCAGTTCAACAGTCATGTGAGCTTCTTACCCAAACATCATCCACTCTCTCTTGGACTTAATCTATAGAGGTCGAGCTGTGGATCACAAGCAACCGGTCAGATGGAGCCACATGAATTAAAATGCCACATTCCACACATTTCTTACGTAATGATAATCGCTAGAGTAGTTAGAACATTTTTTTTATATATTTTTTTAACTCATTAACTCTGGTTTACTAATAGGATTTCCTAAATCTGTAAGATTTTGGTTCTGATTTTGAAAATACACAACCATTCAAAAGTTTGGGTTCAGGTCAGGAAGATTTTTTTTCTGCCATTTCAAATAAATGCTGTTGTTTTGAACTTTCTATTCATCAAAGAATCCTGAAAAAAAATGTCTCATGGCTTCCACAAAAAAAATGTTTTAATTACAATTAGAAAAGTTTTTGAAGCACTACAATCCCCATATTAGAATAATTTCGGAAGAACCTTGTGACACTGCAGACTGGAGTAATGCTGCTGAAATTTGGCTTTGACCTCACAGAAATAAATTACATTGTAAAATGTAGTAAAATAAAATATTCAAATTTTAATAATATTTCACAATATTACTGTTTTTACAGTCTTGCAGCCTTGGTGAACAAAAATATTTATTTCAAAAACATTTTACTTATCCTAAATTATTAAACAAGTAACGTACTAGTAGTAATGTAATAATGACAACAGATAATTTTCATCTTAAACCAAGTCATAAATTGGTTTTATTTCAATACCATTATCTTAGGTCTCCAGCAATGCCTAACATTTAGATAAAGGAAGATTCAAAGGCAAAAATTTCAGTCAGTTAAGTAGTCTATGACACAATCAGATATTCTTGCTAAAGGAACTTTTTGATTCACTCTACAACTAAAATGCCCTCACCAATACTTGAGTTAATAATTCAACAGTCTTAAAAAAATCAAATATCATTTTTAAAAGACATATTACGGATGTGGCTGCTAACAAAAAGAGAGATGTTGAGGTTATTAAAGTATATTTGCAATAGACTACATTCAATCCCATTTGGCTTTCCTTGCAGCAATATCAAATGAGAGTTGAATGTGTTGGACATATTAACATATTATTAGCCCAGAATCATTTAGTCCATCTCAACTGAAGCATTCTGTCGAGCAACTGGTGATTCATAAGGGATGGGATCATTTTGTTCTGAAAACCCCCACACACTCACTCAATAAAACAGAAATGGACTTCAAGTGCTCAGATTCCCATGCCGCATCATTGCCCACAAATTTTAATGATTCTCTAGTCAGACTATTCGTTTATAGGCGTGCTTTGGCTTCGTTACTCTCTATGATACCGGCAGAGATGAGCTGTTCTATTTGCGCTTGCTCAAACCCGTACTCCTTTAGCACAGAGCGAGTGTGCTCTCCGATGAAGGGGTCAGCGGGAGCGGCAGGCCTCCGCAGGGGAGCGGGACAGAATGGGTGCAGGTCGGGGGCTAATTTCCCCTGAGAGTCCTTGAAGAACGATCCCCTGGCTTGGTCTGTGGGGATGAGAGAGTACCTCATCCAGTGACAGCACAGGGGTGACACAGGCATCCGTCCCATCGAAGATCCGACCCCACTCGGCCTGCGTTTTGCTGGCAAACACCTGGGTGAACGTCTGCCTGAGCTGCGGCCAATCAGATACACTCATTTGTGAGGGCAGGTCAGCATCGTCCAAGCCCAAACCTGTAGTGAAAGAGAATTAAGTAGAGGAAAGAAATCAATAAAGGTGTTTAGAGGACAAGGACCAAAGGCATCATAAAGGACTTGGAATCCAGAATCTATTAAACACAACACTGGTCTCTTCTTTTGAGGGTCAACATGAATAGCAATAGTCATTGTGGTTTCAAAGCAAGATTGAGTACACTGCATTTGCCCTTGGGTCATCAGGATGTGGGGTGAATCCCTGAGCACATTATAATAAAGCATCCTGTGGTTTTGTATGCCAGGACAAAGTTGACAACCATGTAGCCAGACCAATGTGACCCTGGGAATCTTGTGGTTAAACATGTCAATTGTACCCAGACATCATTGAGGCTACAGATTTATTTCAGGTGAATTGAAAGCAGCTAGATGTATACTATGTTAAAAAAGAAACAAAAAAGAAAATGAAAAAATAAGAACAGAAATATAACATAAGAAAATAAAAGAATATATAAAAATTAAAACATTTATAAAAATGCATGCAATAGAGATAATATAAATAATAAGACCATAAAATAAAAATAAAAAACAGAATATTTCTAATTGAAAATAAAACAAAATGCAAAACAAGATACAAATAATATAAGTATTGAATGAAAAGAGAATAAAAAACATTGAAAAGAATATGAAAAAATCTAAAATAAAAATAATTTATAAAATTAAAAATAATTTATAAAAATAAGTAGAATAACTACTAATAAAAATAAATAAATTCCTGAACTGTTGCCTGGAGAAAATATCTCAATTAAATCTATTTGCACTTACATTTACAATAAACATAATGTGCAGTTCTTCTGCAAATATTAAAGGGTTAGTTCACCAAAAATGAAAATTCTGTCAGTATTAACTCTCCCTAATGTTGTTCCAAACCTCTATGTGTTTATTTGTTCTGCTGAAAACAAAGGAAGATATTTGGAAGAATGTTTTAATCAAACAGATCTCAATCCCCATTGTCTACCATAGTATCTATTTTTTCCTACTATGGTAGTCAATGGGGATTGAGATCTGTTTGAATAAAACATTCTTTCAAATATCTTCCTTTGTGTTCAGCAGAACAAATAAACACAGAGGTTTGGAACAACATGAGGGTGAGTAGATAATGACAGAATTTTCATTTTTGGGTGAACTGAACCCTTTAAGTGTTTTGTGCTCCAGCCGCTGCCAGGTGCATGTCAGACAACATGAATTAAACACCACATGGCACAACATCCAGCAAGATGTCAAAAAGCTCTTCTTCCTAAGGTTGTCAACATGCCCGTCGCTAAAAGAGTGCTAGATTCTTTAGCAAGTTTTGCTGCCAGCAAGCATACATGGGTTAATAATACTTAGGTTTTTTCAATGAACAAAACTACTAAAATTACATCATCTAGTCTGAACTAGACAGCATGCATTCACATCGCATTTCAGAGCATGACAACATCAGTCATTCCAGAAATGCTGGTATAGGACCATACTGAGAGGAAATATAACACACTAACCCAGAATAAGCTGTTTATAGAACTGAGGTTCAATCGCCCCCACTGCCACGTACTTTCCGTCAGAAGTGCGGTACGTATCATAGAACGGGGCGCCACTATCCAGCATGTTTTCCCCACGAGGACGATTCCACAGGCCGAGGCTCCGGGACTTCCACATGAAGGAGCCGACATATGCTGCACCCTCCCACCTGCACATAAACCCAGAGAGGCGTTTTCATAATCATTTGCTATAATTCTTTCATGCTGAACTAAATGTTTGGCATAAAGCAATGAGGTCCTTGAGGAGGAAACATTAGGCTACATAATTATTCATATTCATAATCGTCGTGGAATTAAGTTTACAATAAATTTATATGCAAAAACCTGTGCAGATAATTACATATTTACATGCATGAATGCATTAAGCAAGATGGAAATATGATACGACAGGGGAAGAGTTAAACAGCTTGGTGATACAAGCATGCCACAGCGAAACAGCCTATCATCTCTCCTCTATAGAGGTTTTCAGTAGTTTGAGTTCCACATTATGGCACCAGGACTCTAAAGGGGCCATATCATTAGTAATAAAATGGTTTTTGATCTTTTATGGATAATAACGCTTGATGTCCAATGAACACAATGTAACTCTCAGATATTTCCTTCTCAATCCAAAAGTTGCATTTACATTATTTATGTTTTAATTGTGTGACTATAGAGAATTATTTAACCCTTGTGCATCCTTATGGACATTTTTGTCCTTTTCAGTTTTGTTTTTTGATCACTTTGTCTGTGTTAAAGCTAACTGCAAAAAACTTGCCACAGGTGTGTATTTTTATTGGAATTTCACTATTTCACCATCATTTACTTAAAAAAATATTTTTTTGCATTATGTACAAAAAAATACTCCCTCTCAGCACCTTTTGGAAAAAATGTCCCCATTGAAACCCATTAAAACTGCCATTTTTAATCTCCAGTTCAGTTAATCTTTGTTAAGAGGCTTTCATTCTGATGGCAAGGCTTCAGAATTGTATTTTTTACTATTTTTTATCAGATGGTGCAATTTTTTTTAAGTTTGGCCTATAAAACAAATATCGCTTTATTCCTGTTTTTTGCTTCGGCATACTATAGAGCCATTTGGATAAATTATGCAACAATATTTGTGTGGGTGTGTTGGTATGGATGTCAGAGTGTGGTTAGTATGTGTGTTTTAAAAAAATATGTGTGTATGTGCGCATGTGTGTGTTTGTAATACTGAGAGAAAAACTGCAAAAAACAAATCCAATCAATGTGAGCACCAGTGGGGTTTGCTGGCACCCAATGGGGAAAATATGTTACTACGCCCAAACAAACTGTTACCGAAAGCTCATTTCTTGAGATATCATCCTCAAATTTGGAACACAACCTATTTACATTTATGGCTTTGATTTTATTGCAGTTTTGAGTTCAACCTGATTTATAAAATATATATTTTATATAGAAATATTTTTTATAAATAATTTTCATAAACGTATACCTATATAACTTTTTTTTGGATTTACTTATTATTATTTTTTTACTTCAGTAATAATCTGCAAAGGGTCTTCTTTAAAATGATACCAAACTTAAGTCTGTGCTCCAAAGTGTCACATTTTTTATGACAGTTTTTTGACATGGACATTTTTGTCCTCTTTTTACCTATGTGTAACTTTTTTAAATTGATGCACAAGGGTTAAACACTACTTTCAACGATTTAAGAAAAAACAAATTGAACAAATAAACAGATTTCCTCAGCTTTTCACTCTGATTTACAGAATTTGTGTAGCACATTTCAGCACTGATTTTGTGAAGCAGTCACAATGTAGTACAGTCTTCATAAAGGCTGTTATTAAAGGATGGGGCAGGTAAACATATATATGACACAACAATAAACAAAAATATAAAAAGGCTGTGCGAACAATGGCAGGGAAAGCAAATCACGCTGTTAATAATTTCACATGCAATAGGGACCTCTCTCAAAGGGGCAGCAGTAATAAAAATGAAAAAACAAACAGCTGTTTACTTCAAGAGAAATAGAAAACTAGAATATGGCTGTCTGACACAAATAATAATAAGTTAAATATGTATGATATGACCCCTTTAAGGAATTATAGCACTCAGATATTAAAATAAATTACTTATGAGTGACAAAGTTGGCATCCAGGCTGAACTTAAAGGGTGTGTAGCAAGTCTTCTAAAAACAACAACATATTTACAGATGAAAAGGAGCATTTTTTAATAGGTCAATCCTCCCAATTAATGCACAAAATATATATATATCCATTTCAAAGACTGTGACCTTGCAAGATTGACATCAATATAGATATACTTCATTTATTTCCCAGTGAACCCAGCCTTCAAAGAGGTGTTGACAATCTGGGTTTCTATTTGAGCACATGATTGGCCTGACCACCAAGAAGTCACACTCCCAGAAGATCACTGAAGCATGGCCTAGTACTGAATGTTATGAACTGTTATGACTCAAAAGCAATTTCTTCACACTTCTTCCTTATAATATAGTGCAGAGCTATGTTAATGTGGAATATTTAGCTCTGGTTTTGGAAAACAATAATGAGTTCACTTGTTTACTGGATGTCAATGAAAAGATTATAGTGGTCAAACACTATTTGGGATTTTGACCAGACAAGTACAGTCACGACAAGTACTGAGTAGAGTGCGTATACTCAAACCAAATGCTGCATAGCACAATTCTGAAATGCTAATGAAACACACTGGCTGCCTCTTAAATTTGCAATAACTATTTAAATACAAAAAAATAAATGCTGAAAGTGTAATATTTGCACTTTGTAGGGTATAATACATCCAAACTGGCAAGCAAGTTTCTAATAACACTAACGTGGCCAAAAGCTGCTGTCAGTATCAAACGGCAGGTCTTATCAAAGAGTGGCAAGGTGACTCTCACAGAAGCATGAGATAGCTTTACTGCCTAACAGGCAAACATCTAATCATCATTACTACAGCTCCCACAACGACATACACGGCTACCTCTTCACTAGCACTGCAGCCTTGCTCCAGGTCTGAAAGTCTAATGCGAAATGATATTTAATATTGGATTGTCACATATTAAGCCTTATATTTGCACTGTTTATTTCCTTAAGGACTTAGAGATACTCCACTATTTTTTGGAAATAGGCTCATTTTACCCCTCCCCCCGAGTTAAACAGTTGAGTTTTATGGTCTTCGAATCCATTGAGCCGATTTTCTGATATTTAGAAGAATATCAGTAACCAGACAGTTTCTGGTCTCATTGACTTCCATATTAGGAAAAACATATACTATGGAAGTCAATGAGACCAGAAACTGTCTGGTTACTGATATTCTTTTAAATATCTAAAATTGTCTGAATACATTCGAAAATGGTAAAACCCAACTGTTTAACTCTGGGGAGGGGTAAAATGAGCCTATTTCAAAAAAAAAAGTGGAGTATCCCTTTAAAGTGGCAGAGATCAGAATGTCTAGAGCAAATGACATAACCTCGTGTCGAGTCTGAGCTCCCTTGTCTAATTGAGGTCTTCTAATGCCTAAAAAGTGCATTTGTTTATTAAATGACATTTCACTTAGCCCTGACTCGGGGCTAAGTGAAATGTCATTTAGTTAACAAGTAGAGTGGCAGTTGCTAATCGTCATTATTTCCCAGCAGAGAGAATCTAGTGCGATGTGAACAAAACAGGGCCAAGAAACAAATTTGCCAGCAAACCTTCAAATATTTTTTGTCCAACTGCTCCAACAAACACCAACTGGGTTAACAGCACAGATTCAGCATATCAAAACAAGTGTGAATTAGACTTGGGCAGAGAGAATTAGACTTTATTTGTACTAGTCTATTCAACATGAAAAACCAAGACAGGTGATAATATGAGAACACGTCTTTATTATTAATAATAATATGTTATCATTATTCTTATTACAGCCCTTCTGATTGAAACAGTCGAACACGCGGTAGCAACACCAAGTTCGTAGGTTCGATAAAACTGATAAAATTGTATATCTTGACTGTAATAAGTCACTTTGGATAAAAAATGTCTGCTAATAAAAAGTAAATGGAAAATGAAATATAATAAACATTACAATGTCCCTTTATTATTTTGCTTGCAAAGTCATTCTGCAAAGGATTCATAACCAACTTTGGATTGAACAAACAAAACTGTCTTACATTGTAATATTATCCTTATATTGTAGTCATAAGAGCACAATTTGTTAATTGCTGCCTAACACATTTGTTGTGTCAGCTAAATTGATAGATACATGACATTAACCAGCCACATAACTTTATATTGACCCGCTAAATGTTTTTAGCATTCAAAGCTACATCATGATTCTCTTTCTAAACACCAGTGGATATACATCAGGGCCCGTATTCATAAAGAATCTTAAAGGAGTAGGTCACTTTTAAAAAAACTTTTGCTGATTATTTACTCCCCCCAATGTCATCCTAGATATCTAAGTCATTCTTTCTTCAGTCGAAAAGAAATTAAGGTTTTTGATGAAAACATTCCAGGGTTTTTCTCATATAATGAACTCTACTGGTAACCAAACGGTTCAAGGTCCAAAAGACAGTTATAATGCAAACTGCAAACTGTTCAAAGGGCTTTAAACAATTGCAGACAATGAATAAGGGTCTTATCAAGCGAAACGATTGCTCATTTAAAAAATAAATAAATAAATAACAAAGTTTAAGTTTTATACCGGTAAGCTCAAATGGTCGCCTGCTCTGTTCTGTGATGCAAAATGAACAAATCTTTTTTCGTGTCATTTGGTTCATTCAACCAACTTTCTCATTTGGAATCACTCTAATGCCGGGGGCACACTTAACGAGTAGCTGAAACATTCCTAACACTGAACTGAACACACTTAGAGACCGTTTCCAACGACTGGAGCAGATTTTAAATACTGACTGTACTCAATGGTATCAGACTCAAATCAGACTCTGATCAGTCGTAAGTATCAAATAACATCCATAATTGGAATTATCATTATTAAAGTTTTATGGTAACTATATAACAAACCATCATTGAGATTGATTACCATTTTTGTAAAAATATGCACAAGGAAACATTTTTCTCAGCTTGTCCATGTCGTTTCTCTTGGTTGAGCTTCATAGTTTTCATACTTCAGTGGTTTGCAAGGGTTTATACAGCCGAATAGTTCATAGTTTTTAAACCCACAGGTCTAAATTCAAATGCATAATATCTGTGAATAAGTAGCTAGAAAATGATATTTTTTTCAGTAAACAGATTTGGAGGAACATTTAGGCTCTAAAGCACACAATGGAAAATGGGCAAGACTACGTTATCCTTACTTACTGGGTCCTTCCTGGGAAAATAACCACTCTAACAGTATTCACACATAGCTGTGATAATGAAAACAGATAGTGCCAGTATAAGCAGCTTGAAAATAAACCAAGCAATTACTGGAAATTCCAGATTGCAGAAAACTATTGACAGGCTGGTCAGAAAATGGGTCCATTATGCAAAGATATTCAAGGTTTTGAAATTGCCTCATTCCATGTAGTGATTGGTCAAAACAGGAAGCGGAAAAGGTAAATGAAAAAACAATACACGACTGAAATGAAAGCAAGCCAGCCAGCACAAGTGCTTCTTTTTCCAATAGTTATTTAGCTTTAAAATGAGCAGCACACATCTTAGCTAGCCGGCCCTGGAAACAATCCCATTCAAAAGAGACTGTAGGAAACAGGAAATAGTTCTACTGTTTTTTTTAAAGAGAAGTTAATAAAATAAAATAAAAATCAGTAGAAACCAATTTTAAGATGAGGATTCAGTATCTCACCATGCTGGCATCAATGATCTGGCCTTGTCCCGACTCGGCTCCTCTCCAGGAGAGCCAACACAATCCCAAATGCACACATGAGACCTCCTCCAGCAAAGTCTGCCACTAAATTCAATGGAGCGTATGGTTTCTCTGAGCTACGGCCCAGCATGGACAGTAACCCTATTAAGAGAGAGAGAAGGACAGAGACATGCTGAGATTAGAAGAATGGATAAATAATTACTGTAAAACTTCTTTGTTTAATCACAGTTGAAAGTCTGCTAAATATTTCACCAATTAAGCTTACTGTTGCATCACAAGCAAGCCACACTAGTTGTAATCTTTAAGCCTGTAAAGTGTTGTTAAGGAAATTGTAAAGAATGAACAAAAATAAAAGAACATTGGGAGTTCTTCAGGCATTAAGTGATACCATGTATTTAACACACATACACTTACTGAAGGCCAGTTTCCAAGAAAAGCATTGTAATTGCAGATAATTAGCTTACAAATGTGTATTGTATGGTCTGTTAGCATTCATAAGGGCACAGCACAAAGACAGCCAAGGCCTGTAAAAAATAGTAATTGTAAAACTTGTGGATTATGCAGTATATTGGTCTTTGGGCTACATCCGTCAATTGCACCATCCTTGACAAAAAAGCACAATATAAATCCATAATGTGTTTATAATTACATGTGTGACAATGCTATAATTGTTGTTTGATACATCAATGGTTCAATATCTAAATCTGGCACTGATGTTTTGCATGAAAGCATGAATGCAACATTGAAATGCAGCTGTCAGGATGATATTACATCAATGCTAAATGTAAAGTGGGGGGTTGGCGGGAGATGGGGTGGACAACCTGTCACTCACATGAGATCACAGCAATAGCAAACAACAACCATCTATTCCAATCCAGATAGACAAAATCAAGTTCCCATCCTACATTTATCTTGTTTGAGAAGCAGTTTCACTCAGATATAAATCACCATAGGGAAGAAAAGAATATCACTACTTCCGTTTCATGCAGACTTTAAATTCTTATGTTTTTATCAAATGTTAAAAGAATATAGGATGTGAATAGGCAAAAATAATTAATAAAATATAAAAATTTTATATAAAATATAACTTTACAAAATAATGAGCTCTAAGTAAATAAAAAAATATTGAAAGAAAATAAATTGGAGAAAATCTTTGTCCATTGTCATTCTTGTGACAATGACCAAAACCCTATGGTCTTCAATGACCATACTTTTTGACTCGCACTCAAACACTGTAAATCACAACAGACTGGGTCATCTGACCAATCAGAGCAGAGCAGGCTGGCGAAGGGAGAGTTTTACAGAGACTAAATCCTCAAATTGACCATTTTAGACTCTTTGAAAAATGAGATGATGTGACGTATACTATAAGAAAGTGTTTTTTGACTTTTAATTCATGTAAATCCATTGTGAGAAACCTCCAAAACCAACTTAGGAACCTTTAAAATAGCATAATTGGGGCACTTCAATGTAACAATAAGATCTTTTATGAAAGGCAGATGGCCCTTTTGACACATGTGTTGCTGTAGCCCATTTCATCAAAACCTATTCAAGATGGACTTTGCAATAAAACCCAATCATGAAATAATTTTGAATTGGATCGCTAATGGGCCATTGGTGCTTAGACCCAGATAATTTCCACTTGTGGCTACATTTTTCCTTTTGTTTATACTTTTCTTCTTTGTTTCTATTGCATTACAGACAGTTTACTTGTCTTCAATAATTTGTTGAGAACTTTATTAGCCTTGTATGAGTTTTTGTTATGGTACTGATAGGGCTGGAAAGATTAATCGCGATTAATTGCATCCAAAATAAAAGTTTGTGTTTACATAATATATGTGTGTGTAGTGTGTATAATTATTTTGTATATATAAATACACATATATGCATGTATATATTTAAGAAAAATGTGTTATTAATATATCAAATATTAATATTTATGTATAATATTAATTTTTTATAAATATATATAAAGTATATACATGCAAATATTTCTTAAATGTTTACATGAATGTGTGTGTATTTATATATCTAAAATAATTATACACACTACACACACATATATTATGTAAACACAAACTTTTATTTTGGATGCGATTAATCACGATTAATCTTTTCCCAGCCCTAGGTACTGAAATATCACCCACTCCTAATTGTGTTAAATAAAATCGATTCCAATAGTAACCAAAAAAAAATAAAAATTGTGATAATGATTTTTGCCATATTATAGCAGCTCTACCCAAACTGCTCCATGGCTTCAGTGCTGATTTGCAGCCCCTCCTCAAAAGGTTCCTCAAGTTTCCAAGTTTCCACCAAAGACATTTTGGACTACACAAAGCTAGACTTTAGCTTCAAATCCACTGTGCTTAGGGCATTCTGGGAATGCTTATTAGCCAGACTCCTTTGCACCTGTAAAACAGTGATGTTTACCTGACAAGGCCAGGTAGTTGATATCATGCCCAGCAGCCTTGGCGTAAGATCCGCTCTGACCATAGCCAGTGAGTCGGGCGTAGATCAGGCGGGGATTCTCTTTTAGCAAATCTTCAGGACCTAATCCCATCTTCTCCATAACTCCTTAATTATACCAGAGAGATTTAATAATGAGGCACGGAAGGAAAAAACCTTGAAGGTAAATAAATGTGGATTTAGAGAGGCGAACTATTCTTGTTTGAATTTAAAATCAGGAAAGAAATGGCAATCACATTTAATCAAGAACATATTTTTTTCAACAATGGTTTCATTAAAACAGCTGAAATTATTTAGGCAAAGGCACAATATGGACAGAAGTGAATGGTAAATTAATTTGCAAACAAAAATGATTCTGAAACGACATTCTTTGCTAGCTGGCATTAAAACCTAAGCACATTATTACTAAATATATTTTTAGATGCGTTTAACCATTATCATTAAGTTGATTTTGTAATTACAGTTTGCCAGCGCTGTCGTAATTATTAAGATTACAAAATGTACAAAAAATATTCAAAAAAGACAAACGAAATAAAAACAAATGGGCCTATATTTATTAAGTTTTTAATTTGTTATATTACAGTTTAGGAAATACATGCTATATATACATGCTCTCTATGCCATTATACATCTTTCTGTAATAAAATAAAGAAATTAAATACACACTGTCATATAGCTAGAAAAGGTTAAATTAATTGGCAAATAATACTAATAAAATAAAATAATTGTCAGGATTTGTTGAACCATGTTTGCTTCTTTTAATTAAGGCACTGACCTTTGCGATAAGGCTCCAGAAACCACATCTGATTGGACGCACAGTCTTTTCAAAACAGCGACAGCTTTGGGACTCTTCAGATTCAAAGCCACTGATTGTTTGCCCTCGTGCTTGAGTGTCGACAGTCATTGACACCTTCGTCCGATCTACCCTGATCACCCTTGCGCCGAAGCTCCGACAGTATCATCCCGCAAAAGGGTGCAGGAGCTAGTCCTGCCAGCTCAATAACACGCACTCCTGTCAGAGCCATGATGGATCCTGTTTATATATATAAATAATAATAATAATAATAATAGTGTTACACGTGAAATAAATATTGTCAAATAATGCAGTCTGGGGAGTGGTTGAACCACTCTAAAAATATGTAATGTACAATGTAATGCACAATATACCATGTTGTATCATCAAAAAATCACCAAAAAGCACTGTTCAAATGATAGTAGTTATTTGGGTCACAGTTCACTCCAGTTGTCTATTCCCAACTTGTCATCAAACTGCTAAACTGACAATAAGCTAACAACAACATTTCGTTAAGTGTTTCTGTCTTAACCACCTTTTCGTAAAAAAAACATCACGAAACAGTAGTAATTATGTCTTAGAAATAAACTACATACAACATACCGTTTAAAATCTGCACTTTGAACCAAAGTACTGCACAGCGTCTTCTGACGTATGCAAGCGCACAGGGATTATGGACGTTGTAGTTGAAGTCTCTCAATTTAAAATTTTAAAGGAGCTTTATTAACATGACTGTATCACAATGTCTCTCTCTCTCTTTTAATATAAACCGTAGGCCTAGGTAACTGACAAAGTAGCATTAATAGATGACATTATATAGGCTACTGATAAATATAGAGTTTCAAATCAAATCATTTTATACAATTAAAAAATAAACTTTCCATTGTGAAGTTGGGTTAGCCTATACTTCTAGAGGAATATTATGAAGGAACTGAAACCTATGAACCCTCGATTTCTCGCCATGATATTCTGTCACATTAATGCATTTAAGAGGCAAGGAAGTCTATGATTTTTGATATTCCATAGGGATGATATGCTTTTTATTCCTTTTATTTATTTTTAATCTTTGTTTTTCGCACGAATTTCATCATCATCATCAAAGCTTTATTCAGGACACACATGGTCTAAAAAATAGAAACATACAAATAAAACAAAATAAATAAATAAAAAAAGCAGTCAGACTGCACAACATTCGCATATTTACATAGACTAAAATGCCAATGGTTCCACGTACTGGAGAAAACCTGACTGAACTTCAGTGCCAGTGTTGGGTGCTCCAACACTTTCAAACATTTGGCCTGCACTGCTCCATCGTGGCACCTCACCTAAGGCAGCAGCCTGGTTCCATCATTATATGTTACATTTTGGGCAGGATTCATAGGGGTACAGAATGCTTTAATTTGACTATGAAAATTAAGAATTGATCCCTCAAGAATAGTAGCACGTTTGTGCTTTTCCAAATATTCTAGTGCAGGCAAGGATGAATAATTAAAATTTGCTAAATAAGTAACAAATAGGATCAGATAAGACACATTCAATATTCTATGAATAAACGATACTTGTATGACAGGCAAAAGTTTGGAGATATCACTTCAAATCTGTGTCTCAGACACTGCTACATTTATGCATTAAATATCAATTAGCCCTCAAACCGTATTCACTTTATAGCCCTTAATCCTGTGTGATCTAATTTTTATTTATTATAAATGTTACATCACTGTCTTCGATAAAAGTTTTGTCTATCCATTTATAGTGTTTTTTTTTTTTTTGGGGGGGGGGGTATTTTTTAATTTATTTACTTCAAAAAGTAGCCTACCATATTTTCTATGTAAATTATTTCTATGTAAATCAATTACTATGTAGTTTTAATTTTTTTAACTTCATTAAAATATCATTCCAATAAGTTCTTAGAGCTAAAACCTAAAGATGAAGTGACTTCATCACCTGTCACCTGGTGTCTTATTTTGGTTTATTTTAGAATGCTCTAAATGACAGTTTTTCCCATTCATTTCTATGGGTGCCTATTTTTGACCCAAATACAAGATTAAGAAGTTTTTATTTTTCACCCACTTAACATTGTAGAATTGAGTAAAAAAAATGGTGTGTGTTCAGGAGGCAAACTTAGGAAAAGTAGCCAAGTCTTGTACTGCTCAGATCAAGGGAAGTATTTTTTAAAAATAAATCAAAACTATTTTGCCCACATTTACGGTTTTAGGGTTAAAGTATGTAGAAAATCAGGAACACATGCAGCACATATTGAACAATAAGCTTTAGTTCAAGGATTATAATTGTAAAGATGTTTGTTTAGACTGATTGTGTGGGCATACATGCACTCAGCAGCAAGGTCAGTCTCAATTGACCTTTCCTCAAGGAAAAACACAAGCTCAGTGGCACTTTCCTCAATGTTCATTTAAAAGACCTTGAGATACATAAATCCCTTTGACTTAGTAGTTTGGGGAGTTTGTGCGTATTCACGCGCCAAAAAGTGCGTAATCATATGCACGCAAAACGCGTACCATAGACACGCAAAAACTGTTTTTGGCATATACACTACCGGTTAAAAGCTTACGATCGGTAAGATTTTTTATGTTTTTAAAAGATGTTTCTTTTGCTCACCAAGGCTGCAATTTTTTGATAAAAAATGCACAAAAAACACAGTAATATTGTGAAATATTATGACAAATTACAATTACTTTTTATGTTAATATATATATTAAAATGTAATTTATTCCTCTGAAAAAAAGCTGAATTTTCAGCATCATTACTCCAGTCTTCAGTGTCACATGATCCTTCACAAATCACTCTAATATGATGATTTTATGCTCCAAAAACATGATTATTATCAATGTTGAAAACAGTTTTTTACATTTTTATTTCAGGATTCTTTGATGAATTAGAAAGTTCAAAAGAACATCTTTTATCTGAAAGGGAAAGCTTTTGTTACATTAAACACTACCCTTTAAAAAGTTTGGGGTCAGTAAGAATTTGTATTTTATTTTTGGGGGAAATAAATAACAAATCAATACTTCTATTCATCAAGGATGAGTTACATTGATGAAAAGTTACAGTAAAGACATTTATAATGTTAGAAAAGATTCTAATTAAATAAAAGCTGTTCTTTGAACTTTCTATTCGTCAAAGAATCCTGAAATAAAAATGTAAAAAACTGTTTTCAACATGGATAATACTCATACATGTTTTTGGAGCATAAAATCATCATATTAGAGTGATTTGTGAAGGATCATGTGACACTGAAGACTGGAGTAATGATGCTGAAAATTCAGCTTTTTTTCAGAGGAATAAATTACATTTTAATATATATTAACATAAAGTCATTTTAAATTGTCATAATATTTCACAATATTACTGTTTTTTTGTGTATTTTTTATCAAAGAAATTGCAGCCTTGGTGAGCAAAGAGACTTCTTTTAAAAACATAAAAAATCTTTTCAACCTTAAACTTTTGACCGGTAGTGTAAATGGCACGAGAAATGACATTTATACTATAAATACGAACTTTCATGTGCAAAACTTACAAACATGTAAACACTTGGCTTTGTTTCTCAGCTAACGGTCAAAATGACACTTTCATTTAGAGATATGGCATATTTGCATTGAATGTGTTTGCAAATCATATGTCAAATTAGACATGTTATTGGATCATCCTGTCTAAAGTGTTTCTGCACTTTAATGATATCATCATGATTAAGAAAGCACTGTCTCAATTAACATCTCCCATCTTTATGCATAAAGTTTCAAATCAACAGCCAAAGCAACATGATAGTAACTTTGCAGAGTCATTTTGAATGTTGTCAGACTCCCAACAGTGCCAAGGCAATTAAAATCATCTTCTCACTGAGAAGCCTATTAGGTTTGCTTATAATTTCTTGCCAGTTCATAAAAGAAATGTGATTGCTCTTCTGATGAAAGGGAGCTGACATGACTTGACGCTGCCTAATGAACAGGGCGAAAGCGAGAAGTGATCTCTCTTTGAGGACAGAAGAGACTCCAGCAGTCATTTTACGGATGTAAGTCTTATTCGAGTTGGTAAATTCAACGGCTTCAGCCTGGGAGCAAAACGCATCTGTTTATGTTTGACATTTCCAATGTTTCATGATAGATGATAGAATGAATTCCCAGCAAGCAATTTTGTTTAAAAGCCGTCCAAACACAGTTCTTACATCTAGGCTAAAACACAGGACAAATTTGGGCTGTCAGTGAAAATGCCATAGTCGTTTAACCATATCCTAAGTATAGACTAGTCATCACTTAGATACTGTAACATGTCAAAGAAATGAAACCAAACACCTTGTAAGATCACTGTTGACTTTCGCTTACATGATGGAATATTTTATCTTCATTTTGGCAAAAAGCGACATGTAACCAAATTCAAGGTTATTTTGTCTTGAAGAGGGTTACTGCATATCGGACTATATATATCGGGTCTATATACCGGAGACGGTGAATTGACAGCTATTGTTGGTTGCTTTACAAAATATCTCATTCATTAACTGAATGTCATTTGGCTTTTTATCTTATATCTGATAATGAAATCAGACATCTCAAATGCTCTCCTAATTTTCATATTTGAGCTGTTAGAGCTTAGAAACAGTTAGATTACCACAAAGATAAAGCTTTCAATGCAACAAATGCATTCATTCTTGCTCTATCAATGTAGACACCGTAGCAAATTAGCTTGAAATAAACATTAATAAATTATCATAACATATCAATAGTGTTCCTTACAACTAACTAAAAGATCCAGTGATTCATGGATATTGACATACAGCCTGAAATCATGTTGCCTGACATTTATGTTTGCCTGATTTCGAACACCGGGAAATAAAAGCAATATAGACCTAAAAAATAAAGCAAATTTGCCTGTGAACGCTTTACAATATACAACGGGTCAAATCCGGTTGAATCACTTATATACAGCCTATATACATCATCATATCGTCCAGCCCTTAAACTTTATAGTTTTTTTTGTTTGTTTTTGTCAGTGTTTATAAAAAAAACATCCAATAATGCAGAATATGCAATGATAAATATTTAATTGATGAGTAGTTATTATATATAACAATACAAAATATATGGGTAATGGTTTTACACCTTACATCCCTCTTTTCGCTGACTGGAGTCCAGTTGTTTCTGTGAATTCATTTGCTCCTCTTTCTATAACAGTCTGTAAAAATATACCTCCTATTTTTTGTCAAATCTAGTTGTACAGTCAAATCGCAAAGCTCTTTCTGACTTTATATGTGTTATGTTTGTTTTTCGCGGCATTCACACTAAAAACAAATACAGCTGCTCAGTCTTTTTGCCACTCACTTTGAGTAACTGCAGGCACTCCGGCAAACGGCAACGCCACGCGCATACCCTAGATCACTTAAAATTAAAGACATTTTTGCATTCTTTTCATCAGCAGAACACAAAAACATTAAATTGCAGTATAACCCATTGAAGAGATGTGTGAAGGCACTGCTGTGAAAAAGATTTGTAGTTGCTTTTTTTGGAACAGAGCTCTTGGTCACATAATATAGCAAGGACAAAGAAAAACAATAAAAAGTGTTCTTTTCCACAATAAGGTGTGATATTTTCAATGTAATCCAGAAAGATTCAAATACTGCTTCACCATCTTCAGTTTATTAAGTTTGACATTTAAATCTAAGTTTTTTCTGAATAAGAGTGAATATCAAAGGCTATCCATTGTCAATGATGTGTAGGAATATGTACTGAATAATGTAATCAATGTGTAAAGGAATGCAATTTCATTGATAGAAAGAAACTGAATATATAAAGAAAGTTTGTGATAAATAAATAAATAACTGTAAAATGTGTACCAAATATGAAGTACATTTCTCCAAAAAACTGGGAAAAATGCTAAAAAAATAAAAGTCTCAAGTCTATTACAAGATGTAGGTTGCCAGAATAATTATGTAAAAAAAATGAAGTTAAATGTAGCCATTTACAAAAAACATAATAACACTGGCAAAGCCTTTTCCTGCTGAATTAGCAAGGTCATGCTGCTACTTAAATCTGTTTTAACATGCTGACATCCACCATATTAACACTAGTGGCCACACTGTCTTGCACCTAAGCGAAAGCGGGGGTAAAAAGAGGAAGGATTCAAAGTAGACTTTTATAAAAGAACGCAAACTCAGATCACATCTTAATGAGAACAGACACAAGAAGACTGGAATACTGACAGCTAGTGAGAAAACAAGGCTACATGAGAAAACAAAGAAAAATAATTAAGCAACAGCTGAATACAATAGCTAATCAAATGAGTAACCAGAGTGACAAATTAACAAACACAGACAGGAAGACGGTACAACATTTAAAGCCAACGTGCAAACATAAAGGAACTGTTACACACAATCGACATGCTAAAGATATATACTACAGTTCTGTATAAGGTGCATAAAGTCATGCATACAAAATAAACACTAAAATAACGCAATAAACCTTTTTTTAAAGCGGTAGTTGATTATGTGATTCTATTTTTCAAACTTTAGTTAGTGTGTAAAGTGAGCATAAACAAAAGTTACAACATTGTAAAAAAATATTTTCAAGATTTGTTATCACGACATTTTTTCTTTTGTCAAATCAACTTAAATAATTTATTTAGTTGAGATAACTTATTATTTTGAGTTTCTGATGATTAAATTAATCTCCTTCATTGAATTAACTCACTTTATCCAGTTCAATCAACTTGAAATTTTAAGGCAACCAGGTTACTTACTTTAAGTTAAACCAACAATATTTTTTTGCAGTGAACAAACGGCTGGAGGTAGGGACTACATGACATCCCTCCCGGTTTAGTGAAATCACCAGTCCTAGAATTTACATTCACCTAGACCCAGAACACGATTTATAGATTAACGTGTCATATCATGACAGAATGTGCTAATCAATGACTAGAAGATATTTAACTCCTCATACGCAATATAAATTCATCAACTAACCAGAAATGTACATCAAAATACACTGTTATTACTTGTTAGCTTATGCATTGTGTTGTGTATATACTGTTATTATAGTATATTTTCTTTTTATTTATTTGTGTTTATTTTAAATTATTTGTAATATTGCTGCTGTTACACAGAAATTTCCTAAAAGTAATTAATCTAAAAAGAAATCTAAAAGTTTTTGAAATTTTCAGTGCATCTGTGTAATAATAGGTGCTGCTAACAAGAGGTTCTTTTAGTTGGTACCATCACAGCTATGTAATGGTAAAAATTTGGACATTGAAAACAATGGTGTTCATTTTGATTCACACTTGAAGCACATATCGAGAGCATTTTAAAATCTGCATTCTTCCATTTAAGGAATATTGTCAGGATCAGGCCTTTTCTTTCATTAACTGATGCTGAAAGGCTATGCATTTGTGCCCTCTAAGCTTGAGCATTGTAATGCTCTTTATCTTGGCCTACCTGCAAAGTCAATTTTTACGCACCATTAAGATTACTTTTGAAGTATACACTAATGCTGTTTTTATCAATTTGCACAAGAGGATAGAATGGTGTTTTATGCATAGCTTAATTTGACATTGACCCACCCGTCATTACATTCTTCCGAAGTTCAAAGAGATGCCAACATGGATATCATTCTTTCTTCCTCAAAATCTTTCATTAGTCATGCACAACTGACTTATGACTGTGGAATATCTGCAAGAACTATTAGAATTTTTTTTCTTTGCATTTCAATAAAAATGTTCTTATGCACAAAAGTACGTTTTAACATATTTATATAATATTAAAAAATCTCTTTTGTCACAAGTTTCCATAGTGAAATATATCTGAGTATAACTTTGAGGAAAGGCGAATGTTCAAATGAGTTGGTATTTGTGATATTTTTATGCAGTCCACTGTTCAGAAATTATGCAAGTGTTTAATATTCTTCAAGATCTTACAGTTAACAAGATATTACGCAGGGATCAAAGATGGTGCCATTCACAGTCCCGCTCTTTATTTCAATTAATTCCAGTTCTTTATTTCAAGTGTTTCTAGAGAATTTGCTTTGAATTTATCTTTCTAACGAAGAAAGTTTTAGAAAAGGGGTAGAAAGTGTGAATGTGGTTCAGAAATGTTGATGAATAATGTAAATTCACTATTTTTTAAAGATTCTCTGTAAAAAAAAAAAAAAAAAAAAAAATATATATATATATATATATATATATATATATATATATATATATATATGAAGAGTTCAGATAAAAACGAAGAGTTCAAAAGCCTCTAAGTGCCATTTGAAATTTTCTTCTAAAATGACTTCTATCACTTCTATCATCAATTTTCTTCTATCATTTTTATCAAGCTTGTATATTTAAGTTCAGTAATTTCACTTTAAATGACAATGAAGATTACCTATTAATTGTCATTTAAGTGAAATTACTGAACTTAAATATAAAAGCTAGTTAATATATATATATATATATATATATATATATATATATATATATATATATATATATATATATATATATATATATATATATTTAATTAAAAAATATATCCGCACATTTTTGTTATCATCTGTTTTGACACTATACCCCAAAGACCAAAATATATTACAATAGTGTTTACTGGTGTCTGTTTGAGTCGACGCTTATGTGACCCTGCCAACAAAGGACAGTTCAATGGGTCAGTGTAGACCACTGAAGACATTTTAAACAGCACCTGATTACTTTAAATGCTTGTCACATTACAAGAATATGTTTAAAAAATATATGTTTAAAGGAGCATTTCACCCATTGCAACATTCATTTTTATTGAAAGTGGATCATATGTAGTCGAAATGTAAAAGAATTTTTGAATTTGGTGCCACCTAGACCGAGAGAAATAACCAAGGGGCACATTTGTATGTAAGCCAACAAGTCCCACAATGCACCGCATTGCATAGCTTCACAAGCCACACCCACTAATCCGGAACAGCGCATACAGAGACACCTCTTCTGTATACAAGGCTAACATTAGCTGTCACCAGAGTTTGAAATTCATTTCACACAAAATGTCTAGTTAGTTGGCTGTGGCGAGCAGGACGATCGAGGGCGAGGGACGTAAGTGGACGGCACGAGGCCGGTGGCATGAGTGATAATGACAGACACCTGTGAGGCGCGCGCCGAGTCTCGTCGTCTCTCACGGAGGAGCGAATGCATAAAATGAGCAGCGGTGATGGCAGATTGAGAGATAAACAGGCCTGATTTTATGTTGTTTTGTTGCTGTTGTGTAACGTTCCAGCAGTCGTCAATGAGGGGCTGCTGGCTTACATTTTCATTTTGTATTTGTTCATTATACTATAAAAAAAATGTTTAAATGTTCGCCGGTTCCGCCTCCTTTATCCTACAACAACAAACCCCGTTAACGTTATTGGCAAACTCATTATTGAATTACTCCTCGTTTTATTTATTTCTTTGTAGTTTCTAAATTTTTTTTATGAAATGTGACTTCCTGCTTATCGTGACGCAAAATGACGATTTTTACATCACAATAAGCAGGAAGTACAGCACTTAAATCCTTATTTCTCCCATCTCAGGGGAAAATAATGAAATAAACCATGACCACTCAAAAATATGACTGGGTTTCTAAAGATACAAAGCTTAATGCAAATGGGTGAAGTGTCCCTTTAAAAAAATAAAATGTCACATGTGCCCACTTAAAATCCAAATCACACTGCCTCTGTCTTACTGAACACCTTTTGGCTTTAGTGATACTGCTACATACTGCAGCGTGTGCATAATAGCAACATAAAATCAAATAATTACATTTAAGTACCTGGACAAATGCAGTGCAGGATTTAAAAAAAATATATAATATTTCATGCATTTACCAGTCTCTGGGAGGGGTTTAAATTTGTGATGATGATTCTGGTTGGAGGAGATAATACATTTTGTTCAAAGAAAGCTTGTTAAAAATGAAAGACAACAATAAAACTGTGTATTGAGAGTCTTATTGGGAATTTTAGAGCAGGTCTTGTTAAGGAACATCTTCCCTACTGTTATTTACATCCAGGTGAGCTGCAGGTTCAGCAGGGGTTGGCACTGCCTTTGATCTGTAGGGAAGAATACAGCATTCATTCTGGACAAAAAGACAAAGAAGTCAAAAAACAAGTTTGTGTGAAATCGTTAGAATGAAGAAAAGAGACAAATTCCATGTAACCTACCTTTAGAGACACACAACAACTCCACACATCCATAACAAAAACAGAGATGATGGAACTGAAAGATCCTTCCTTTTCTCTCTTCCACCAACAGGACAATTAGTATCTGCACCAACAGAGCTGAGATCAAAGTTTTTTGGAAAATGCATTTCTATATATATATAAATGATAGATGATGTGGGTTGGGTCAGTGAGTGCTTAGTGGCCCATGGGAAATAGTGACCACAGCCATGGCTTGGTTCCATGTGATTTTATATCTATCTTCATCATGGGCTCATCTTTGGGGCTCATCCACCTCTGAGTGGGCTTTTCAATGTGTGTGTGGTTCAGGTATAGAGCATCACAGTCCGCCCACAGCCGGTGCCGGAAGTAAAAATTCAATGCAATTTCTCCATTGACATTTGGGATATAAGCCATAAAAACCGTAACCATACATGGTAGACTTAAAACTCAGCTACGGCTGTACTAAGCGATTGTATATGCTCATATAAACGCCAAAAGATCATGGGGCACTAACCTTGTTTTAAGATAAATTCCTTTTATTCAGCGATGTATTGGATAAGTACTTCATTACCCACAATCCTGAACAATCCCACAACCTGAAACCCCGCGAAGGCGTTTGAAGACTGAAGATCGCGTAATGACCAGGTAATGACGTAGGGCTAAGTTCATTGGCCGCACCTCAGGAGACGACCCCGCGCCATTGGATGTACAGTAGCCACAGCAGAGCCAATGAGCGAGCCTGATGCTCAATGTTTTAGCATGTGCATAAGCTTCAGTAAATCGAGGAAATTCCTCTTCATTTCCTCTTCACTGGAGAAAAAAGTTCACGTGGCCGTCGTCAGATTTGAAAGTCGCTCAAAAGGCTGTTTCCCAGTGGCTTTCAGACAACTTCAGTGAGGCGCGGTGGCGATAAGGGAGGAGTAGTTCCTTTGCTCGGAAATGAAAATATGTACACAGGCGTGTACCTTCGACTTTCTTTGGATTTTCTTTTCGTTTTTTCACTCGAAAATGATACGTTGTATGCTTATGAGTTCAGCCGTAGCTGGATATCCTCATACATGCTCTAATACTCTTTAGATATGGATTTTACAAAATGTCAATGGGAGAAATGAATGGGAAATTTACTTCCGGCACCAGCGCTCTCTCGGGCTGTGGGCGGGACTGTGATGCTCTATAGGCCTGTAGCGGATTGAACTAGAATCATGGTCCTTTTATCGAACATCTGAAATCCAAAGCTTTTAGACTGTCTGTTGCTCATATTACGAAGTCCCTTAAATGTTCGAAATAATTTATAAGCATTCAAACCTTTCAAAATTTGTTGATACTTGTATTAATATTTGTATAAAACAGGAAAGTTATAATTCATGGCCAGAAAGATATCATTTCTTGCGAGTCTGTAAGGATATTTTCTCTTGCGCAGTAGTCCCAGTAGCCTTCGAGGGTCAGGCTTATCAATACACAGTTCTGCCTTTCGGCCTGTGTTTAGCACCTTGCACGTTCATGAAGTGCATGGACATGGCGTCTCTCCCCTGAGGCTTCATGCTGAATTATCTCAACGATTGGTTCATGCTAGCTCAGTCGAGAACGGAACCGTCACACCACAGGTGTTTGATTCTGAACCATTTCAAGTGTCTGGGTCTCAGAATCGATCTATGCAAGAGCAAACTGAATCCCAGCCACAGTGTGATCTTTCTGGGCACAGTTATCGACTCTATGAGAGCGTGCCTCCCAACAGAGCATGCACTTTCTATTCAAAAGCTTGCAGCCTCTTTCAGGGCAGGCGAGCGCTCATGCCTAAAAAAAGTTTCAGAGACTTTATCAGTGCTCCGCTTGGGACTACTGGCTCAAGCGCCATGTGTCAGCCCGCTTGTGGCAGTCAGGCAGCTTGTGGCAAATTCATGGTGAATCAAGGTTGTCTTCAAACACTGATTCCCTGCCTGGCTCAAAACTGGTCTCTCAAGGGCGTGAGTTTGGGTGTGACTTCCACTTGGAAGGTGGTTTTCACAGACGCATGCAACCAAGGTGGTGGAGCGTTTCATAAGGGCAAACCTGTCTCCGGCCTCTGGTCGAGAACGAAGCAGAGCTTACACATCAACTGTCTGGAAATGAAAGCGGTTTATCTGGCCCTCAAAGCCTTTCTGCCAAACATCAGGGGACAACAGATGTAAAATCCGGACAATTCATCTGTGGTGTCTTACATAAATCACCAGGCGGCATCAGGTTGGGCAGCCTGTGCACCCTGGGAAGGACATAGCCTCAGGATGCAGACTTTCGTTTGAGAAGCATCCATTATTTATGAATTAATCATTAAACTTCAACACTATGCCTCAAGGAAATCAAATTTTTCAGCATTACATTTACACACTGAGAAAAATAAATGGTGTAAGTTGAAGATAACTGACTACTGACATTTAAAGTGTCAGAGGGGAATAAATTTGTACAGGCCAACTGTGACATAGGAAATCGCACTCAGATGCCAATTCAGTTGCTCCCCCTCACGCTCTCAGCATGATATCTGAGCCAAATAAGAATAATGAGCAACACCTCTCACATCGCACCACATGATGCATGTGTTCATTGAGAAATCAACAATATTTGCACAACACTCTTTCCTCAAAAAATTTATAAAAAATGCTGCTTTATCGAGCACTCAGTGTTTGGGCAGTTCTAACATTAAATCTGTGCTTGTTCCCTTGTTGCTCCACAAGTTCTGTTCATCTTCCATTGTACAGTTCACCAGCACATTTTGGTATTACTTATATAAGTTGGTTGTAGTTATATAAGTTATAGAATGACTATGTGAACTTCAGACCAAATCATCCAGTGCTTTCAGGAAACAAGTAATCATATAAAAGCACCAAAGTAAATCTCACTTTGGATGAAATAAGTATAGCTTGAATGTGAATTCTGAATGCTTGCAAAGGGTCAGCGTGACAAAGTTCCTGTGTGAATATGATGGCTATAAATGCTTTTATGAGAAGCAAATACAGCCCCATCTGTTCTGATACAAAGTCAACTCTGCAGCTGACATCCTTGTTATTAAGTAATAGTGTGACGGATGTGTTTGAAAATGCACTCTGATGGTTCACTTCACAAAACACATTCCCCTTGTTCCCTGCGCTTAGCAATTTTCTGAATGACTACCCCAGTGATAACTGTCCTTTGACAAGTCAAACATAAACTGATCTATACTGAAACTGAAAAATTTAACTCAGTTGTGTGCATGTATAACAATTGCATTTGATTTGCAATTTATTTCAAATGAATCATGCCCATCTTCATTTAAATAGATTTTTATTTTTGTCATATTAAACAAGCCACATATACCTCACTTATTTTTTAATTGAGCAGTTATCAATATTAAATATTGTAAATATGTAGTAATATTGAATACAATATTGAATATTGTAAATATAGTAAATATTAATCTTTTTACCCCCGTTCGATGGCCCAGACCACTGGTTGAGAAATTGCTTCAGATCTCACCCCTTTTTCTGGTTTTTGACTAAAACGTATGATATTTTATCATATATCATATGATAGTTATTACTAATTTCGAAGGAACAGGATATTTAGTCTGTCTCTGAGACAAACAGTGCATGTCTATGTTCATTCTGCCCAACAAAAATCTTGCTGTTACCATGACAATTTAAATCAGCAGTGGGGCAGCAGACCTCAAAACAATTTATATGTACATCTATATGAGCTTCACAATATTTAACCTACAAGAAGAGAAGAGCTAAAAATATATGATATGTAGGCCAATTTTAAATGCATATTTATTTTTACGTATTTATAAGACAGCATCATCTCTTGATGGATTCCAATTAAGCATTATCTGCTTTTTCTCTTGCATCTTTTTTCAATATTAAATCATCCAGTTACAAGAGTTTCACATCATTGCCTAAAAATAACAGCAATTTCAAAATAACCTTAAAAAATTGAAATCAAAATTGGATCTATTTACTTTGTTAGTGCATATTACGAACACTGTAAAAATGAATATGCTTTATCTAATCAATAGAATTGTGGCAACAGATTACAAGCAATATTATTAATTAAATTTAACAAATTAGAATTGAGTAATAATCAAATTATTCCTAAAAAGTTAACCATTTAAAATGAGTAAAGTTTAAAAAAACAAAAAATGTAACTAAAATATCTCAGTAACAGACAGACCTCAAAGATTAATTAAGAACTCTTTATTTTATATTGCCAACATCGAAGACACCTGATGTTAACAAGCAGAATCACTGAAGGAGAAAACCGTAATTTTAAACAAACACCGATCACCATAATGGTGACTTAAATGTATGTTTTTTGGTTGTTGTTGTAAGTTTTACTCATTTTAAATGGTTAGCTTTTAAGGAATTGATTTGATTCATTAACACTCAATTCTAATTTGTTAAATTTAATTAATAATATTGCTTGTAATCTGTTGCCACAATTTTTTTGATTAGATAAAGCATATTCATTTTTACAGTGTAGTCTTGTGGTTAACAATTAATCCATGCAAGTATTTTTTTACCATGGTAATCTTTAATCAAAATCTGAAAAGTTACTTCCGATCTGGAATGGTGTCTTTTTCTGATGACGTAGGTTTGACGGTTTTGGGTTGGGAAACGCTTAACCAGAGTAAACCAGGATCGCTAGAGTAAAACACCTTCTGTTCAATATTCCGTTTCACTTGGAAATACGTCACAGCACTGGAGAAAAGTCGTTTGCAACTTCCGGTTCACGGGAATTTAAAGATCCACTGACTTTTTTATTTAACCACCCATTACCATTTTGATCACTTGTTATTGTAGAAGGGAGTTGCTCATGCAGTCACCTCTTTAAGGTCTATCTTTGCCCTTATAAAATGTGTAAGTCATGCTGACAATCGCATTTTACACACTAGAAGGAATGAAACATCATTCACTTTTAAGACCATGTCAAGATCAGTTCAAAAGACCTTGAGAATAATATGAAGAACCAGTCTGCCAAATGGACCAAATCTCTATTCACTGGGTCAAAGCATGGTCAATTACTCAAAGCCACCTGCCTCAAGAGCAATCTTGAGTTCTGGTCAAGCTCTCCACACCTCTCTGACAAAAAGCAGATGTACTTCCAGCTTTCCCACGATTATGTTGCCTATTGGCTAGCGATGCACAATAACTGGTTTTCCATTGACCCAGTTTTCCTAGTGTTTCATTGATTAATCTCATTCAACTGTTGCTTGTTATTAACTTGTTAGCTCCTCTGTACTTAGGCCTTCAGCTTCAGTCTGTTCCTTGTCATGTTGAAGTAGTTGTTCTATTCTCGATCTTCAAGTTTATCGCCTGCGTGTTTCTATTTACAATTAAAAGACTATTTAGTTAATTACATCGTCATGCACCTTCATTACAGCCACCCACTGTGACAGAATCCAGGACCCAACAAATACCTTTAAGGTTTGAGTTTCAATTATCACTCGATGTCTGTAATGTTTCATTTACTGATTCAGGCAGGATTAACATCTCCGTGTTTATTACAGAGGTGAGTGTGTTTTCTACATATGGGTGTTAAAGGAAAGGTCACCTGCTTGTGTGAATATGGCATTTGTTTTTTTATAACTTGTTCACATAACATTTCCCAGAAAATAATTGCATGTGTGTCAACCAATCCAAGCATTCAACTGCTCCTTCGTATAGGCCTAAATTTAAATGTATTATTAAAACCCTATTTAAGGTGCCATAGAATGTGAAATTAAATTTATTTTGGCACAGGTAAATAACAAGAGTTCAGTACATGGACATGACATACAGTGAGGCTCAAACACCATTGTTTTCTCCTTATTTAAATCTCGTTTTTGAAAAACAGCCCTGAAAATAGGCAAATCTCCACATTATACCGACTGTGACGCAACAGTCCGATTCATTAATATGTACGCCTCCAAACATTTGCATATGCCAGCCAAATCATGTTCAATGACAGGCGGAAGTCAAGCCAGTGACTAAAATGTCAACTTCACATCGTTTCTTCTAGTAGGACGAAAAAAACTTATTTAAATTGTGAATAAATTATATACAGGAAGAAATCAAATGACAATCTTTATACACAGCGCACGTGCATCAACGTGTTTGCGTTGGTGAAAGCATTAGAGAGAATGCAGAAACTGCGTAACGGTCAGCATATAAGAACTTCATCCTTGCGATTGAACAGACTGTCATCTGCTTGCTCAATGCTCATCAAGGCAACATTTTATGTGATGGAAATAGATCTAAATACTTTAAAAAACATCTCACGATTCGTTAATCTCGATAGCTGTAATAGTAAAAACCTAATAGCTGTAGTAAAAATATTCGAGAGAGTTTCACATGTAATACGTAGCTATCAGCCAGTCACAGCAGTGCCTTTTATTTAGAAATTATGACTATTATGACTATATCTACTGACACTGATATTAAAATGGGTAGTGGTTTCAGTTTCTTATAGTAATCTTACAATATTTTTATTTTTCCATCTGACTGCATCCATATTGAAACTAAATAAAAACATACTGAAGGTAGATGAGGAGAAGTGTTAGAATAATGAAACATCAGCAATTACAGAAATTCACATTCAAGCGGGATTAGACTTTCTCAGAGGACTGTTGAGTTTGCCAAAAAACAGTAGGTAATTTGCTCTGGAATTTTTACAGAGGTTGTGTAGGGAAAAACACTGAGTTGGCAGATTCAGATGGGATTAAAAGTCGACAAAGTACGTCTGTGAAACATGAATTTCTTAAACACCCCTCTGGAAAAAGTTACTTTCTGAATAGGGCTAAAGACTCAAGTATGGATTTTACTGAGGCTAGAAAGAGGGCTGAGGACCATCTCCTGTACACCATCTGCCAGAACGGTCAGCCACTAGAGCGATGTGTGGAGGACTTTTTGGAGTATTCCATCTGGTGAGCTGGAGCAATTCTACAACCAATAACTGCTTTCGGATAGGACTGGATGATGATTTATTTCAGTTTCTTGCTCCAGCTAAATATTATCTATCCTTCATAAATTATATTAACTACATCCTCCAGCTAAATAGATCTGATTTTGTGATTAAATTAAAGATTACACTACACACACTGATCCAATCCTATCCTGAGCATATGGGCACTCCAGCTCACGCCAAGCCTGCTCCCGAAGCCTCCACATCTCAACTTAAGGACCATCTCCCCCATCCCGCAGTCTACCCTCAAGCCTGGAAGATGCCTTCCTTTGACCTACCGGCACCAACCTGAACACCTGCCTGTTACCTTCCATCACTCCAGGGGGCATGTCCTTTCTCCCCAGACTATTTTATTGGTGTGGGGTGAAGAAAAAATATATATTTAAAGTCTTCTGAAGCAGTTAAATAGCTTAATTTAAGTAATAAGTCACAAAATTAGTCAAAAGTTCTTCTAAAAACTGTTCATAAGAATTCTAACTACTAGTTTTTTGAGTTTGTCTTGTCAATGAATCAGTTGATTCTGTTTACAAAAGCAGTCTGAGTGATTCTCACAAAAAACTCTGATGACGATATCATTTGGCTTTTAAGGATCACTCCATCTCTGGAAAGATGAATGTGTATTTAAAATGGGTAATTTATATAGAAGAAATGTGAAATTATTTTTTAATTTCGGAGCCTTCTAGACTGAGGAAAGACAGAAAATGTATTTTTGGCTTATGAGGATGAAAGACAACAACTCCCAGAATGCACTTGCTTCACTGCCCTAGTAGGCCACGCCTACCGGTAACCGCACAGTAGGTAAACAACAGTCTAAGCTACTAGTGATTCTCCATGATGAGTATGCCCGAAAACGTGTTTCAAGATCACCCAAAATGTCCGGGATTCGGCTTTTGAATGGCAACAATGGCAACTGCAGAAAGCAAAAGCTGAATCCTGGAACATCGACAGGCTGGACATGTCCGGGAAAAAGAGGACGGTAACCCCTAAAGTTACTACTCAACTTTCTCCACAGAACAAGAGCCTGCTTGCTTATGCTGCGTTCTAGGCAACCTGTAAGCCGTGTTTTCCAACCCACCCGTGAACTCGTACTAGATTCATGTACTCCCAGTTACGGAGATCTGAGCGTCACATAGCCCGCGAAACCATACAAAACAACAATGACAGCCCTACAGATGCAGAGTTTATACAGGTAGTACACATGGTGAGAATACACTTTAGGACAATAACGTTACAGTAACTAGTTTTCAATTAATACCAAACATACAAATAAAGTCAAATAAAAGGTATAACAGCTTATCTAGCCTTATGCGCTATTTTTCCTCCAAAAAAACAAGGAGTAAGCACCCTTGGCGTTGGAAATTATTAAAAAATGCGCATAAGCCCCTTAAAGTCCGCCATGCTGGTTTGTTTACATCTAGCTACCAAAATTCCTTGCGCTCAGGTAGTTTGCCATGAATTACCTGGAATGCTACAAAGTCATAAGTCGTGGCTTGAAGCTCGTGAATTACGTGCTAAAACACCTGCCTGGAACGCAGCATTACCTTCCAAAAAAGATGGCTGACACTATGCGTAATCCCAATCCTCCATAATGCATCCGTCTGCGTATTCAGTACCTTCGTCCCATATTTTCAAAACGTTTCTGTCAGTGAAATCAAACGCACTGGCACTGAACACTGATAGGTATGTTAACGCATTAGGTCCAACCCCCTATGGGCGGGTTTGAAAGGGTGGGATCTAGTGCTTCTAATCTTTACAGAAATCCCCTCTCTTAAGGCGGGCATACACGGTACGAATTCTGATGGTCGGAAGATCGTATGTCCAGGCACACTTTACGAGTGAGTTTATCCAAAAATCATACGGAGGCAGTGATATACGACACGATTTTACGACCTGCTGAATTCCAAAGAAATCGCACAGAAGTTGCAGATGCTGTTTAGTTAACCTTTCACAAAGTTATCATAAAAACATTAATTAGAAGCAGTGTTTCTAGTAGTCCACACCATTTTCGTCTTTCTTCTGTGGATTTCCTCAGCTCTTGATTGGTCAAGTTCAGATATATCGACAAATCGGCTCATTCAACCGCACACACCTCACGAATGCAAGCCAACAGCTCCCGAACTTTTTCGACATGCTTAAAAATTATCGGAGAGTCGAAAAGTGCTCGGCTCGTATCTTCCTCGCACACGATACAAGCCGTGACATGCGAGCATAACCGATTTACATCTCGATTACTCCGAGTGAAAAAAATCATCTGCGAGCTCGCAAAACAGAAAAAAAAAAACGCACCGTGTACGCCCGCCTTTACACTTCCTCCTACAGTGACGAAAAAATAACGATTTTTGCATCATTGTAGGAAGTGAAAAAGGTACATTTCCATCGTCTCAGGGAAAAATGAGAAAGTGTTGCATGACCATTCAATAGTTTAACTGGGTTTCTAAAAATGGAAAGCTTAATTCAAATGGGTGGAGTGTCCCTTTAAGAAGATTTTTTTTTCTGGGAGAAAAAAAAGGTTAGTGATTTCTTATCTCCTTCAGAAAGAGTGTTGTATCAGTTACTTATTTCACTCAGTTTGAGACACACCTTACATTTGCGTTTTCTGCTGCTTTAGTTCAGGAATTTTTGCCAAATAAGACATTCGACACAGGTCAATGCAACAGGTGGAATAAAAGTTTAAATGGGCCTTAGATCATATAATCAATCACAGCTTTCAACAAAAAATACTTCTGAAAATATCAAAAACTCAAGCTAGAAATCAATACCGTTGTCTGGTTAAGTAATGTTCTGTTACATTTGACACCGCTCTGATGAATATCATGGAAACACTTCTGCCTCACAAGGTTCCACCAACTGAGGTGCCGGGATTCCTATCGGTTCTCCAATCACTGACATCCAGCCAAGAAGAGCTATTTATGGCTGTGTTGAAACACGAGGTCTGCCTGTGCTGGTCACACCAGCCAATTTTTATTGGCATCAGCACAGACTAAAGCTTCGAAAGCTTTGAGTAATAAAAGTTCTTAAGACTTCTTCAAAGCTTTATCTATAATGATAACAGCTAAATAACCCCAGACTAGATGTTTGAGGGCAGTTGAAACTAGGGCGAAAAACAAACAATTAAGCAGATGGAACATTTCTTGGAAGCAGGGTTGGATGAGTTTAGAGTTTATTCTAACCAAGCACCTTTGCACATTCCATGGACATTTTTCACCTTGGCGTAAAGAAATGTTTATGTGCCACATTCGCATTATTTACAGAACATAATGCGAGAATTTACATTTCCAAAAAAAAAAAAAGTCAAAAAAATATCCATCAACCACTGGAACACCCACTGAAAATCAGACTTTCTTGTGTAACAATACTCACATGAATTTATAAACACATTTTAGAGAATGAAGTAAATACAGCTTTGCATTTAAAGTCCCTGTAAAGGCAATTCTACAAAAAAGTTCTAAACACATTATAAATATTACATATGTATTGCTAAAACTAGTACTGCAACAAGTCTGAAATGTGCAGTTAGACCGTTAAACAGTTTTTCACCATTGCAATTTTACGGATTGTTTGGGCGGGGCTAAAACAGGGCTCGAATGACGCACTGGAGCCCATGAGCTCCTGGACACACCCCTATTTGATGACGCACAGAGTCTGATCTCTCCCCTAACACACAATAACACTCCCAGAGCACATTCGCATTCACAGCTCAATCGCGAGTGACTGTCAGTACAATTAGTTTCTACAGCTGAGCCTACAGTTTTCTAGCTAGCTATGCCTTCAACACAGAAATGCATAGGCTACTACCTGGATGCGATCATGTACAAAACAGATCGGTATCTTTATTTAAATTCCCTAAAAACGATCACATCAAGAAGAGGTTTTTAGAGAGCCAACCTTAATGAAGAGCTGAGGATCACCGCCAACACCCAATTCTGTAGTGATTATTTTACACTGGATAGTTTTATAAACTTTCCTCAGAGACAACTGGGATTCAGTCACTGATAATCCGCTGTAACTGGTGAACAGAGCCGAACCGACTATCTCCGCGCCTCGAAAGCAGAGTCAGCTTCAGCTAATAGCTGACAGCTTTCCGCGAGTGGGCGTGGTTTCCACGCAGCCAGCGGACACGCCCCAGCGTTTGAGAACAGAGATAACTGCTCATTTTTTCAAGATTTTGATAGCTTATTTTATGTACTTGCCGGCTTTTTTATCATTCAAATTTGGCTGGGTGGCTAATAACACATTTTTCTGTGGTGTGACAAACTCAGAGCACATACTTAATTTTGACTTTACAGGGACTTTAAAGAAAATCTCAACAATGTTTAGTGCTTCGAAATCTGAACAGCATGTGAAACATACACCTAGGCTTTACATCACCAGCAAATAACATCTCCAAACTGTATCTAACAGGACACAAATATACCATTATTATTTTTCATTGAAGTTTATCACAACATTTTTGGAACAAATTTATTTTCCTATTCTGTCAAAAAGCTCAATAAGGAAAACAAAAATACTTTGTCGCATATATACATAGTAATTTTCCTCCACAATTTACTTAATATCTTTTTTTTTTAAATCAAACAAAGTTACACATTTTGTATTTACATGTTAATAAATAAATCAAAGTTAATAGAATATTTTGGTCCTTTACTGTCAGGAGAACTACTTTCAGAAACTGCTTAAACTGTATAATTTCATTAATCAATTTAACATTATATGGATTTTTTTTTCAATATTCTGTGCTTCGTATGCAATAGAAATAGGCCTAAATCTAAACCAATATGGATAGGCTTTGTTTGCAATTAACATATTGAACAGCACCACTTTGTCACTGCGGCCACCCTGAAGGCATATTTGTTCAGTTCAGACACTTTTTTCTGAAAAGTATAAAAAATCTTTTGTGGCATGACGAATGAGGTAAACAGTAGCACACAGATTGGCAAAGGTTGCCTGACACACCATATCTCCCAAATTCATTTAAATTCCACTCAGGATTATTATACTGTAAAGCACTGCATTCATCACTTGGCAGGACAAGTCCACATTTCCAGGCAATTCCCAACCCTGGCAGGATCACCTCACTGTTTTTACTGAAACAAAAAAGATCATTAGACCCATCTATTTGAACTTAAAGTTGACCCGTCTTCCAAGCAAACAAGGTCAAAACAGCGTCACAATATCTCCCCACGTCAAACAAGCATTTTGCTTATTGTGTCCACAATTACCTTTGCAGAGCATGCTTTTGGCATGAACTATACTATATTCTCTAATTAAAAGGAGAAAACTGGCGTCAACAGTTGTGCATCCAAATCCAATTTTTTGATATTTGCTCATAATCTCATAAAAGGTTTGGATTTACATAAGGGAGTATAAAGGGTTATTGAATTAAAAATTGTTTTTGGTGCACTATCCTTTTAATAAAACGCTAGACAAATTAGACAAAATCAGATGCCAATTTAAACATCCTAAGGGCCCATTTACACCACACCATTTTCAACTCAAAATGGAAAACTTTTTATAACTTTCTATTTTGTGTTTCAGTGTATAGGCACATAGTGTTTCTTTACAAAGTGACATCACCAACTTTGGCCAGGCATTTTTGAAGAACCGTATGAACGGCGATCGTTTTGACAACGTTTTTGTCTATACGCGAAAAAGTAAAAACGAAGGAAAAACGTTTCTGTTTTTAGTACATTGTTGTGTATAAACATAGGGGCGCGGGCACAGACGTAACGCAGGGCTAGTTGTAACACACTTGTTTTAAATACTTCCACACATGCCAGCATAATGAAACTTGGTGTATTTACTAGTTGCCATTTCAAAACTATATATAGAAAAAATTGTGCCAAAATTCAGAAATCTTTGTAAGATATCGCTGAACATTTATTTTACCAAAGCAAAAGCACATTACTTACCCAAGTTAATTTTTCCATTTTTTTGTGTTTATTTAAAATTAGACAAATCTGATATTATTTTAATCTCCAATATGTTGTTTAACAGATCATTTAGTTCGTTAATGCTTCTCTAGCAGAACAATAGCAGGGTTTAAACCCCAGTTGTGGCGGCAGGGCATGTTGTCACACTGTGTAACAATGTGCCCCTATTAGAAATATGCTATTATATTCTATACTTTTATGAATTCTATTGAGAAAACATGAGAATCATGTAAATAAAGACTGAAAGTCAATGTTCAGGAATTATTAATTATTATTTTGTTTTGAACTATGCTGTATAGCTGTTTTCCTGTGTGTTTGTTGTGAAATTTAAAAATGTGTTTATTTTGTATTTTATTTTATTAAAAAGTTAATAACTGTATTTTATTAAGAAAATATTTAGGTTTGACTTTTTATTTTTATACACATATATATATATATATATATATATATATATATATATATATATGAAGAGTTCAGATGCAAAAGCCTCTAAATGCCATTTGAAATTTTCTTCTAAAATAACCAGTTTTATCAAGCCTGTATATTTAAGTTCAGTAATTTCACTTGAATGACAATTAATAGGTAATCTTCATTGCCATTTAAGTGAAATTACTGAATTTTAATATAAAAGCTTGATAAAAATTGTCATTTTAGAAGAAAATTTCACATAAAATTTATATATATATATATATATATATATATATATATATTTTTTTTAGATCAGATAGCATTAGTCATATGGTCATGTCACACTGAACCCCACACGTTACAATGTACCTCACCCGTGGGGCATGTCGTCACATTCTTTCAGGGTAAATCAAGAAAAAAATATACACTGTATTAATAGAACAAAACCACATAATTGTACTAGACATGTGGGAAATTAATGTGGGAAAAAATAAATACTCTACACCCCAATTAGATTTACACAAACTAAGAAAATCAAAAAGCGTTACATTATGCCCCGCTCTCCCCTACCCTAAAAAAAGTAACAAAACTATGTCAGATAAAATAAAATATGACACCGATTTCATTAAATACAGGTTCATTTAAAACAAAGATAAATCAGAGGGGTACCTCATGAAAGGATACGATATATGATACATGATGGCTCACGATACCGATATCACTATACAGCAATTCTTCAATAATCAATATATTGCTAGACAATCCTTTAATGACATCACCAATATTGTTCTAACTATAAAAACAAAATGCTTGTGAAAAGCTTAAGTAGTGACGTATGCCATGAAGTAGTGATGCTAGGTGTAGGGAAATAGAATCTCGATATTTGGCGGCAGTGTAATGATTGTCGTACCGAACCGAGAAGGAAAACGCACAATAAATATTTTTTGTCCCACCCCTAGTTTGTACTGAACACAGTGTGTTTTCTGCAGTGAAATTTTATTTGCAAACAGCATGAAGACACATTCAGAAATCCATAATAAACCAATTCATTAAATATTTTGTTTTGTATGATAAACTATTTTGGTATTGCATTGGGTTGTCAGTTAACAATAAGAACCACTGTTTTCCATGATCTGAACAGAAAGTGGCCCTAATGCAATACGCGGTTAATTGCTAAATAAACGAGGCAAGAGAAGAATAAATACTCACCTCATACAGCATTAGTGTCGCATGTGTTGAACCGGAGCAGCTAAAGCTTCATGTGTGTATAGTGAACTGAGCTTCTCATCTTCATCACTTGTTTCCTTTTTTCTCTTCTTCTTTCTACAAGGGTTATATCGTTTACTGTGAAACAAAGAAGGAAGACAGTAAAAAGAACAACATTAAAGATTAAATAAACACTGAAGACTGACACTTGAAGGGACAATGCTCTTAATAATGTAACACATCACTCACTGTGTACAAACGTATATGAAGACGATGAGCAAAATCAGAAAGACCAATCCTGCGACCACACATGCGATGACTATTTTTCTTCTTTCTTCCACATGGTAATTAAGATCAAGATATTCGCACCTAGAGCCAATATATCCCATTTCACATCTGTGCAAAAGTGTAAAAAAGAATTATTCAACTTTTACTTGAGCTCTGATTGGTTGAGTGATGGACAGGTCAAAGTCTCACCTGCATGAAGGAGTGTTCTGCTCCTCCACAAAACGACAAACACCATGGATACAGTAATGCTTATATTCCTTTGGACACATAGAGAAGTGACCACTCCAATTGTGGTCATCTTTTGAATCTGTATAGATTTAAAGCAGGGATACATATTACATCAAACATGTAAACTAATGTTCAAAACGGCAACATCAATCATTGCTTAATGTTTTTAAAAAGCTGTCTGTTATGCTCAAGAAGACTGCATTTATTTGGTCAAAATACAGAAATACTGTTTAATATGACTACAGTTTTTGAAAAAAATTTAAGCTGAATTTTCAGCATCATTACTCTAGTCTCCAGTGTCACATGATCCTTCAAAAATCATTAAAGTTTCATGATTCAGTGCTCATGAAATATTTCTTATTTCTATCAATGTTGACAACAGTTGTGCTGCTAAACGTTTTGTGGAAACTGTGATAACAACATTGATTTTGAAATAGAAATGTTTTAAAAAGCAATTAAAAGTAGAATAAGAGAAACAAAAATTTAGTCCAATAATTATTTTTATGTTATTACGGCTGATATTAAAATGTTATACAATTTTGTCTGATTAAATAAAAAATGAACACCTAAACTAAAATCAGTCAAGTGAATTTAGGGATTTAGAGATTACATTTAACAGAGTTTATTTGTGTTTTTAAAGGTAAACTTTAAAAATGTGCGAGTTAGCTAATGGCAATGAATAAGACACATGCCTTGGGTGTGAGAGACTTGGGTTTGAATCCACTGTGAGACACCAATGTGTCCCTGAGCAAGACACTTAACCACTAGTTGCTCCAGAGGCGTGACCTCCGACATATACAGCAATTGTAAGTCGCTTTGGATAAAAGTGTCAGCTAAATGAATAAATGTAAATGTAATCTAAATGTAAAACTAAGTCAATAACAAACATTATCTGAATGTAAACCTGGCCCCGGATTCAAAAAGATTCTAAGAATCCTCTCAGAAAACTCTTAATTTAGCTTAAAAACTTTTACATAGGAGTCTTAGCGTAAGACCAATCTGAAAACAACTCTGAGTAAGGAGAAGACAAAAACTTTCATCTTAGTGAGGAGGCAGGGTTGACCCCATTGCTATGTATGGCACAATCTTTTGAAGACTGTGATTGGTTAGTTGCCCAAGAAATAAAGAGTTTACTCACACGCACATTATATACATGTAAATAAATCCTTTTTTTATGTTATTTCCTAAGGTATTTGATTGGCTTAGAATGATAAAAATTGTTCCACTATTTCCAACACTAATTGCTGTCTATTTAAGTGGTGGTTTGAATGTTGGTTTTAATATAGCAATCATGGAATAAAAAAAAACAAGACAGACGAGAATGCCCAACTGGACAGAAGAATACTGTTTACTCTTAGCCCAGTTAGTGGATGAACATTAGGCCATCATTAAAGGAAAATTTGGGCCAGGCATCACGGCACGGAGCAAGAGGCGGACGTGGGAGCTTATAGCACAAATTATAAACAGTTCATTCCCCTGCTTGTGCGCACCAGGGAAGCCTGCTATTAAGATGCTTACTGAATTATTTTTTTCTTTACTAGGATTTTTTCTTTAATTATAAGAGTAAACGCCAACATTAGAATAGAATTTCAACACTAGGAGCTACTCTTTGCACTAAGATGTTTTTTGAATATGGGCCCTGGGCCCGTATCCCTAAAGATTCTGAGAATCCTCTCAGAGAGCTCCTAACTTAACGCTTAGAAGTGATTCCAGAACATTTTCAGTGAACTCTGAGCAAGGAATGGATGGAAAATCCCATCTTAGTGAGGAGGTGTGGTTGACCCCCTTGCTAGGTATGAGTCATCATTTCAAAAGCCATGATTGGTTGATCCTAGTTTGATGAAAATGAACTTTTGGTGATAATGAGCAAAGGATGTACCCTCAAATCAATAAACATAATTATACACTCTAATCTTATGAAGACTGTAGCCTTATTGTAAATAATATTTCACATTCAAGAAAATATCTGGAAAATGAATAGTAAGCTGGAGGGGTTATAGCCTAACATTAGAATCTAAAATTTGTGAAAATTTAAGCTTATTACACCCTGTTCAAATAATGATTTGTGTCTTATTAGCTCATATTAATATCCTAGCTGGCATATTTTGTACTTTCACTCCCATATGGACCCCATTGAAACCAAGGTGGCCTATCTCAAGGGGCTGTCCTTTTATGAAGTAGAAATTGCAACGTTACAACTCAGTGTGGTCTTAATGAGGGTAACACGGCTCAGCTTTTATCAATGTTTGTGATTGCTGGCTGGTCTATTTATGAAGGCTTGTTAACAAATATCCTACAAACACAGAAAATGTGGAAAAAAAGGAAAACAAAAATTTTGTGCAGCTGCTTAGGGAACTCCTAAGCCATTAAAAGTCATCTTCCCTGCTCTTAGCAGATCTTGCCTTAGGAGCACTTTAAGCGCTAGGAATCTTGAGGAATAGCTTTTATATTAACTGGGATTTTCGTGTCACTTTTAGGGGAAATTCTAAGAAAACGTCATTACTCTGAGAATTTTCTTAGAATTTGGCTGCTAGGACGCCACTTTTTGCACAAAAATTCTTTAGGGATATGGGCCCTGGTGCTTGGTTGGGCTCTTTGTGGTCACATGATTCCCAGTTTCTCATCACGTTTTTTTGTTACATTTTTATTGTTTCATTGCGTTCAGGTGTTCATCACTTGCTCATCAGTAGTCTATGTATTTATAGCCCTCATTTTGCAAGTTATTGCTTTGTTTGTGCGCTTTTTGAATTATGGAATAAACTGCATTTGGGCTCAGAAAACTGACTTCGACGTTGGTGGTCTATATATTGTGCATCAGAGTAATGTTATTAGAGTTGTCCGTTTACTCATTTACAATATTTTGTGAGTGTCGTTAAACAAGGCACTGTAAAAGCCAAACTCAGTTCAAAGGATTGAGCTAGAAAGAAAACCGGTCTACCAAAACTGAAACTTGAGCTCTGACTTCAGAATGAACTAAAAGTTGAATGGGAAAGGATCTAATTACAACCTCTGACCACATGTAACGTGATCTGAGGATTGCCTGCTATACAGAGATGCTAAACTTGAGCTTGAGAGTATTATCTATTCTTAAATAAAATTACAAGGTTTGAAGGAGATTAAGAAGCTGAATTGTTATAATAACAGTCCAATTGTCCTCACTTAACCGATTATAATTATCCTTCATGTTAATCAAATGCTTTGACCGAATTTTGTGATTAATAACACCAGCTTTTTAATGCAATACAAATATATTTTAATCTAATACCCTATTTATCTCCTAAGCCGGTGGTCGTGTCGATCAAGTCATATGTCAGGCTCAGGGGGGCATTGATATTTACCTGTGCAGTTGCTGCTGTTGTCATGGGGATTGCAGGATACAGTCCCATTCGCCTGTGCATTTGTGGTATTCCATTCAGCCTGGGAGTATTTGCATAGGACAACAGCTGAGGGCAGACAACAAACAAATCACAGGTGGCTCCATACATGTCTCCAGAACTTGTGGGTTTGATTAGATTGCTTTGCAGAACTCCAGGCAAATGTTACACTGGGTTATATAGGCCACTTACTCGTGGCTGAACTTTAAAATGCCTCCTTCTATGATTAACTATACACTACAACATTCCAGTGCCAAAAATAGAAACTGGCATAATAGTGCTAAAGAAGTTAGACACTCAACTCTTGATGTCACGAACACATTAATAAATGCAATAAAGAGTTATAAGGAAAAGTTGGCAAACGGGTACTTCTACAATCTATAGCTGCTTTTAGACAGAGCACAGTTAAAGGCGTTGAATACAAAGCAACAATGGTGAATCGTACCTGTGATTATTCCCCATATCAACATACACGTCCTGTCCATTGGTATTTGTTGCGCGTCAAACTGAAGACTTCGATCCCCGTGTTGATTCAGATTCAGTTGTCATGTCGTTCATTTTAGAGCGATTATTTTATTGAGTCGCTAATAACTTTTCTGCGGTCTTCCCAAAGTCTCCTTTCGGGTTTCCTCAAGCTAGAGGAGAGACTCTGACGGATTGACTGATAATTAAGGCGTGCGTGGGAGGGGCTAGTGAGTTTTCCCCGCCTTTAAGTGTGAAAGACTTCGGGGTTTTATTATTATTATGCCTTTTTTAAGCAAAAGATTCATAATATTGATGCATACTGCATAAAATTGAGCATTGCCTACTTGTTGATAGGCTACCATATTCATTTATGATGCCTACACTGATAAAAATGATTTTGTGGTGAAGTAAATACTACAAAAAATAAAAAAATAAAAATATAATGTAATTTACATGAAAAAAGTTAGTTCAGGCAAGAATTAAAATAAGTAAATTCTATAATAGTAAAACTGGTGTTCCTATCAATGGGTCATGAATAATTAATTAGGTGCGTTCCATTCGACCGTAAGTGGACTGCGAAGTGGACTTCACAGGGTATTTCGCCATCTTAAGTGAGATTCCAATTCGAAGGGAACGAACATGTTCAGTTCGAAGGGCACTGCAAACGGCATAGGGAATAAGGGAACATCGATACATCACTTCACAGGAAGTCAGTGAAGTCCACTTCAACTGATATACCGTGTTCAGGGAGTAGGGAGCAGTGAACACTTGTGTAGGGACCCTGTCGAATGGAACGCTTTAGGTTTATTTTCACAGTTTTCCATATGTATTTACTCTATTTTATCGTTGCTTTTGTTGTTAGGATTAGTAATTTGCCATTTTGTGACATTTAGAGTTGACTTTCTACTTAAAATGACACATTCAAACACAAAAACGATCTTTTAAAAAAAAGATAATTAATTTCTTATGTTACTTTCACTTAACTTAGCCTAGTTGGTATAGTTTACTTAATTATCTGTGTGAAATTTATTTAAACAATATCTAAAAAAGATAAGTACATTTTACTCATTGTTTTTTTGTACATTCCAAAAAAGCATTTCACTTTCAATCACAGATAGCTACAGTTAAAGAATACAAATAGGCTACGTTTCCTTTTTTTCTACACAAAAAGAATTGACATCCCTGTTGTGTAGACCATTGAAAAACTAGACTCCTAGACTTCATATATGTATAGCAATATAGGCAAAGAATGGCAGCAAGGTTTAGAGAGAGAGGCCAAACACATTCAAGGATTTTTATTGAGTGCTGAACATTTAATGACCTTGCATCACACCATCCAATCTTAAAGTAGAGTACTGACTGCTCTGACAGCTTGTTGAAAAAGAAATCTCAGAAGAAAAATGAAAAAGTGAGAAGTCAGAGACAGAACGTTTTTAGATTATTGAGCCTCACATTTTGAGAAATTTGGCAGAGCAAACTGTCAATGTTCATGTATTTTAAAGGCTAGGAGCCGGTTATGTTATGATTTATTACATGTTTACAAGAACGGGAAAAAGTTGGCACACTTCATATGTGTTCACACTATCAAATAGTTTGAAAACCTCTGGTTCACTGAGTCATTAGTGTGTACTTCAGTAAGGGTCGCCTAAGGGTAAGCCTGAGTCTCTGCCTTGCCTAAATCCCCTCATGTTTCCAGACAGCGCCTCTTAATGAAGCTGCAGGGCTCTCAAGTTTTGAAGACAGGCTATAGAGTGACATTTGGTCAGGTCTTGGAAATGTTGGTGTGTCATTAATAATATTATTATTAGTGTTTATGTTGTTCTTAATAATTGGTCAGACTTGCAGAAGAAAATACACATCACTGACAATTCAACTAAATACAAAGTATTTATTCAGTTTCCGCATGTGTGTGTGAGTAAGAGAGATGTTATGACTGGTGTTGTTTATTGTAAGTGTTTGTGGCCTTTTTGGATTCCTTTATCTATGGGCCAGCATCCTCTAACCTGGCCTTTTTAGGGGGCTTAATTTCCTCTCAGGGCGGATATGAGGATACTAAATTGCGGACATCTTTGAAAGAAAGAAGCAATGATTAATGCATCCATGGCCCAGATTTAATTATAAAATATGACATGGTTTTAAAAGTCAACTATGACATCAACTATGCAATACACTTTTAATTTACTTAGTGCTAAAACAAATTATTAAGCCCATTTGGAGAGAGAGAGATCATTATAATGTGACAATATGTCAGTCATCGTGTGATGAGGGAAATATGACTAGGCCTAGACTTATTCTGAGCAGGCGTTGTCAGTGAACAGGCTGTAAAACTGTTGGCTAAGTTACAGATAAAAAATGATGAAAAAATGAAAAATGATGCTAATTATCTGGGAAACATTCTCTGAACATTCTCATCATTGTTTGTGTCAAACAAGTTGTGAAGTTGTTGTAACATTAAAACAGGAGATGAATGATTAGCTACTCCTTGCTCAAACTCAAAGTGACGCCCGAAGCTCCAGTGGGTTCCTCTGCTTTTTTATCATCGGTTGTTGCGTTAAATCGTACCCTGATACAATAGAGCTCTTTCTGAATGGCTATTGTGAAGCCCCTTTTCTTTTTCCGATTTGGGTAGGTCTCGACTAAGAACTTCAGGATAGACGTGCTTGATTCCTGACGGTTCCATAATGAAAGAGAAATTTTGGCACTGTAGGCAATTTTAATATGTTATAAATATTTTTTTTCCCGTGTGAGAAATACAATGTGTGGCGAGAGTGCGTGACAAAAGACCGAAATGAGTGACCGTCACTCTCAATGCATGACACTTGAGAGCCCATTGAGTCTATGGACACCATGCTGCTGGAGTGAGGCCTTGTGTTCATTGGCAATGGGATTTCTCGTAGGAGATGAAGACGACGTGTGACTGGCAGGGGTCGCCAGAGTCTGCTTTCCCCTTCGTAAACAAGCCGTGTGTTACAAACATGGTTACCAAACTCTCAGCAAACAACGACCCCTTCAGCAAATGCCATGCCCAACTTAGCACAGACAGCACAGTTCATGAAAGATGCTTTCAGTCAATGTTAGACTATACACTCGTATAATGGTACAGACTGATGGCATTACGTATTTAGAACTGAACAAGTAATAGGCTACTAAACACTAGATACAGGCTGCGTCCGAAACCGCATACTTCCATACTATATAGTATGCGAAAAACAGTACGCGAGCCAAGTAGTATGTCCGAAATCATAGAATTCTGAAAAACAGTAGGCGAGAAGTACCCGGATGGCCACCTACTTCCGCGAGATTCTGAAGTGCGCATACGACTGGACACTTTACTATCCCATGATGCCACGGGAGAGGAGTTGTCGTGTATATTTGCAAAATGGCGGAAGGCGGAGACGCGGAGTTTTCAAGTGTAAGTACTATAGAACACTTTTTTATTTCTTTGTGGTTAAATTGTGTTTGTTTAACATAAAATAAGTAAACGAAATGACTTGTTAAACGTTTAAATAATATAAATCGCGGGTACAATTTTCTGATTTGGCGGCAAAATGACACTTTTATCATTATTACCGAACTGAATGAGGTAAACGAAAACCGAAAGCAGAGCTAAAAACATAGCGCAGCGGTGGTGCAGTCAGTGGAATGGGCTCTTTAAATTTTCGTGCTGTTATGACAGGGTGTGTCACGTGACAATAACAACATGGCGCATGTAGTACGTCCGAACTCATTCATACTACACGTATTCATACTATATAGAACGTACTTTTTTAACGGTCAGAGAAGTACGTCCTTTTTTTAAATGTAGTACCTACTCCTACTCACATAGTACGCGATCTTCAGACGCAGCCACAGTAACAACAAAGATATCTTCAAAACAAAGATAAAACAATGAGAAATATATTTTCACCAGCTAATTATGTAGCTACTATAGGCCTACTGCTATATCTAAAACTTTAAAAGTAAAAATCAAAGGCGGTTATGCTTCCGTAAATCATAATTATAACATAAGATACTAAATCAAGAAAACAGGAAGAAGAAAACAGGTCATGATTCTGACACATTAAAAAAAAATTAGGACATTAAAAGTGGTTTGCAGTCACGTGATTGTGTTGACGCGTGAAATGCAGATGGAGGGCAAGGAGTGAAGAGCGCAATGGACGAGATGGAGGAAAATCCGGACTGTACTACTTTAGACGCTATTACAAGAGAAATATATAAACAAAAAAATCGAAACATATGTTGGACGTGATCAAGGAGACCGATTTTCAACTGAATTGAGAGATTTGCCTGCCATCGAGGCTGTAGATATCAGCAACTAACTCGTCTTACACTTTGACTTTACAAAGTTCGGAAACTGGTACGTTACACAAACAGCCACATAAGTGTATTTAAACACCTGAATAATGTAATTATAAGCCACATAAATAATGTATTAACTCACATTTGACGAAATGATCACTGCACACACACACACGGGGCGGGCATTTTCCAAATTCGGCTCCTCCCAACCGCAGACGTAGGTTTACAAGGCATTTTTCCCGGTGTTTTTCTGTCAATTTCTTGTATTTTCCCCCTTATAAACAACAACTTTTGGCACACGACAAAAACTCTTCGTGGTTTGATCGATTTGAGCAACCAATTCACTTCCTGCCCTCCATCTACGTTTCGCGCCATTGCAACGCAGTGGCGTGACGTCACGTGAAAACAAGCTATAGGACTATATTTTGAGATGGTTCTTTGTTTTTATATGAAATGGTCCATATTTATTTATAGCATTTTTTTTTAAATGTTAAATGTTTGGGGCAAAGGGTATGCAAAGATAAACGATGTACCACAAACTAAAACCTCAACTTTACCAACAATGAATAATGCCGGAGGTCCTCATTCATACATGAACTGTAATGCGGCCTCCAAAATTATTCTTGACCAATTCAGGCTCTCAACAGTAGTAAACACTGCCACCAGATGGGCAAAACCCCCCACTGCAAGTTTTTTTCTTTATCCACTTAGAGATTCAAATTTAACCTTTCCATAATTCTCTATTATTTGAAAATTCACTGCAAAAATATTTTTGAATCACCTTATCAAACTGACAAGTGGCTAGCAAATAAAACTGTAATTCTTACAAGAATAGCTTCCCTCTTCTGGATAATCAATGGTTTAGTTTAGATGAGGTTATGTTCTTTCAATACAATGCTCTTTAAATATTTAATTTTTAAATGACAAAACTTGGCATGCAGTACCAATCCTCCTCGACATTTAAATGAATTGATTTCTTTCACAGATTTACACAAGCATACAAAGTGTAGCATATTTATCTGTACTCGTACCAGCTGTGTTCTCACTAAGCCCAGATGTTTCAATCTTCTAACAGACTCTGCTACAATAATCACCACACATAAGAGTAACGTGCTCTAAAGTCTTCCTTTGAGCGGCTTCTCAAAATGTCTCAACCATTCTATTTATCTGCATGTAGTGCTTTTCACACACAGTGGGAATAACACAGACAGAAAATGACTAGAATCAAAAGGCTTGATTGCTATAGTGAAAAGGGTTGACTGTCTGCACAGACACTCAATCACGTCAAACAAAATATCCTGACAAATGAGCGCTTATCTGAAAGTCGGTTTATTTTAACAGATGTAAAATAGATTAAATCCAGTCAGTGTTGATCATTAAAAATAGTCTTGAGTGGCTTCAGCTCGATATTTATAATAAATAGAAATGCTGCTCTCATATTGAGAGACTGATTCATTTCATTCAAGATTGAAGTTTCCTCACATAAATAATCTCAAAGCAAAATATTTTGTCATCGCACATCCCTGATTCTCCAGTGAAAGCAATCTTCATCGGAGCTCATTTGCATACTGGAGCTCGTGCTTCAGTCAGAACATAGAATGCAAATGAGAAGCCGGGCAGCTTAATGTGCGCTCCATGTGGCAGCTCACGTCCCTCCAACGGAGGAAGAGTTCGGTCATCCACCATCTTCAGCAAATGCCCATTTAATTTGACTGACCTGGATATAGACAAAAAGAGGGATTCAACAAACTTTAGGTTAATACTATGATAGTTGATGCACAACATTCAAATGCTTTCAGAATTTTCAACTCAAGTGACCTTTATTCATATACCGCTTTATATATTACTGATTGTTTCAAAGCAGCTTTACAGAGAAATTGATGCATTTCAGCTGTTGTTCAGCGATTATCAATTATAAAATAGTTCATTTCTCTATAAAGCAGTTCTGCAAAAGAATTCTAGTTCAGTTCTAGTGCAGTCAGATCAATAAAATTGAATATTAAGTGTTAAGAGTCCCCAACTAAGCAGGTTCAATAAATGTTAGGTCTACATTTATATGAATAAATAAGGGAAATGTGTACATATTAGGTCTCTATTTAGTGTTTTTCAACCATTTTTAAATCACATTTCTGACCATATGAACCTTGAGATGACATTAGAAATCACCTATAAAAAGTAAAACAGCGGTTCTAATCTTCAGCTAGCAAACAGATTTGTAGGAGTCCAGTCCAAACATTGTGAGATCATAAGAAATTACCTGGAATAAAGGCTCTGTTCACCGGCCTCAGATGACTGTAGCACAAATGCTTCAATGGTGCTGTTGGCCATATGTGCGGGCAGAGCAATTGTGGCTTCATTTTTGTTCAGGTTTAAGGCAAATAAGGTCACAGCACCTTCTTTGTAATATGTACTGGAAATGATAAAAAGGATTAACCACTGTTTCTTTAAAAAAAAGTATTTATTGTAAGCAGGAGAATAAAAGTACCTTTTTCTGTTAGTGCAGTGAAGGTATACCCGTATTGGTTTCTTTAGTCCAGAATTTGTATTAACTTCTGCTTTTAAGACTTCTGGACCAACAAGCCTTTTGTATAGCAATGATAGCCAATAATCCTGCCATATGTATAAAATAGTTTAAAATAAAAAACGTGTATAATTAAACAGTCCACATTCCTGGACCGATATTGACATTATGTAAGAAAGATCAAACACATAAGAAACACTTACTGGAAGGGATCTAGGTTATCGTCCACTAAATGGTACGTCCCAGAACCAATTAATACCTGTCTGATAACGACGTCCAAACCAAGCTTAGCAGCAAGTCCCAGTTTGTCCAGCCACCTTTATTAAACAAAACAATAAATATACATTTTTTATTTAAAATATGCATTTATTCAACTAGGGTGCACTACATGGATAAAAGGTGATCGTAAAGACATTTATAATTTTACAAAAGAGGTACATTTCAAATAATTGCTGTTGTCTTTGTACTTTCTATTCATAAAAAAATCCTTAAATGAGCCATGGCTTCCACAAACATATTAAGCAGCACGACTGTTTTCAAGATTGATAATAATAATAAGGAATGTTTAATGAGCACCAAATCAGCATATGATTTCTGAAGGATCATATGGCTGCAAAAACAACAAAAATAATTTTAAAATGCATTTAAAAAGAAAAGGTTAATTTTAAATTGTAATAATATTTCACAGAATTACTGTTTTACTATATTTTTGATCCAGTAAATGCAGAATAAAGAAAATTATAGCCCTAAACTTTTGAACAGTTGTGTCACTTATATTTAAATTGTTATCACATTAAATTACCATTACTTAAACACAAAACCATTCCATTTTTTAATTACAACAAATGTAAACTCATATATAAATAATAGAGTAGAACTGCCATTTTTATTGCCACTTGTATAAACCGATTTAAAGTAAGAGAAAATGAGAACACTTTAATATTTAAAATCAACCAAAACAAATACACCGATCCCTTAATTGCTCCACCCCAAAATGCACAAACACAATGCAAGTGGATGTCTCTTTATCATAGTTGAAGCAAAGCAAAATAATGCTTCACATTCACGAAAAATAATTGTGAAGATGACAGACGAACGAACGACAAGAACAATAAATATAACGTTTCTAATATTGACGAGGGTCCTAAAGCTCTATGCCTGATCAAAACCCTTCTGTTTCCAGTGATATTCCTCTGCGCTTTTTTTTATGTTTCTCAGCCATTTCTCTTCCTACAGTCTTTCTTCAATCTCACTTCGCTAACGCTCTCTCACATTGCAAGTGTTTATCAGAAATTGCTTACTGCACCTTTGAATCCACATTAAAACATACTGGAAGCTTTAATTTACTGATGAACTTCAAACTGGTCTGAAATGAAAAAAAAATGGACTCACATAAAACCAGCAACAAATGTGTCTGATAGACCAAAGGCACCACCACCATACGCCGAGCTCGTCTCTCCCAGCCAAACCTTCTTTCCCGGAGAAGCAGATTCGGTGGTCTGAAAGCAGAGTGTTAATTAGTTCATTTATCTTTCTAATATTTCTTACTGTTAAATGTAAGAAATTAGGATACAACTAGAGAGTTCTTGTTTTAATATGTCATGCAGAATTACTCGGGTACCTCGAAGATCTCGTTGATTTTTGTTACCAGAGTATCAAGCACATGAGGGTCAAGGAAATCCTCTAAAGATGTGTCTCTGCCATTCACATAATAGCTGTTAAGAAAGAAATGGAAAACAAGTTCAGTACAAAGACTATTTCAGATTTTTGTGAAAGGAAATAAATCATAACTTACTGGTGCCAGGTGCATGCAGTAATGGCCTCTGCTCCAGACTCCAAAAACCTATGAAAGTGAAAGTTCAACCATGTCACCTTCATTTGATACTCAAATCTATACGACAAGAAGCTACTCTGTAACTATATTTTAGAAATAACACTTTTCTCTGAACACAAACCCAGTTAACAAATCTTTGCGATGATCTCGTGGCTGACTAATATCTGGTCCATATAGACCTGTTGAGTTGTAGATCGCGGATTCCTGAAGGATTTGATGCAAATGGACAAAATCCTGACCGAGCTGGTACCCATCCACTCTAATCCCAGCTTTTTTCTCATAGCTGTTGGGCTCTAAAGCAAGAGATTTAATGCTGAGAATTCAACTTAAATAATAAAAAAAAGAATCATTTTAAAATGATTCAAAAAGAAATATCTCAAATCCTACCATTCCCCAGCTCCCAAGACATCACATACTCTCTGGACTCACAGTACTTCAACAGCAGTTCTGCATTCGCACTGTCCCTACGTGTTTTCACTGGTTCGAAGCAAAGCATTCAAACCAAAGATGAGGTCTAAACCGGAGCAGTTTGCAAAGGCATACAGCAGGTCGACAGCATATTCTGGAAGAAAGACAGACACTTGAATTTCTCTTTGAAAGTTTTGATTGTGATATCACCTGAAAATATGAATACATGAATACAGGGCTGAACAAGGGTCTGAGAGGGTTCGGATCAGTTGACAGACTCGTTTTGTGATGTATTGATCAGGTTGTTGAATTAAATACATTACTAAAGCAACTTTACAACTAGCTATTTTTTTATTATTAAAAATATAACTATCCCCCTATTTCACAAACAAGATTTAAAGGGATAGTTCGCTTTGAAATTATTTTTTGATATGTTTTAGCTTACCGCAAGGGCAACCAAGATTTAGGTGTCTTTGTTTTCACAGTATTTTCAATTTTGATATTTTTAGGTCAAACCGTTCTTGTCTGTCAGTCATATAATGGAGGTTTATGGGATCCACCTCAAAGAGCATGCACAGTGAAGTCCACATTGATGGCCTAAGACACGGAACGAGTGGTTTGTGTGAGAAAACGAACAGTATTTCTATCATTTTTACCTCATGTAATCACAGTCACGTCCAAGTATTCTGAGGGCAAGGGCGCTTCGGTCTGCGCAAGCGCCGGAAAGCTCCGGAAGTGATCTCTTGCGCGTGTACGTCACTCATTGTTTACACAGAGATTTCAGAAGTGTTACCCTTCACTGTGGAGAGCTAAACATATTTAGATATACAGGAAATTGCAATGGAACACCATTTCGACATATCAACAGACAACGTTGATTTTTTTTCCGCAACCGTGCAAGAGATTACTTCCGACGCTTTCCGGTGCTTGCGCAGACCGAAGTGTCCGTGCCCTCAGAGTACTTGGATGTGGCTGTGGTTACAAGAGGTAAAAACTATATAAATACTGTTCGTTTTCTCACACAAACCGCTCGTTTCGTGTCTTAGGCCATCTCTGTGGATGCTCTTTCAGGTGGACCCCATAAACCTCTATTATATGACTGACAGACAAGAACGATTTGACCTAAAAATATCAAAATTAAAAATACTGTGGAAACAAAGACGCCTACATCTTGGATGCCCTTCAGGTAAGCTAAAACATATAAAAAAAATACATTTCAAAGTAAACTATCCCTTTAAGCCTATCCCCACACTAAAAAGCATGTTTGAGCTGTTCTAACTGAAAGCAACTTGCACAAAGTAATGTTTTTTTGTTTTGTTTTGTTTTTGCAAATGAACTAAGGCATAATAAGACCTGTCTGTGAAACCAGACATATAAAAATATGAGCCAGAAGGAAGGCCTGACATTTATGTGGTGCTTGTCTTCGCTGTACTGACTCATGAATAAATTTCCCATTTGGTAATTATTTAACAGAAGTGGAATTAAACTTACCAGAGAATTTCGTATTTTTGTATTTTCCCTCTAGTTCCTCCTGAAGTAAAGTCTTTGACTGTAGGATCCATTCTTGCTTTAACCTATTTTCCAGCAATGGAGGCAATTCAAGTCTCTTGCATACATTTCCTGTAGGAATGACATCAGATGTGCGTAATAAAAATAAATCCTACAACAACAATAATAATATAAAAAACACAAAATTAGTAAATATCCATTAGTGTTATTGTTTACAGTGGCCATAAAAGTTGTATATCGCTTTATCATTAAATTAACTTACTAAAGAATTGGACACGTTTCTGGTTGTCAATGGAACATCGAAGTAGTAACGTGATTAAACAGTGTGAATGAACCGACTTACACTAAAATCAACTCTGAACCCAGCTGGTTAAAAAACCAAAGCGAAGGTTTAACGTCAAGTGTCCAAATATATTTGAGGGCTATTTAAGGGCATTGTAGTACATAAGAAACAATATATTTAGAGTGAATCAGTTTTGTTCCCTCATTAAAGCAAAACTGGAATCATGCTGTTAAAGTCAGATGACTTGCACACCGCAGTCAGCTCTCTGTCTAGAGGATGTGGATGCTAGTGAAAGAGGTTACCTAGAACAGCGCTGCTGCTGTTTTCTCTTGCTTGAAAATATCTTCCGCGTGGGTTGAATTTCATAAAATCTTGTTTGGTACCTCCAAATCGCAGAAACGCTGGGGCCAAGGCTTTGGCAAGGGTTCTTAACTTCGGGGAACTACATAAACATCATATCACTTCTTTTAAAGTTACATCACAACTTTATTTATTTGAGGTCTACTTTAAAAGACGTTTTGAAGGACTTACTTCAGTAGGTTCATGAACTTTCTCCTCGGTTATTAAACTTCGCATCTATTGCCACAGAGAGAAACCTTTCGTCCACCCTTCGGACCACATTGGACAGATCCAGATCAACACGTACCTGAACATCTTCGGCTGATATCACTATTTTGACCTCGGCACACAATGCGCGAAGCAAAACAAGAGCGACTATCGTAGAAACTGCTGTGAATGCAGACTTCATCTGGTCAATAAGCCGATGTCCTCATTCAGTAAATTGACTGCATCTGTTTCACGCTCTTATCCAAAATACATAGACGAAATACAGTTATTTTCGGTACTGTCAAAGACCGACTTCCTTCTTTCTTGTTTGACTGTAAATAGAAAGGAACCAGTTTATGACAAACATTGTTTGAAATATCTCACGCCAGTGACTCATGGGCGTGGCTTTGTCACGTTTATTTATTTGCATACCATACCTGATTGGCTGAAACTCTCAACATGAGGCAGTGCTGGAATTGTAACACGCTGTTTGTGAATGACTTGTGTTGTAAAATCGTTGGATATAAAATAACATGGTAATAACATGATCATGGTAATCAGTAATAGAGATGTTACAAAAATCAGAGTTACTTCCATTTTTATTGTAGCCAGATATATAGGCACAAAATCGTTTACATAATGTCATATAGATTACAATATATACAGACTATTTACAGCACATAAAAAATAAACATAAGAATTTACAAAGTTGGGAGATCAGAGGGCAGCATAAGCAGGTCATCCACCTCCTCCTGCAGGGCCTCGGCTTTCTCTTTTATTAACATCTGAAAATGAACATCGAGAAAGTTAACATGAATACACAAGGGTGCTTTTTTTATACACCACCTAAAACAGAGATGTACACACGCTGGATGTTGTTTCAGACCTGTATATATTCTTTCAGATGTAGAAGGAGAAATTCCCTGAATGTACTGGGCTGCATTTCTCAAAAGCATTGTGTGAGCTAAGCTGAGCTTAGAGGCAATTGATGTCAATGATTCTATGATTTACTTATAGGCTTACAAAGCTTATAAGAAACGCAGAACTGGCCAATATTTTGCATAAAATAACTGTGAATAAGGACAGAGTATGTTATAATGTGCAATGTGTAATATTTCTGAGGATCTACTGACAGAAATGTAGGGCCCTATAATTTCTGCGATCATTAAATAAAGAGTTGTAGCAGCACTCTTTTTACAACTAAAATAACAGTAAAGGGTAAAAAAAACGAATTCCCAAAAAATTAAAACGGAAAAAAAACGGAATTGCAAAAATTAGAACGGAAAAAAACGGAGATTTGCAAAAATTAAAGACGGAAAAAACAGAATTTTGGAAAAATAAAATGGAATTTGGGAAAAATAAAACGGATTTTATAGGGCCCTAGAAATGCATAAAAGACCCATAACTATGTGTTCAGTGGTTTCGGTTCCGAAAACGGTTCCTGGTGCCGGTTCTGGTGCGATATGTGGGCGAAAGTGCTTGGATATCAGTCGACTTAGCATGATGCCCTGAATATAAGACCACTTCTATAATTTTTGGACAAACCGTTCAGAAGTTATAATCAAAAACAGGTTTGTCAAATTAACTTGAATTTCCTCATGATCTGAAGATGATCTGATTAAATTCGGAAAATGTGTTCATGAAAATCGGAGCAACAATCAAGGATGAGTTTGAACAAAACAAAACTAGTTAAAAAAAATGGCTGAAAGACTTGCATGACGGAAAATGACTACAAGATGCAATTGACTTTATGCACAGCTGCACTACTTCCTGAACTTAAGCCAGCTCCCTTGTTTCCTGTCTGCCATTATTGGCCAAATTGATTAGTTCAGGTCTGCCTGACCTCGAGGTAGTCACAGCAACAATAATCAAACAGAGTGAATTAATCAAGCTTGGCCAATAAAGGCAGACAGGAAACAAGGGAGCTGGCTTCAGTTCAGGAAGAAGTGCAGCTGTGCATAAAGTCAATTGAATCGAATTTTGTTTCTAGCCTTTATGGTTCAAAAGTTACTAGCGTAAACACAGAGTGAAACTTTGGACAGTTGGTGGCGCTAGAGGGATTGACCTTGAGAGTCCAAGTTTGCTATGATGATTGTTTGGACAGTCTTCTATCAGTGTGCCAAATTTCATAACTTTCCTGCAAGGGGATCTTTGGGCTGCCATAGACTTCAATTACGAAAGAAGAAGTGGAAAGAGAAGAGAAATAAAGAGAATCTGCCAACGATTTCAATAGGTGCCTATCCACTTTTTTGAGTGCTTGGCCCCTAAATATATGCTATATAGTGCAAAACTTACTTTTGCTGATGCAATAATTTGATTGGCTTGTTTCTTGAAGAGGTTTTCAATAGTTTGGACCAGAATTTGTGGATCTGCGTTGGCAAGATGTGCCAGTGTCTTGTAACCAGCGGTGTATAGCTGCTTAGCACGATGCTAAATCAAAAGAGAATGAAAAATGCAAAATTTTAAGCAAATATTCTGGTCACTTATTCTAGAGAAACTGAGCAGCAATATCACACACCTCCATGACTCCAGCCACCTCCATGAGTGGAATGAGCTCAGCCTGCACACAGTAAGTCAATCTACGGGTCAGCTCTAAGAGAAGAGACTTATAGGCCCAAAACTCCTCCAGCTCCTGAAATGGACAGACAAATCTCATAGTATTCCAATAAATTATTGACTGCAGGATAGACGTAGATGTAGATATGTAGGATGATGATCTTAAGGCATTTTCACACCTGGCTCGTTTAAAGCCCTTGTTTTGTAACCTGGAACCCCTTAGTTTGATTTGTTTAGGCGTATATGAACACAGAATTCATGTTCAGATATTCACCAAATAAATCGGTCCAAGATCACCAGAACAAGGTGGTCTCGGCCTGTTATGAAAACAAACTCTGGAGTGGTTTGTTTGTTGTATGCATTGACCAATAAGAGGTTAGTTCCACTCATATGTGACTTGCATTGCATAAACACATTTTGGTATGCTTTAAAATATTGCCTTGTGAAAGCGAACCGAACCAAGAAGAAACGTAAGAAATTTAAGTCTCTGTTTCAAAACAAAGCAAACAATGTACAGGTCTGAAAGTGCACTTAAATTCTGCTTACGATGAATGCTGCAAACCTGAGTGAAGTGCAGGACGGAGGACCCAAAGGCTGAAGCTGAGCTGAGGAAGAGACTGAACAAAGCCTCTAGTCAGCTGGTACCTATCAGACACGTTCCACAGGTTTGTCTCCTTCAGTAGCGAGTACAGCACTAGAGCCAGATACAGCCTATTCACTACCACAATATCCACAGACTGAAACACAAGTAGAAGAAAACAGGAACAAAATCCATCATTGTGAAATCAAATATAAAAATGTTCCCCTGTGACACCTAAGTAGGGTTAAAAGGTTAACACTGCAAATCTTTTAATAGAATTAGGATTTAAGTAATACTAACTATACTATCAATTCTTAGCTAATGATGTCTTTCTACTGTACTCTTTGGCTTATTATACCAAGGCTGTTTAATCCCTAACAAAAAAAGATCATGAATCACTCATCTGGTATTCTCAAAGCATGAGAGGAATGCTGTTTTTACAAACCTTCCTCACGCTCTGTCCTGCTGCCTTTCTAGCCACAAAACTTTCAGGCACTCCAACTGCAGTGGCCATCTTCTGCTCAGCAGCCGACAAATTTGTAAACTGGTGCAATGAAAAATTCAGATTCAGAATGAATACAAATCACTAGGGAAAAGCACATTAATATTCAACAGACAATATTAAAAATACAAACATTGCTGCACCTTGTATTTTTCAGAAACACATTACACAGCAGCATAAGTGTTTTACAACATTGGTAATAATTCAGCTTTGCCATTCAGCTTTGAAAAAAATCAGCTTTGCCATTTACTCACAGGAGTAAATTACATTTTACAATATATACAAATGGAAAAACAGATAACATTCTACTGTTGTTTTTGATCAAATTAAATGGAGCCTTGGTGAGCATAAGAGATCTTTATCAAAAAAATAAATAAACCATACAGACCCCAAACTTTTGAATGGTGTATAACTAAAACAGATTTAACCAGATGAAAGCATCTTACCTGTCTGAAGTAGATCATCCAATCTGGTTTGCACTGATGCACCATGTCATATGGAGTAACCAGATACACTAAGTGAAGAAAACTGTTGAGGAGTAAACCCTCCAGCCCCTTCGATAAGTCTCTGTACAGCACATCGCAGTAGTTAAGGTTAACCGAACCTGAAATATCAAGTAATAATTTAAATAATTTAAAATAAGGGAGGCTCTGAAAAAAAAAAAAAAAATTATGATAAATAATAAAAACAGATATTATAGATTAATTGGCTGTTCTCTAAACAAGGTCATATTGCCACCCTGTGGTAAATGAATACATGTACAGACTAACGAAACATTACATTAAAATTCTTATTCCACGCTCTGTGTTTACCTTTGAATGTTGCTCTCCCAAGCCTGGTGATTTGGAGAATGGTTTCATTATGTACATCAGCAGAGGCTTCAATGAGGCTCTTCTGCTTCAATGTCTCTATGGACTCCACTGTAAGATCCCACAAACTCCTTTCTGGACTGACCAGAGCCTCTTGCACACTAAGCAGTGTGCCTTTCATGAAATCCCTCACTTGTTCTACAGTTGTAGTTATCTATAATCAAAGAAAACGGTTTTGTCTTTGCACTTGTAGGCCAGACAGAATTTCTCATTTATTATTACATCAAAATATTTCACATACTTTCAAGCCAATGAGTGACAGGACGAAGACTGAGGAGGCCCCTCCCTCCATCGTGCAGCAGGTTACTATAACATTTCTCCATTCGGTGCAGATAATAGTGTTTTGGCCTGGCGAGGAAACATTTATATAATATAATATAATATTCAAACCAAAAAATAAGTCAAACCAAAAATTATTCAGACACCAGATACAGTTTTTGATATTGTTTCACTAGTAGGTGCAGGACACTATAGTTAATTTATGTAAGTGAGGATAGCAAAATAAAGTAAACTGTGACATACCCCAAAATTTTTCATACAGTGGACTACCAATAAAATGTATGACCAAAATGTATTCAGACAATGTTTTGACCTGACAATGTTTTGCTTAAAGGTGCAATACCTAAGATTTTTGCATTAAAATATCCCAAAATCACAAGGCCAGTGTTCTATATTTAGTTAAGATGATAACTTACAATATTCCAAATGTTTCAAGCAATGTTTAAAATCGCGAGAAAATTGAGATTTTAACCAAGGAAACGGGGCGTGTGAGCAGGGGTGAGCAGGGAGTCGCCAGTCAATTCGCGTCATATCCGCGTTACCTCGGTTTCCGCTCGTACTACGTGTAGTCCTGGACAAATGCGGAAGTTGTAGTTGTGCGTTTGCGTCTATCAAGCAACAAACGTCAGCTTGTTTCCGCATTTGTAATGGAAAGGTGCACATTCTGATGCATTATTCTTTTCAATTATTCTCGGAATGTGAACTGTTGGCTGTAAAGGGGGTCTCACATTGGACGAGAAGAGCCGCGCCACGTCTAGAACAAAGTCCAGTATCGCACACCGGGACGCGCACTTTTCTCATCAGTATATGGCCAGCAATATTGTTATGTTTAATGACATGAAAGGAAGATAATGTCTGTTCTATGTGATGACTGTACTGTACAATTAAATACAATCGTTGCTGAGTCTGCATTCTGAAAACTTTACCTCAGAGCATCCATTAACTGAATGAATTGAGAATATCACCTGAAAAATCTAATAACATCAGTAATTGTCATTCAAGCAGCTGATTTCTGTAAATGAATGCAAAACTAAATGCATATTGCAGCATAGGGCGAAGTCAGGATCCATTAGCAACGATTTGACTTCAAACCCTCTCCACCATAGCTTTGTCCAGTGACTCGTACAGTAACATCTGTGATAACTAATTTACTTTTAAACCTGACTTTTCTTGCGGCTATTTCAGTTTACTGAAAAACAAGCATGTCATTAAACGCAACATTTATAGAAATCGAACTTTACCTCATCCATGACAACTAATTTTCGATTCCCGTTTGACTGATTTATCCACGGTGGAGTCTGAAAACAACAGTTCCCATCATTCTGCGTTCCTGCACGTCGTCATCAAGCAAAGCCGTTGTTGTTGTTTTGAATGTAGCGCCCTCTAGCGACATGCCAATCTTAGGTATTGCAGCTTTAATTGCTAATGCGACCTTTTTACACCACAGACTGAACAAAATTCAGCATTGCTCGGTAATTGGTTTACCGTTGACCTAAATTGGTATTATCTTGGTATTGGAATAATTGGTATTATCTTATTGTGTATCAGCTTACCATTATGTCATTATGCCATTTTGTCATTATGTCACATAATGTGATCATTATGTAACAGCTGACAGCTATTCAACCTAATTCATTTGTGAGACAGTCTAACAGAAGGATGGCCAAAACCAGTGAAATATCAACTGATTCTGAAAACTCAGAGTTCTTGTCATATGTTATTACCATTTTCAAAACTATAGCGAATAAACTGTGATAATGTGAGAAATGTTGAAGGTGTCTGAATACATTTTGGTTTGACTGTATATCTGTGTTCTTTACCATGTTTATATCTTTGTCCTGAAGGATGAGGATACTCTCACCCCTGGCATCAATACCCGCTCGTCCTGCTCTGCCCACCATCTGTTTGTACTGACTTCTCTTTAAAAACTCTGCAGCTACATATGGGGACCTCAAGATCACCCTGAGAAGTGAAGTAAAGTGAAGTGAAGGACAAGTATGGTGACTCATTCACACATTACACAAACTGCAAGTTGTGGACACACACACCTGGAGCAGTGGGCAGTCATTTAATGCGGTACCCATGGAATGATTAGGGCTTTGATTAGGTTGTTTCCTTACGGTATTGAGAATCGAACCTGTGACCTTTGAATCTGACTCTCTAACCATTAGGCTAGGGTGACCAACTGTTCTGTTTTCCCAGGACATGTCCTGTTTTCATGTAACAATATAACAATTTTCTATCCATACAGAGGAGGCATAACCTACTTTAAATGTATTGAAATTAATAAGGTATCTTTCAGTAAACTTAAAGTATCATTTGAGTAGGCCTATCTGTTTGCCAGGCCAAGTGTCCTGGTTTTTGGTAATCAAAATATGGTCACCCTACATTAGGCCACAACTACCCCCAAAAAACTGGCACATAAACATGATTAAGAAACCCCTTTCAATACTTCAACCGTTATTAAAATCTCTTTTAGTTCAAGTTTGAACAATTTGATCTGGGACCATTTGTGTTCAAGATGCATTGTGTAGACAAACCTGCGTGCAGGGAGGTTGATGCCGGCAGCAAGAGTAGAGGTGCAGGTGAGGAGGCAGAGCACCCCTGAGGAATAGGCCTCTTCCACCAGCTTCCTCTCATCACTGGTCAGTCCGCTGTGGTGGTAGGCCAGGCCAAAGGGCACAGTCTTCTGCAGCACAGGGCACAAGGATCCATTCCCACTGCTCTTCAGTTCCCCCAGAAGTGTGGCTTTCTCTGCCTGCTTGTGTTTCAGAAATTCCCTGAGAAAAATGCAGAGGTTTTATTTCATATCAATGACAAAATTATGACAAAGCACTTTAAGGAATCTAAAGGTCTACGCACTTATTTAAATACTTGCAGATCATTCCAGCAAGATTCTCGCAGTTCTTCTTGGTGGCGCAGAAAATGAGGCAGGACAGCTGTGGGATGACTTCAGTAACCAGGGCTATGATGTGGTCAGGGTCCATCTTTTGCATTCCACTAGAGTACTGGAAAAGTCCATCGCACAAAAGTTGAATGAGCTCAGCAGCTTGATATCTTGTTGAGTTAAAAATAAAAAAACGCTTTGAAGAATACCTTGAAATCCAGGAGTCGTGAGAAACGGAAGCATGTCTCTTTCTTTTGGGTCAACTTCATATATGCTGTCCTTTATTTTTACATACTCTTTCAGCTCGAACCTACAAAATCACCAGTTATTTATCCATATCGAATTAAAAAACGTACTAAATCAGTCACACAGAGGTCATTCTTACAGGTCGAAAGTCATTGGTGTAGTTTTCAGCATTCAGAAAGGTCTGAAGATCTCCCACATTGCCTAGAGTTGCACTCATACCAATAATTTGTGTTGACTCTGTGGAAAACAAATTGGGTAATCAGAATCTGTAAGGAGTGACCATTACAGAGGTGAAGTAAGTGTGAGTTTTAGAATACTCACTGCTCATGTACAGAATCTTTGACAAAGTCATTTCAAGAATTGCTCCCCTGCTGCCATCACCAAGCATATGGAGCTGAAAATAAAAAGCATACATTCATTTGAAAAGCTTATTAAATTCACTACCATTCAAAAGTTTGAGGTCACTAATAAAAAGAATACTTTTATTTAACAAGGATACATTAAACAGTGGCAGAAAAGGCCTTTACGTTGTTACAATGTAACTGGAAATCCAGCCTCATCATTACAGGAATACATTTCAACTAAAAACATGTTAAAGTAGAACATGTATTACAAATCTAATGAAATTAAACTAAACCTGAATCAAAACTAAACCAAAACACGATAAATACTTAATAACAATTTGTGATACACACCTCATCCACAACAACCAGGCCGATATTGTCGAGGCGGTCATTTTCAATCAGTGAATTGACAAGACTGTGTCCTTTCTCAATGGTTGTGATGTACAAAGAGTTTTTATTTCTTCTCTTGACTGGAGGAAACTTCCCTTTACTACCAGCATATTCCTCGACCATGAAGTCCAACTCAATTCCCAAAGCCAGACAACCCTCGAACCTAAAGGCAAATCAGTGCATCTGTCATTCTATGAAAAATGGATTATAATACAGAAATAATTGTTCAAAACTGCTTGCATTCTTCTAATTCTCAAACTGCGTAGAAATAAAAAATAACCCATGCAAATACATATACATAAATACATACCTTTTCCTGAACCAAAGATATGTACGGCAAAATTATCAGGGCATCTTTCTTTCTACACAAGAGCTCTTTAAATATGAGAATCTCTGCCACTAGAGTCTTTCCACCACTTGTTGGTAAAGAATAAATTAGATTTCTCCTTTGTTGCAACGAATCTAGGCTCAAACACGTTTTCTGCCACTCTGAAAGCAAAAGAGAATAGAAAATAATGATAACAGTTAAACCAGTTGGCGATAAGGAGAAAACCGAAATGAAAATAATGTGAAATACTTACCATACAAGTCCTGGATTTCCTTGAACTTCAAAATAAGATCTTTGACTTTAGATGGGAGACCAAAAAAAGGTCCCAGGTCCCCCTCAGCTGATATGGACTCCATGGCCTGCATGGCAAAACTCATTTCTTCAGTCATCACAGCTTTCTTTTGTTGTACTGTCTTGGATACTGTGCTGGATGTTGCTGCATTATCTATCAGTACTTTCTTAAGATGATCCATCATACTTCTGGCTTTTGAGGGTGGCTTGTTGACATTGAGATCTGCATGATTGATAGCTGGCTTGGGGTAAATCAAATCAGGGGTAGAGGTGTTATGTGCACCCCTTGAAGGGCTTTTGTGTGGGGTTGTGGGTGTGACAGCTTTTTGAAATTCAAGTTGAGAGCTTGGCAAAGCTCTCAGTGGTGAGTCTCTGAAATCCTCTGCTAAGGTAGAGTCTGAGAGATCATCCTCACAGATGTTTGGAGTCTGTTGATCATGACACTTCCTCATTTGGAGTTCCACATCTTCAAGCTTAGCCAGAAAGGAGCTGTCACATACAATGCTGTCATAACCCTCAAATAAGTCCTCATCGTCACTGCAGCACTGGACAAGTACAGAAAAACATTATTATGGTATAATGAATCGTATGTCTTTTGATGAAAATAAATAAGAGGCTGCTTACCAGCTCTGTGCCTTTATTCTCAGTCATGTCTTGAGCACAATTGTGTCCTTCACCGGAAGTGCATTTTGTTGATGTGGAGCTAGACCGCTTCTTGGCTGGAGTGATGTGACTTCTTATGCCATCCCTTGATCTTTTTCTTGAGGACGAAGGGTTGCGTTTTACCACAATGTCGTGTGTGTGGTTGTCAGTATACATTACTACTGTAATGATACTCCACGCGGAGATTAAAGCATTATTGACGAAGGGTCAGTCACTGACAACAGCAACAAAGAGCCAAAGCCGTTTTTTTCATCTAACGTTAACGTTACTGTCTTTATCATAGCTAGGCAACTGACCTTATTCAGTCCGTCTAAACCCTAAACAAATAATTAAATATCTATTATTGCATAAAATAACGGTGCAATAGCGAGCTGCGATACAGTAACTATTGTTTACCAAAAAAAATGAGGACTTACGAAAACGACGAGTGATGGAGATGGCCAATGGAAGTTCGCCTTTGGACCACGTGACTGTTAAAACGTCAAGACGGGAAAAAGTAGAACAAAAGTCCCATAAACTGTAAAAACACAAAATGTATTTATGTAAATAGTATTATTTTTTATTGATTAAATGTTATATCCACTTTTTAAAATGCATTTAAACGCCCTCTGTCTAAAAAAGTGTTATATCAAAAGTATTTTAAATCGACAAAGTTTTTCCAAATGTTTTTAAACGACTTCTTTCCAAAATAAGTCTTTCAAGAATGCAAAACTACTAAAGCTTTTTATACAAATGATATTCTTTAATAAAATATATTATGTTATGATTATAATTACTTTTTATTTTCCATTGCACAGTTACATTTATATTCTATATTTGTTATGTTTCAATAACATGTAAAGGTCCTATTTCTTTAAAGATTTTTCCATTTTGAAACATATTTTGTATACTCCGATCCTGTAGTTGGCGGTAGATCGCAATAAACCCATGCATTATAGCGGTAAATGACTCTGCAGAAGAAGAAAGCAGAAACTGTCATGGTGGCTCCCTGAACAGATCGAAGAATGTTTGCCCTTTCCTTTAATCGCCTGTTATTACAGGCTTTCCCCAAACAACCAGTCACCCCTAGGGCTACAGGTATCTTTGCAACATCTTTTTTCCTTCATTTTATTATAAAAAATGATTTCCAAGATAGCTAACGTTAGTTATCCTCTTACTCGGTGGACAAGTACATTTTCGTAAGCACTCTTAGAGAAGCCCACCGCTTATTTATTAGTAGTACACATTTAATAATGTGATTAACTATAAAATATAAGATGCTGTCCTGATCTGTTTAACAAAATTTGATGCATGGCAGCATGTATGAATGTTTCATTTTCATCTGTTCCAGGACAATGCCTCAGAAGTATGAAAACATTTCAACAGGATCCGCCTAAGAAAGATGATATGGCAAGCTTTTTATAAGTGTTCCTATCGGAGACTTAAATTCATTGAACCATCTGAATAATTATTCGCACTAACATTTGCAAAACTATGTATTATCCAGCCTATCAAAATGGAAAACCCATACAAGCAACCCCCTAAAACTTGCATCCTCTGCAATGTAACTGTAGAACTTCAAAAACGTTCAGGTAAGTAAAAATAAACAAGTATGAATACTTATCTATATTTTTATTGTCATAATAATGTAAGTACTCTTTTGGAAATCTTTCTCCAGCTGTTGTCCCAGTTCATTTCGCCACACACAGGCAGAGTATACGGCAGACATATAACAGGTGAGCGGTCTACGGGTTTACATTTTATTTAATATATAAAATAATTCTGATTGAGTCATTTACAACTCTTGCTAACAGGTTTATGCGGTCGAAAGCAGAAGGAGGTATCAAAAGCAATAAAGAAAGCTCGTTCAATGGGTAAGAATTAATAGCTGTAATTCGTTTCTTTTTCTTTTTTACTTTGATAATGACGTAAATATGCCCATGTTGACAGTAAAATATCCATGTATATAGTCAAACCAGGATATTTGACTAACAAATCTTTGTCCTATCCTCAGGTTTTATGTCAGTCACTCTGAAGAATCCACAGTTTATGAAAGACCCTGATATTTGTGGTATCAAACACCTTGAATAGGCTCTGTATGAAGACTGTGACTCTGCAGGCCATCTTTGTGTTATTGTTTGTGTAAATCTGTAATTTGTAAACAGTGAAACATAACTGATAATTTGATAAACCAGAACTAAAATGAGAACATTAATAAAACTGATCAAATAAATGTGTTCAACTTTTAATTTTCTTGGGAACATTTACAGAGTTTAAAAAATGATATTAAAGAAAATGTTGGTATATCAAGATAAAGGCAACCCCCTGGTATAAAATGTGTAATGCTTTCCAGTCATGACTAGATTGATGTACAAATAAGAACACGCTTAGTTTTACCCTTTAAAAGACAGGAGAGCTACTTCTGCTCTGTCCATTCAACTCAATCTCTGTATCTGACCCGCTGTCAGGGGCCGACTCGCTGATATCATTAGTCTTCCTTTTCCTTTTAAGTCTCGGAGAAAAACCAGCAGCGAGGCATTTTCCGAAGTCTGGGGGCTGTGTCCTTCCTCCTGGTGAGTTGATTCTCCAGAATCAGAGGCAGCTTGGTGGAAATATCAATGTTATGGTCAGAATTACAGCACAGTTCTAATATGGGGAAGCCCTGGACAGTGAGGGTCTGAGTCCGTAATGAGGGCGCATTGGGGAACAGAGTTCTCAGAGCTGAGCATAGAGGTATGTTCTCTTTGGGTTCTTCTGGAGAGGCACATTTGTGGGCTGAAATACAATGTTATTCAGTTATTCATGGGATTACAATCTGTGATGACAAGCTTAAATGAGAACTCCTTAACACTTATCCTCAGTCGACCATTCTCTGAGATTTGTTTTCATGATAATCGAATGTAAAGAGTTTTATCTCTAAAAACTGTTTAGTGTATACGCTAGTATATGGGGGCATTTAATAAGTAAAAAGAAAATCGCTAGTTAATACCACTAACAAGGCTCAAAAATAGACCCACACTAACACAGTAAGATGAGGGTCCCAACATGCAAAACGAAGCATTGAGAACTTTGTATCTGTACTGACAGTTTAATAAGAAGATACTTTATAAAGACAGTCCACTTCATGTATACAGGCAGGTGCAATCTTTTGGAAAACAGTCTCGATAAGTCGATTCCCGAACACCGTTCATACAGTTCAGTAGTTTGCTGAACTGAACTTGGCACGTCGTTCATGGTTCGACTTATCGAGACTGTTTTCCAAAAGATGGCTCCTGCCTGTATACATGAAGTGAACTGTCTTTATAAAGTATCTTTTTATTAAAATGTCTGTACACTTACAAATTTCTCAATGCTTCATTTTGCATGTAGGGACACTCATTATGTTACTGTGGGGCTATTTTGAGCCTTGTTAGTGGTATTAAAAAGCGATTTCTTTTTACTTATTATATGCCCCCATATACTAGCATTATAATCTAAACAGTTTCTAGAGATAAAACTCTTAACATTGGATTATCATGAGAACAAATCTCAGAGAACAATCGAACTAGGTACCGATGTTATTAGACCAAAGGTTCATTTTGTGCCCGGAGTTTTCCTTTAAATTCATAGTGTGCTAACTGCAAATGATTGGTTGAAAAATCTGGATATTTAAGTTATCACACACTTTGAATAGGTTGAATAGGTTCTGTATCATAACTATATGGGACTGTTTACATGACAACAATTTCAACTAAAAAACGGAAAACGTTTTATGTATTTTGGCTGTTCCTTTACTCCATATAGTGTTTTGGAAGCCTGAAAACACACACAAAAAAACTACACTCCCTGGAAACATGTAGTGTAGTTTTTCTATGACATTTCCATATACTGACCTGGCATGCATAATACAACGCTTTTGTAATTTTCGCCGATCCATGTGAACGGGGATCATTTTGACAACATTGTCGTCTGTACGCGAAAACTTTTCTGCTATTAGTACATCATTGTTGTGTAAAAACTATTGAACCAGCTTGAATAATATTCATCAATTAAATTAAAAATAGGGTTACAGACCTGCTACATTACAACAAGATCTGTATTTCAAACGTACACTAAAAAACTGAAGCTCTTTTATGTTTTAACTCTGCCATGGGAAGCCTCAGTTCATAGTGTGTGATTGGCCGTGGAGGCATCAATATAAAGTTTTCTTAGAAATAAATGATCTTACATTCATTTTCTCGGAGGGTCTCTTCTGTTTCCCGATTGCCTCCTTTAGCTGTGTAATGTCTTCTTGAAGTTTCTCAACTGCTCTTTCACTCTTCTCCACTTCCTTGCACACTTTCTGTATAAAACAGATGGATATGAAAGTTTATGATTTCAGATATTCAAATCACAATGGAGAAACTTTCACAACTAATGTGAAATGTAGTTACTAACCTGCATTTCTGCTAATAAAGCATCATTCATGTCACTGACATTTCTGACCTCTTTTAAATCATCCCCTGTGCAGAAGAATTTGGTCCTGGCAGAAAAAAAAGTATTCATTCCTTCTGAAGAAAATGGCAGTGGTGCTTGCCAAAGAAATTTTTATTTTATATAATTTTTATTTTTTGCCTGGTAAAAGATAAAATGGCAAAAATGTTTCAAATTTGTGTGTGTGTATATATATATATATATATATATATATATATACACACACACACATACACACACATTCAAGTTTGCAAACAATCAGCCAAAGCTTGAAAGCTCAGCTCACCAAAGCTGTATTTATTTAATTCAAAATGCAGTGCAAACAGTGCAAAACATTATTGCAAATTAAAATAACTTTTATATCTATGTAATTTATTCCTGTGATGTCAAAGCTATTTTTTTCAGCAACATTACCTCAAGTCTTCAATGTCACATGATCATTCATAAATCATTCTAAAATATTTGTTTTAATTTGTTAAAATAGAAAACAAATTTTTTTCATAGTAATAAAATTTCACAATTGTACTGGATTCTTTTTTTTTTTTTTTTTTTTGATTAAATAAATGCAGCTTTGGTGTGCATTAGGGACTTCTATCAAAAATTAAAAAAAAATTTATCCAAATTTTGGCCTTGGCAAGCACAACTAAACAGCATTTAATTGCAATTACAACGTATGTTCTGAATGTACCTGTGTTGATTAACAGCTTGACTCTGTCCTAAAGATGGACATGTGCCTGACACTCTCCAGTAGTCTTGTTGTTCAAGGTTTCCCAGGTTGCTCACCTATGGGGGTAGATTTGTTGCATTATTCCAAATAAATAGATTGAAATTCACAAAAAAAATATAAAGAGATTCACAAAAATGGATCAAATTCACAAATAAATAGATTTAAGACCCACAAATAAATGTAAAGAGTTTCACAAAAATCTATAAAACTCACAAATAAATATAATGATATTTGCAAAACATATATGTATACAGATGTGTTTTGTCACAAACACAACTCTGCCTGGCATTTATTTGTGAACCGCTTTCTGTGCATTTATAAATCACTGCACACAGTTGTGGATTGCTTCTTGTGCATTTGTAAATCCCCTCACGCATTTGTGGATTTTGAAACACTTCTAGCATCAACATGCAGACAAATCCACAAATAAGTGCACCGTTTCTTCAGCCAATCAGATAACGGACACATTGAGCTAACCAATCGTAGCACGTTCTCGCTACAACCAATCACGTTAGGATAAACAATCAGGGTCTTGCCCTGAAATAGCTTTGCTCATTCATCTGTGCATTGGCTCAAATAGGAAGTGTAATAGGAGTGCTATGGCCCATAATATTGCTTTAGTAAATACGTTTAAAATTTGGATTACGTTACAAGTTAGACCATTAGACTGTGTATCAAGTCGCCAAGACACATTTTTATGAGCCTTGAAAACTGCCAGAGCACATCCCTCTTATGGGAACATGTTATGGAGGCATCACATTACTCATGATAAAACAGAAAAACATCTGACTAATGAATAACTGGATTTTTTGGTAGTCGCATGTTTTGCAAATCTCTCAATTATATTTATTTGTGAGTTTTATACATTTTTGTGAATCTCTTTACATTTATTTGTGGATCTTAATCTATTCATTAATGAATTTGATACATTTTTGGGAATCTCTTTACATTTGTTTGTGAATCTCAATTTATTTATTTGGAATAATGCAACAATTTTAACCCCATACTCACCAAGATGGGGATATTGTTGTACTGGCTGCATGGAGATAATAAATACATTTAATTACCTTAGTTTTCTAAGCTTCAAAGGTCTGGTTATGTCTGTGTGCCAGAGTTGAGAGTATCTTACCTGCTGTGCCATAGGAAAGCGGAGAACTCAAGGCGATGTGTGGAGCCTGAAGCCATTGCCTGAGAGGGTGTGAGCAACATGAAAACAAGTTCCTGACTGGACAGAATCTTTCTCAGATTCTGATGAATCACTTGTTCCATGAAGGTCATTTGCTGTTTGGTATTTCTTCGTTGTCTATACCACCCAATCACATTCTCCTTGACACGAGTATGTGTGTAGCAAGAAAACACGATTTGTTAATGCAAATCACGTGTGGATTTATTCAGCGGTAACAAAAAAATAACCAAATTATTAAAGAAAGTGGAAAATACTGTACCTTTTTGTAATCTGACAAAATCTGTCTTATTTTCTGCTCACTCACTTCACCAGTATTACCATAGAAGCTTTCAAGAGGATAGAGGCAATGATAAAAAGAAAAAAAGAGGTTTTTTAAAAACCTCTATCAGTGGCTAATACAGTTTTTCTCAGTCGCTTTGGTGCATTTCTCACATCACTATTTACATTTGTACAATAGTTAATGCAGTTCTCAAAACAATCAGTATAAACTGCAAAACTTAGTTGATAACCTGCAAAAGCCTGTCACTTGCTCAAAATGGATAACTCATTCCTCAGAAGCAAGTATTCATGTCAATGAAAGTGTCAGTGTCGTCAAGATGAAAAGTCCTAACACCAGTGTTTATGAACAAGATAGTCAAATGACTTTGTCATGTTTTCATTATTATAGTTTACTCAGTAAGTGTTTGACAATGCAAAAAAAAAGTCAGATCTTGGTGAAACTGCCTGAAAATGCTCAAGACAGTCCTATAAATTATTTGCACAGCCATTTGAAAACTACAGTAAAGTTTCATATTACTGTATTTAGTGAAGTACAGTAATTGAGTACAAGACACTGAATATATATGTTTCACATTTTTACTGCATGGTCTTTGCAATTCTAATTTGTTCAGAGCATTGTGCAAAAGAAAAAAAATACACCCTTATTTACAACAAACATTACAGTAACTCCCTTTTGGTAGATCGGTGCACAACTGTAAACAATATCACAGTACATATCGAAACTGAACATACATATACTGTAAATCATTCATGCACATCTCTTCTCATCAGTGAAAGCAGAGGTTCACCTGAGAGAAATTGTTCAATTTAGGATAAAAAGATTTTTTTAAAGATACATTTTTTTTAAATATATTTTTTTTTTTTAAAGTAAAATTTGCTTGACGGATTTTGACAACTAGTTTTAACATTTTTGTATGTGATGACTCAAGCAATGAAATGAGGACTATTAGTTTTATATGGAATGACTATTCAGCATTCACAAGTATAGTTAATTTGGACTGATATGACTTAAGCAAATGATAATGTTATAAAACAGCAGAGAGTTGTATGAAAGCATTTGATGCATGTCCAAAAGCATTTGAAATTTGTTGGAAGGAATGAGAAACTGCTACTATGATGTGCACAAATGACTAAATGTTGTGGAGGTTGAACTAACTGTTGTGCAAATGTAAATAATGATGTGAGAAATGCACCAAAGCGACTGAGAAAAACTGTAATGCAAAATGTAAATAGTAAAACACTGTATACATGTATAAATAATTTTTCCAGTTTAAAATATTTGATTATCAGTACATATTTAATCATTTCTGTATGATAAACAATATTGTACTGTATTGACTAACTATTTGATGTCCAAATGTACAACACAGGCCCTAAAGTAAAACCAGTTGAGAACCACCACTTATTTATATGAAAATAGGTTTGTGGAAAAATCCAAAACAATTCACTTACCTATGCAGTTTTTGACAAGGGATGTGTTTTTGAATATCTAAAAAAGAGAAAAACAATGACAGTGCGGTTTTGCTGTTATCATTCATCATGAGATATTGGTTCTTTCTGAGCACACTTAGTATAGTCAACTTACTTATAGTGTGTTCAAACTGTATTTGATCAATTTGAGAGTCTGTGATCCTACAGTTCTCCTCTCCTATACTCTCTCCAAGAATAAGACCTTCCTTTAATGATAGTACAAATGTAAACAGGAGTTATGGGACTGAGGGAATGCTTAGCGGACGCAGTTTACTCCTTAGTTTGCTATTTTTATTCAAACCCAGTCTTTGGTCACATTAAAACCTTTGCCACTTACCACATCCGCATCACTGTTCAAATGATGAAACATCAGTGAACTCAACACGAAACCCGATATACGGACACTTGTGTTGAATTCCTCCATGCTTTTGGAATAAACCGTGAGTTAATTACAGCAACCTCATAGTTTTCAGATAGAGTTACTAGGCTACATGAATAACTTTCTGCGCTCGTAGTTTTCGTTTAGTTGTTCTCTGCCCTCGAAACGACAGTTTACAGCTAAACAGTTCTTATGCTGCCACCACGTGGTGCGGAGAAATTCATAAGCACATAGATATTTATACGTAGATAGCATATAGGACAGCGCACACGCAGGCAGCACGGCGAATAAAAATATATACGTAGATTCATATTTCACCGCTGCAGACTCGTAGGCGCGCACGCCATCTTGCAACGGGCAGCGTGTCGTCACTCAAGTTCCAGAAGAAATGGGATAACCTTTCACAGATGAGAATATGTTTGTTTGTGTTTTTACAGGTATTAACTCAATATTACACGTTTTTACTGTAGTACTTTTTAGTATTTTACTTTTAGTTTTAATCTAACTACGTTGCAGATGCTCAGTCAACTAGCTCTCGAATGTTCACGGACCGCTCTAATGTGGGGGACGGCTTACGGCACCAATGAGGTATCTAGTATCATATGATTCTATTGCTCGACGCACCCACCATATTGGAACGGTCCAGCATGTCGTCACGATCGTCACTCACGGACGTGATGCCACAACACTGCGCAGCTTCTGTTTATTAAACCGTCGATATTTAAATTCCTGAAGAAATGGGATAACCTTTCACAGGTGATAATGTGTTGATTTGTGTTTTATGCGTATTAACTCAATAATACTGGTTTTACTGGTGCGTTTTACTATGGTAACATTTTAATGTCAGGTTAGCTGACGCATTCGTCATATTGTATTGTCAAAATCATCTGCTGGAGTCTATTACAGATGTATAAATAGGTATATTCATACATGTTGCATCTAACTTCGGTTGCAGATGCGCAGTTAACTTGATCTCGAATGTTCACGGACCTGCGTTAACCGTTCCAATATGGCGGACGGCGACCCATAGCAAACCTGATAGAAACATCTGCCAGTGAGGGCTCTATATATATTTCTATGGGACACAAGCCTTGAAATGTGTATTTCTCTTCTCTCTCTCTCGTGGTTTTAAGTATATTTTGTTTTGCAGAAAACAACGCTGGTGTTTGTACTTCCCTAAAAGGCTGAGTTGTTTGTGAGTTGTTAAAGTTGTTTATCTATTATTTATTGAACATTTGTTAGAATATTCTAATGAAGGATAGAATATGCTTTTTTTTTTGAGAAAACGATTATAAAAAAAATATCACCTCAAAAATTCTTGTTTGTTTAATATATTTTTTAAGATTTGATGTATAAATCGCCAATTTTAGTTTCTTTGTATGACCAATAAATAAACTGTAGCGTTTATTAGGGCTGTAAACAAAACGATTATTACCACAAGGAGGCGCTAGTACATGATTTTAACCATATTATGTGTCCGAACTTTGTAACCAGTCACACGGGAACTTTTTCGGACATATAGTTTCGGGATTTGGGACACAGTGTATAAAACATAAGCTCCAGACGTCGGGAATGAAGAATTGAATGTTATTCCGGTATTGTGAAGGTGTGTGTACTGAGTCTTCTTGTTTGGTTGCTGTTGTTTTACTGTTCATGGTATGCCACGGCCGGGGGTTTCTAATAACGGAAAAGAAACAGGACAACTCAAGTTCTCGATGATTACTTCATATGTGCCATTATAGTTTGTCAAACACATCCAACAGAGTTGTAATTAGATAATATTTTGTCGTTTAAGGAGCAAGTTAAGGGGGATTCGTACATTACGGAGACCCTTGCGGACCGCGTTTCCGCCTAAATACCATTGTTATACTGGACAGCTATGTTAGACACTAATTTCAATAACAAGTAAAAAAATAGTTACTACAGATAGAAACCATTAATTTCATAAAAGAAAAATACCATAATTACTCGAGCTAGCCACAAATATCATATCAAAACATAATACAGCTGTTAGCCACAGATGTCAAAAAGGCATAGTCACTACAGATTGCCACAAATAAAATAAAAATAATAAAAGTGACTACAGCTTACTCAAATATCACATGAAATGACAAAAATAGGGCATTTTGTTGCATTTTGTTAAAGTGAACTCTGCAAAAATGGGTCAGGCACTGTACAGTAAAACAGAAGCAGGCAAACCACATACAAAAAAAAAAAAAAAAAAAAAAAACCCAACCAGAGACAGTATAAACACATTTATTACAACATGGCCTTTTAAACAAGCACCACCTCTGTTTTGGCTTTACCTTCACCCATTTAAGCAGATGGCCTGAGCCCAGAGCCCAGTCCCATTGACTGACAGGAAGGAGAGCAGAGAGATGGAAGGTGCTTGGGACGTCGCACTTGTTCTCTTCCAGGTGTGGCTATCCATAGTAGTGGGCCTCATCATGTTACCTGCCATGTTTGGTGTCTCTCTGGGGTTCACAGATATCTACATCAAGGTTCTGGTTAAGATACTAGAGGTAAAGGCTATAAGTAATTTCTAAACATGACTATAAATTGCTTTCCATGCCTGATAATATTTACCAGTAATTGTATTTGCAAACTTTTACTTTCTTTAGACATGACAGAAGTTGATGATGCCAAGATAAACTTGCAAAAGAGGGTCAAAAGGCATGAAATCCAAATAAATGTAATTTTCAGGGGGTTCGTTTTTAGAGGAAGACATTGCACTTTGACTTGTGGATGTAGGAGGCATTGTGTCAAAGGTTACCCATAAATAACTTATGTTCTGTTTAGTGGGCGACTCTCAGGATTCAACGAGGACAGAAGGAACAGCCAACACTGCCATCACAGTCAGCCAACGGTGAGTCTGTCGAGGAAAAATATTTATGACTAGAGACATCATGTGCATAAAACACAAGCATTTGATTTCATGTGATTTGATGTCATGTGAAGGCTAGCCATGGCTTCCTCTTTGGTGTTTTTAATGCTGCATAATACAGAATCATACAAATGTGTGGATTAATTTGCTGCCTTTTGTTTGTTTTATTTAATTAATCATTGCTCATATTTATAAGTCTTAAATACGTTTAAGTTAACTCTCTGTATAAGAAAATAATGTTTTAAATGCTGTTCTTATTTATTGGCCTGATGCCTGTCAGTCATGGTCTGTTGAACCTGTATTTGGTATTGCAGCAAGCGATGGATTTCATAATTTTAGTTGATCTTATTTATGAACTTTACCCGGTCTCAGGCAGGGTATTTTCGCTGAATGAATCACAGGACACACATGAAAACATACTTCCTCCACTAAACTAAGAACGTAAAATATATAGCTGCAACTGTGTCACAAAAGCATGGTTTCCTCATGTGGGATCCTCAAGAATTGAACTCATGTCAAATGTCTTCTCAGGGATAATCGAAAAAGAGGATGGTTCTATGGAGGAGGAGATCGAAGAACTGCGACGGTCCCATCCCAAAAATCTGGCGGGGGGAGACTTTACTCTGTGTGATGTCTTCTATTTCTGTAAGAAAGGCATTGAAAACATTGTCGAGGATCAGGTGACTCAGCGCTTCACGTCGGAGGAACTGGCTTCCTGGAACCTTCTCACACGAACCAATAACAACTTTTGCTACATCAGTGTGCGCCTCACCATCATCTGGGGCCTGGGAGTTTTTATACGTTACTGTATTTTATTGCCTCTCAGGTGAGCTTGGACATAAATTAATCAAATATGCATTATAATAATCAAAAGTGACGGACATTTACGTTGTTACAAAAGATTATTTTTACTTTCATCGAAGGTCACTTTCTATTAATCAAATAATCCAGAAAAAATAATTATAGTCGCACAAAAATATTAAGCAGCACAACAGTTTTCAGCAGAATTGTTTGAACACCAAATCAGCATATCAGAATGATTTCTGTCGGACCATGTGACACTGAAGACTGGAGTAATTATGCAAAAAATTCAGCTTTGACATCATAGGAAAACTACATTTTAAAATATATTAAAATGCTGGTGAACATTAGAGACTTCAAAACATTAAAATACATATTTTAAGACTTAAAAATATTGTATATACACAGTATATGTACATATGAAGAGTTCAGATGCAAAAGCCTCTAAATACCATTTGAAATTTTCTTCTAAAATGACAATTTTTATTGGAGCTTGTATATTTAAGTTCAGTAATTTCACTTAAAAGACAATTAATAGGTAATCTTCATTGCCATTTAAGTGAAATTACTGAACTTAAATATACAAGCTTGATAAAAATAATCATTTAGAAAGAAAATTTCAAATGGCACTTAGAGGCTTTTGCATCTGAACTCTTCATATATCATTACACAAGCACATTTCCCACCTTTTCATTCTCATTATTGTGACATTGGCCATGTTTTTTTATGATTCATCCATATGCATATGAATCATATTATTGCTCTGTCATAGGGTCACTTTGGCTGCTATTGGATTGAGCTGGTTGGTGATAGGAACTACTCTTGTTGGACTGCTTCCTAACAGCAAGTAATTAATATTGCATGCCATAATTACAGTAATGAATTTATGAATCAGATATGTTCAACTATGTTATGTTTGTTATATATGGATGGAATGATATTTTAATATTTTGACTGAGACTGAAGAAGCATTACTTAAAGGAAAGGGTTTGTGTCTCTTTCAGTGTGAAGAACTGGCTCAGTGATTTGGTTCACATTACATGCTACAGAATATGTGCCAGAGGCCTGTCTGCTGACCATCCGCTATCATAATAAGTGAGTCACTGCTTCTTTTTCATCCCCGTCGTTCCACTTTGATTGTTGTCTAACTGTTTTCAGTTTCCCCCTGCTTCTCGAGTAGCCTCGCTGAACGTCAGACCATGTCTCATTGAGAATAAAATCGCGCTGTGCAAAGGCAGCATGGGGAAACCATGTAGTGTTTTTTTCTCCAGCATTCTCCCAAGCATGCTAACATAAAACACATACACAAACTGGTCTCGAACAGTGGCGTACATCAAATCATTTACTAGGGAATTCATTATATCCGTTTTTGCATTTTGCAACCATTGCAACACTTTTAGAAAGTAAAATATGACAAAGTAACTAAAGAAATGAAAGAGGCTAAAGGACAACTGCTGTGGATACAAGCAATTCAGCAACAAGATTTATTTAGAATCTCTAGAAACTGCAGTGGCTTACAATGTACAGTCACCTAAAAGATTATTAGGAACACCATACTAATACTGTGTTTGACCCCTTTCGCCTTCAGAACTGCCTTAATTCTACGTCGCATTGATACAACAAGGTGCTAAAAGCATTCTTTAGGCCCATATTGATAGGATAGCATCTTGCAGTTGATGGCGATTTGTGGGATGCACATCCAGGGTATGAAGCTCCCGTTCCACCACATCCCAAATATGCTCTATTGTGTTGAGATCTGGTGACTGTGGGGGCCATTTTAGTACAGTGAACTCATTTTCATGTTCAAGAAACCAATTTGAAATTATTCAAGCTTTGTGACATGGTGCATTATCCTGCTTGAAGTAGCCATCAGAGGGTGAATACATGGTGGCCATAAAGGGATTGACATGGTCAGAAACAATGCTCAGGTAGGCTGTGGCATTTAAACGATGCCCAATTGGCACTAAGGGGCCTAAAGTGTTCCAAGAAACATCCCCCACACCATTACACCACCACCACCAGCCTGCACAGTAGTAACAAGGCATGATGGATCCATGTTCTCATTCTGTTTACGCCAAATTCTGACTCCAGACCTGGCAACATATTTCCAGTCTTCAACTGTCCAATTTTGGTGAGCTCTTGGAAATTGTAGCCTCTTTTTCCTATTTGTTGTGGAGAAGAGTGGTACCCGGTGGGGTCTTCTGCTGTTGTAGCCCATCTGCCTCAAGGTTGTGCGTGTTGTGGCTTCACAAATGCTTTGCTGCATACCTCGGTTGTAACGAATGGTTATTTCAGTCAGAGTTGCTCTTCTATCAGCTTGAATCAGTCGGCCCATTCTCCTCTGACCTCTGGCATCAACGAGGCATTTTCAACCACAGGACTGCCGCATACTGGATGTTTTTCCCTTTTCACACCATTCTTTGTAAACCCTAGAAATGGTAACTGAGCAGATTGTTAAAAATACTCAGACCGGCCCGTCTGGCACCAACAATCATGCCACGCTCAAAACTGCTTAAATCAGCTTTCTTTCCCACTCTGATATTCAGTTTGGAGTTCAGGAGATTGTCTTAACCAGGACCACACCCCTAATGCATTAAAGCAATAACCATGTGATTGGTTGATTCGATAATTGCATTAATGAGAAATTGAACAGGTGTTCCTAATAATCCTCTAGATGAGTGTATTTGCGGAGATGGATAAGGTGGTTGTTATTATGTGTCATTGTCATTCTCGGCCATGCATCTTTTTCTTTATAACACTCCCTAATATAGTCAAATGACCATTGTTTTTTCTTATATTTGTCTCATTGTTTCTTATATTTGATGCTTAACAGAGAAATCGTCCACAAAAAGGAGGCATCTGTGTGGCCAACCACACCTCCCCGATTGATATTGTCATCCTGGCGAACGATGGATGTTATGCTATGGTGAGTCACACTGACTTTTATCAGATGTGTGACGTTGTGTGTCTGTAGAGGTCTCAGGTGTCCTTAATTCAGTTTTATTCTCTTCAGGTAGGTCAAGTTCATGGAGGTCTCTTGGGGGTCATTCAGAGGTCAATAGTCCGAATCCTGTCCTCATGTTTGGTTTGAGCGATCAGAGATGGAAAGATCGCCATGCGGTTGCCAAAAGGTGACAAAGTGTGTATTTATTAGTCTGTTGGAGTGGTTATGTGCTCGCTTAGAACATAAAGCCTCAGTTTTGCTTTTTCCGCAGGTTGAAAGATCATATTGCTGATAAAACTAAGCTGCCAATCCTGATCTTCCCAGAGGGTACAAGTTATATTCATGTGTCCTTATCCTTATAGTAAAGCATTAATTATGCAGTAAATCTACTATAAAAGAAAGTATCAAAAATCATAGTAGCAATATTTAATTTATATATACAAATTTCACATATTTATTTGAATATATCTATATGCAATTTGTTATTCTATTCCCAAACTCATTATGCTCTGTCTTTGTGTTCATTTTAGGAACTTGTATTAATAATACATCAGTCATGATGTTCAAGAAGGGAAGCTTTGAAATTGGTGGAACTATATACCCAGTTGCAATCAAGGTATCAGACTGCCAACAAGACAGTGTTTTCCTACAGCAGTATTACTGGCACCCTCTGAAAGGGACACACCTCATGTACTTCTCTCTTTCAGTATGACCCTCAGTTTGGAGATGCCTTCTGGAACAGTGCCAAGTATAACATGGTGAGCTACATCCTCAGAATGATGACAAGCTGGGCCATTGTGTGCAACGTGTGGTACCTCCCACCTATGACTCGACAGGTAAGCAGAAACATCTATCTATCTCTGTCTGTCTGTCTGTCCGTCCTATGTAAGGTTCCACGAATGCTGGAGCCTAAGCAGAAACATGAATTTACAAAAACAATTATTTTATTCATTGATTTATATTTCAAAACAGTTTACATATTTAATTAATTTGAATAAATTATTTTTGAAAAATATCGTTTTGGATGTCTCATTGTTAGCCTGGCTAACGCCAGACAACGTATCATTGAGAATGAAACGTGGTCTGGAAACCACATGTTAATTTTCTCGTATTTAAGGCGGGGTTTACGAATGCCCAGAGCCGTATTATTGGGTGCTTCGAATGTCTATCCAATGCGCCTGTGCGTCTATCAAATGCGCCTGTGCTCCCTCCCCGTTCTGTGATTGGTTCCCTATTTCAGGGGAAAATTTGTTTCATGGTATCAAGACTGCCTAGCAGCGTGAATAAAATCGGCGCTGCGGCAAGGCAGAATGGGGAAACCCAGGCTATCTCATTGTCTCATTGCTGGATGAATCGGCCCTTTTGAACAAATCTCTTAAATTAATGATTCAATGACAAATAGATTTTTTTAACAGTCACTTTTTTGACACCTAGTGGCGTTACTATGTATTCGATACAATCGTTATTTGAAAGCGCCAAGCTACTTTCAAAAGGTGATTTGCATTTAACACTGCTATAGACATCACTACTCTCTGGCTCAGCGGCAGCACAAACACAAATTTGAATGTTCTGCTTTGTCAAATGTTTAATTGACACACACACACTCACACTCACAGGCGAACCATTGTCATTTAGGAACGAGATCACGTGGGTGTTTGAATTGAGATTGCGATCTTTTAACGATTAATCGTGCAGCTTCAGAGCATGCAGAACTGTAGTATAAGCACAGGGTGACATAATGTGTTATTTTACTTGGTTTTCAATTACTTTTATGAGCATTTCAGGTGTATATAAACTTTTAAGTGGTAGAGCCTTGTTTACGGTGGCGTATTGCATTCACTTGAAGAAAAAAAAATCTACTCTGTTTTTCTGAATTAACAAGTTAATTTTTCATGAGAAAAAAATTTTTTGCTCTGTTTTTCTGAATTAACGAGTTAATTTTTCATGAGGAAATTTTTTTGCTCTGTTTTTCTGAATTAACGAGTTAATTTTTCATGAGAAAAAAAATTTGCTCTGTTTTTCTGAATTAACGACTTAATTTTTCATTAGAAAAAAAGTTTTTGCTCTGTTTTTCTGAATTAACGACTTAATTTTTCATGAGAAAAAAAGTTTTTGCTTTGTTTTTCTGAATTAACGACTTAATTTTTCATAAGAAAAATTTTTGCATTTCAGAAAATCAGAGCAAAAAAAATTTCCATGAAAAATTAACTCATTAATTCAGAAAAACAGAGCATAAAAAATTCTCATGAAAAATTAACTCAATAATTCAGAAAAACAGAGCAAAAAAAAATTCTCATGAAAAATTAACTCATTAATTCAGAAAAACAGAGCAAACAAAAAATTCTCATGAAAAATTAACTCGTTAATTCAGAAAAACAGAGCAAAAAAAAATTTCTCATGAAAAATTAACTCATTAATTCAGAAAAACAGAGCAAAAAAATTTTTCTCATGAAAAATTAACTCGTTAATTCAGAAAAACAGAGCAAAAAAATTTTTGCTCATGAAAAATTAACTCGTTAATTCAGAAAAACAGAGCAAAAAAATTTTTCTCATGAAAAATTAACTCGTTAATTCAGAAAAACGGAGTACATTTTTTTTCTTCAAGTGAATGCAATACGCCACCGTAATACGCCACCATACTTGTTTCCTTTTTCATTGTATGTATATATTTTGTAGGATGGAGAGGATGCTGTTCATTTTGCTAACAGAGTAAAATCAGCAATTGCACACCAGGGAGGACTGGTGGATTTGTCCTGGTAAGAATATACTTTTTTATATATATAAATTAAATATCCATATGTAAGCATATTTTACTATTTAATTTATTTTTGCCTTCTTTAGAGAAAAAAATATTAATTATTTATTCATAATATTTAAATATTGATTAAAGTTTTTAGTACTAGTGTAAGGATGGTTAGTATGAGTGGCAATATAATCTCAAAATGATCAACTATTAGCCTGACAAGTTACAAATTGCTATAGATTATGCTATAGATTAAAGTATTATTATGTTGCAGGGATGGAGGACTGAAGAGAGCAAAGGTCAAGGAGTCATACAAGGAGGAGCAACAGAAGATGTACAGCAGTATGATCGTAGGCTCGGACTCTTGCGAAGCCTTAGCTGATCCCATGTAAATTTCAGCTCGCACTAAATGAACTTGATCTGAAAGTGAGAACCACTCTAGCTCAGCCACCGGACAAAATCGGCACAGTCCCACTGTGCAATGTTGCTCTTTTTGATTCATTATTTTTTTTTTTAACTGGAAAATATATTCTTGAGATCTGAACTTTACTTTTTTGTGTACATAAATCATAACAAATTGTTGATACATAGCTACAATACTTTAGATTTTCACTTTGTTCTCAATCATTGTTGGGTTCTAGTTCCCCCCACAATACAGTGTATAGATATGCATGTTAAAATATTTACGTTGTGCATGTTCACATTTTATTCCTGTTACATGATTTCTTAAAGATGGTAAAGCTCTTTCAGAATGTGAGCTGCACACACTTTTCTCAGGTCCAGTGGGCTGTTCATGTGTCGACACTAGAGGTCACTGTTACCAAACATTTGAGCCACAAACAGTTCACTATCATGATTGTCTTTCCTAATAAAACAATGAAATGAAACATTCATCTCTCAAAGCATTAATAAGTTTCATTGATACTACATTTAGCAGTCAACCTGTAATATTCATTAAGTACATGTGAGTAAAACCTGTGCAGAATGTAACAAGCACATCAAATATACAATAATTACATTAAGCCTGGGGGCACTTTTCAGGCCTCTGCGAAAAGGCAGATCTGTCTCCCTTGTGTCAATTAGTGATGGGTGATGCACAAAGCACCATTGAGCTTTAATTGCACGAGCACCAGCTCATTTTACTTAGAGCTCCATTGAAACGTCTGCCATTATAAAGTCATTAGGCGCTAACATTTTGCTACGGAAGTCGACAGAAAGTTTCCCAGCACGGGGAAAAGGAGAGGGTTCAGTCACGGTACATTCAAAGAGGAGACGGTGAGCAATATGTGCTTACTGCGATGGCGGTTTAATGAAGAAAGCATAGAGTGTGAAATAGAACATAGTTATTCTCTGGCACAGAGGGCTGAAGCAGGCTTAGCTATCCCTTTCTCTCTCTCTCTCTCTCTCTCTCGCTCTCTCTGACCGACCGCACATCCCCAGACGATCCTCCAGCCCCCGCGAAAAGCAGCAGCGGGCTTTAATAACAGTCCTGCAACTTAAATTGCTTGAACAGAAATGTTTGTTCTCCCCTAACAGGATTGTAAATTATTAATCGGATCTGAAGCCGATTTTATAACCTGATTGTTGAGGTGGGATTCTCCACGAGCAGTGCTCTGGCACACCATTTACTGTGATGTATGTGTCTGCACATCTTTATATCCAATTTAATGTGATTCGGATAGATTTCAAAGCGACATCATAAAAAGCATGGAAGTGACCCCGGCAGAGCCTCGAATGTAGACTCTGTGCGACAGGCGGCCACGTCTCTGTATTTTGATTCGATTTTGCCGATTTCTGTTTTTACCCAGATGTGATCTATACAAATGTAATGCCAGTACACTCAGTAAATATGAATAAATCACTAAATTAGATCATTTTCCTGGAGAATGTAGTTCAAGCTGGACATCATTTTAAATCACAGTTTGCCTGGAACTGACTGGCTTACCTAATCAGAAGGGTAAATGACCCCGCTTTTGCCGAGGACCTGCCATTAGTTAGAGCCGAATGTTTTTTAAATACATTGTTCTACCATCGTTTCTGAGACTCGAGTGGACCTCCTACACTAATGCATGAGATCTTGAGGTACAATATGTCTCTGGGGGAAAAATCAATAGAGGAATACTGGAAGAAGACTCTCTTTCCACGAAAAAGCTCGGCACCTCACGAGGAGTTTTAGTGTTTGGATGTTCTCAAACACAACCCTATTAAATATAGCCTGTTTTATGATCAAACCTGGACAAATAAAACATTACTCAAGGTTTGAAAGCTTCTGCTAATTTATATTGTTTGCGTATGCCTTTCTTTACAGTTTAACTCCATAAGTGACCTTGTTTAGACAATTAAGTTACAGTTTTAATCCTGTTTGCATATGTTTATTTGAGAAGTGCACTTAACAATTGATGCTTCTTTGCTTGTTTCCAGCCAGACTAGAGAAAAAATGGATTACCAAAAACATATACGGTCCAAATGGAAAGGCTGGCTGAGGAGAGGAAAAATAATTCAATGAAAGAAGTTTGCTCAGCTTTTGTCATGTCCTCTCCTCAACCATAGCTGGAACCAAATGATGTGCATGATCCCTTAACATGGTACATGTGAATCTGGGGGAAAAAATGCTTCCTGCATGTTGCTTTGATTTTATAACTTTTTGAGTTCAAAATATCGTGCGATTCAACAGGTGAGTAATGCACTTGATCCATCCAACAAATGTCAATATGCTCGTTATGTTTTATCAACACTGTCTGTATATCGGCAGCGTGCAATAAGAAAAATCATAGGCCCAACTAATTTGCAATTCTAGCTGATTAACATACCTTAATGAAGACTATAATTCGACCACATTGATTTTTTTCCCCTTTTGATTGAGCTAAAATGGAGTTGGAAGTTCTTTGAGCCCGAGAGCTGATTGATCTGCGGCAAGATTCAATTCAGTTTGAAAAATAATTAAGTTCTTGTAATCAGCTGGAATTTTTATACAACATCATTGCTCAAGTTAAATCTTTTATTTCAGGTCTATTCAAAAGTTCTATTCATGCAGGTACAAATGATGCAAGTAATCGGATTACTTTTTACAAGTAACTAGTAAAGCAAAGCATTATTAAATTTACAACAGTTATTTTTTCAAATAAGTAATTCAAGTTAGCCTACCTGTTTTTTTTTCCCATGACACTTCTCTTGTGTTGAGAGAAATCCGAAAATAAAAAAAATATTAAATAAAAATATTGTTGGTTTAACTTAAAAAAATGAAGTAACCTGGTTGTCTTAAAATTTAAAGTTCATTGAAATGGAAACATTGAGTTAATACAATGAAGGAGATTGATTTAATCATCAGAAACTCAAAATATTATGTTACCTGAACTACATAAATTATTTAAGTTGATTTGACAAAAGAAAAAATGTTGTGAAATCATGAAAATATTTTTTACTAAATGTGAGCATGCATTTATCCTCATTGAACTTTGGACCAAAACAGATTCAGTATCCCTCAAAATAAATAAAAACTGTGAAATGCAAACTCTTATTTTTACACTGCAAAAAAAGGTTGCTGCCTTAAATTTGTAAGTACAATCAACTTGAAAGTAATTTCAACTTAATTTACACAAATCTTGTAGGCAACTTTAAAATGAGTTAGAGATGAAATTACATACTTATTTTGATGAGTTAAAGCAATGTAAAAACATTTGCTTTCATAACTTATTGATCATATCATTTGTTTGTGCACTTTTTTAGGGTGTAACGCAATATTGTAATGCATTACTTTAAAAAGTAACTTTCCACAACACTGGAACCAAGGCTTAAGAATCAAACAAAATTTAGATGCCATACATTCTTTCACGTGACGGGTGAAGTATTCAACTGAACTGAGTTTTAATATTATGTGTCAGCGCTGAGTATTGAAAATAACTTTTAGGGTTTTCAAAGAAACCAGACAGGTTTGAAATGATTCAGCTCGAGTAACAAGATCATAAATTGTTTGCTTTCTGTGCGTATGCATGTTTCTCTTTTTATGGAGAGGGAGGCAGAATTTCACCTTGAATGCGAGAGCTGTCGCGGTTCACCGTTCCAGGCGTTTTACCCTTTATGTGATTGCTTTTGTTTTTCGGGTCAGCTCTCATCTATGCCTGCAACTTTTCCAATTTATCAGGACTTGTTATATGAAGAACAAAAGCTACAGTCGGACGGCAGAGCGGCAGATCTACACGGAGCCATTTAAGAAACGGCAACAAAGATCCGGAGTGGCACACGTTCATGCTTGGTGAGCAGTGCTTATAATCACACCTCCGTGAAACACACTGTGCAAGTTCATCAAATGAATAATGAAATAATGGTTGTGGTCCATTAATAGAAAATTATCCTGCCTCATGATTAATTGCATTAAACTTATGAAAGTGTGTTTTTTCTACAAATCAAAGGCGGGAAATGATGGATGATGAAGAGGCATGATGAATGAAGAAAGGCTGTGAACTAAATTGAAAGTGTACTCATCCGTTCTCCGCTCAAAACTAATGATGAATTGACCATGTCACATTGAACAATACACATTGAGCTTTAAACATAAAGCAGACACGGCCACAGAAGGCACTGGTCTTGAATCACAGTTGTACTGGACAGCATGCAAAATAATTCTCTTCTTTTTCTCATTATTGATGTTATTTCTCTTTCATTTAAAGTAAACATAACTGATTGAACATTTTAATGTGACTGATATATTAATATATTACTATAACAGATTATCGAGTAATTATTTTATGAATGCATTTAAAAATATTGCGCAGGCCAAAATATAAGCTTGAAATGACCTGCATTGTGGGTTCAAGCTAATAATCCCATAAACAGCTCAAAAACATATTAAATAGTGTTTTTGGAAAGTCTAAAAACACAAAGAGTTTGTGTTACACTGTAAAACAATATTGTTGGTTTAACTTAAAAAATTAATTAGGCTAACCTAGCTGCCTTAATTTGAAGTTCATTGAAATGGAAAAATTGAGTTAATGCAATAAAGGAGATTGATTTAATCATCAGAAACTCAAAATATTATGTTATCTGAGCTACATAAATTATTTAAGTTGATTTGACAAAAGAAAAAATGCTGTGATTACAAATCATGAATTTTTTTTGTATATATTTATATATATATATATATATATATATATATATATATATATATATATATATATATATATATATATATATATATATATATATATATATATATATATATATATATATATATGATCACCTCAAATGGCCACTATTAGTTATGAAGTTACATCATTGAAAAATCTCTAAATTAGGCTATAATTTTCTTCAAAATGGTCGTTATGATATTAATAACCATTGTTTAAAACGATTTATATTATATCTGTTTTGATTACCCTTTGTCTTCCCTAAATCTGACTCTTTGTATCGGTTTACAAAGGAAGATGGGAAAGGCAAAAGGAGACAGAAAATAAACAGATTGTTTTTTTTCTTCATATTGCAAAAAAATAGACTAATTGACAAACCGCCAAAGTTACAGATGATCAAATCCATATTAAGACAGCATCTGGCCAGGCTCCAGGCAACATTGTGTATTGTAAATAATATTGCCATCTGTGAGGTGCCGACAGTTGGGAATTAAGAAATTACATGATTGTAATTAATGTTGAAAAGATAAAAGACGTAGAGTGTGCATAAAAGTTCCTCTCCTTGTTTGGTTGATTGCCTGCCGTCATGTGACCAATCGAGAGCCATTCTCAAACTCTCAAACTAATCAATGTGAAATTCAGTGCTTGACATTGAAGGAGTGCAAAATCCAAACATATGCACCATTGTATTTAAATATTACACTGTATTAGAAGTTTTTCTATTTAAACAGGTGCCCTAGAATGTTTTTTTAAATTATTTTATAATGTTTCCTGGGTTGCCCTTATAATGTTAGTATGTTTTTTGTATCAAAAATAGTCATAATTTAGAAATAAAATGCATTTTTTCTAGCCTGATTTTAGCCTCTGCTTTGAACGCTTTGTTTGAAGGGGCGTGTCTGCTGTGTGTAACCGGCCTCTGCTGTGATTGGCTGACATGCTTGCATATGAAATAGCTATGTATTACATGTGAAACTCTCGAATAATTTTACTACAGCTATTATACGTTTTTTACTATTACAGCTATCGAGATTAACGAATCGTGAGAAGTTTTGTGAAGTATTTTAGATCTATTCACATCACATAAAATGTTGCTGTGATGACCATTGAACGAACAAGCAGTCTGTCGATTGCGAGGATGAAGAATCATTGCAAAGCATTTTCTGCCTTCTCTGCTTTCACTAATGCAGACACGATCATGTAAATACAGTAAGAGCTTTGTTGTGCAGTGTAACGTGCGTCATTGAATTCGTAACGAGTTTGGCAAGTGTCCAGGTAAACTCGTGCTGTGGAAACATTGTTTTTTGATCGCTTTCTGTATATAATTTATTCACAATTTAAATACTTTTTTTTCATTCTAATAAAAGAAACGATGTGAAGTTGATATTTTAGTCACTGCACTGGCTTGACTTACTGATGCATAAACAGTTTTGAACGATTTAAAAGTGAAAGATTAACGTTACCTGTCTGAACTTAAACAACAAATCAGCTCGATCCGAGGCCAGCTCTTGGCCCAAGTTGAGGAAACAGTCGCGGTGAAATGTTTGGAAATATCCAGAGAAAATATAATTAACCCACTGTTTCATCAGAGGCTCGGATGAAGGAACTAAAAAATACGTTTGTGGTGATGTGTACATCCAAACACTTAGAAACTGCCATGCTTCGGCTGCGCAGCTCTGTCTCGTCTGTCACTGAACATGGGCTGGCATATGCAAATGTTAGGGGTCGTACATATTAATGATCCCGACTGTTACGTAACAGTCGGTATTATGTGGAGATTCGCCTGTTTTTCAGGGGTGTTTTTCAAAACGAGATTTAAGTAAGAAGGACAAAACAATGGAGTTTGAGACTCACTGTATGTCATGTCCATGTACTGAACTCTTGTTTAACTATGCCAACATAAATTCAATTTCACATTCTAGGGCACCTTTAAATATTTCGTCATTATACACTAACACCCTTCAAACGTTTGTGGTTGGTAAGATTTTTTGATGTAGGTATCTTATGCTAATCAAATATTGCAAAATATTAATTCAATTTAAAATAAGTGTCATATATTTTAACATATTTTAAAATGTAATTTATTACATTGATGACAAAACTGAATTTTCAACATCATAGTCACATGATTTGGTGATCTAGAATCATTTCTTATTATGATCAATGTTGTAAACAGTTGTTCTGCTTATTTATGTGAAAACCAGGATTCATAGATGATATTTTATTTAGCATGTATTCGCACAGCATGATGTGTTGTTCCATTTCACATCCAAACACAAAGGCCCTTGTTAGGTCACAGAGAGACAATGATGGCAGTCACACTATGTACTTCCTGCACCAGGCCCAACTGCTGATATTAAAATGCACCGCTTCAATTTCATCTCCAAAAAGAGAGAGAGAGAGAGAAAAGAAAGAAAACTATATCAGCTCAGTGAAGCTGCACACTGCAGGTTCACAGAAATGAATATTCTCTTTAATTTGTCGGGCTGCGACGGGTTTGGAGCCCCCAAGACAATGTTGATGGATGATGTTTTAATGCTGCTGAATGTTATTTTTACCGAACAGGGAAAACTATGAATTTTTACTTCATTGGCAATGATCGTGCCCTGACACATAAAAGTGTGGCAGGCGAGCGTCGCCCATGAATAAGCACCTCTTCGCAGCAGATGTTACTTCGCTGAAAGCAATTCTTCAGATAAGATTTGCAGAAGATTAATTGTGTACAGCTGTTTCATGGCCCGGTGCAATCTTAATACATTTATGATAAGTTTAAAAGCTCACAAGACGCAGCAGACGCTCCAGAGTGAGACTGCACGGAGAAAGGCGAGCTTTATTCCCACATCTGGATTCATATCCTCCATCATATTCATTATTGCCTTTGTGCCAGCCGACGACGGCAGCGCGGCTTATTATTGTGCAAAGTGCAGACAGCGCTCGAGTCCTCTACCCGAATTCCTTTATCGCCTCTTTCTTTCTTCCTCGCCCCATATTTTCTATTTTTTCAAGGGGGCAAATTATTCAAATCTGTGCAAATGAGTTGTTTCCATTTCTCGCCCCTCTGGGTGGAAATTGAAAGTGACCCGGGTTGACCTTCCTCCATTAATCGTGGCAAATTGCAGCAAGTGCACAATCCGGATCATGGTAATGGTACAGGGGCCCCCAATGACTCATTAATGAGGGAGATATGACCCAGCTGGATTCTCTCACTCGCACTAGTTCAAGAACAATCGTAGTGTTATGACCCAAACCAGGGGTCTTATGAAGTGGCTTTTCATTTTCCCGAGACGTACAACCGGCGTGCCTCGGCCTGGTCGATGTGTCAAATGTTCCGCGTAAGGAGCCAGTTATTCAAAAGAGGGCTTTTGAGGTCCCTGAGTCAAAAGAACAGCGGTGAGAGGATGTGATCTGGCACATGTTTAACCTGGAAAGATGGCAGATCCCCTGAGGGATTTTATTTCACCTAGCATAATAAAGGTTGGAAAAACTAACTCAAATATATGCTAATAATGCCATTTTCTGTCAGTCTTCAAACAAATGTAAGCCAAAGCAAATCGCAAAAAAAGTGAAACTGGATTCTATGTACCACTGCCACATAAATTCACTCAATTCAATTATTGTTTTTTACAATAATGGCATAATGATTTATAATTAGGACATTAGTTGATATTATAACAGGTGACTGAACTAAAACCATAAAAAAACACTATCATACTTCAAACAAAACATTTTTAACTGAAATTAAAACAATATATAAATATTTTAATAAAATTCTCAATAATAAAAATAATATGACAAAATCTCAGCAATCAAGAAATTAAAAAAATTGCATTAAATAAAATATAAAATTAAACTAAATAAAAATTGTGGATAATGATTTCAGGTCTTTGAGACCCCAAAGTAACAGACCATAAGTGTATATGGTTTATGTATGAAGAGTTCAGATGCAAAAGCCTCTAAATGCCATTTGAAATTTTCTTCTAAAATGACCATTTTTATCAAGCTTGTATATTTAAGTTCAGTAATTTCACTTAAATGATAATTAATAGGTACTCTTTGTTGCCATTTAAGTGAAATTACTAAACTTAAATATACAAGCTTGATAAAAATTATCATTTTAGAAAGAAAATTTCAAATGGCACTTAGAGGCTTTTGCATCTGAACTCTTTCGTATGTAGATCATATGTTTTGTGCATAGCTCTAAGACTAATCAGACTCAGATAGCATTGGTTCTGCCCTGCTGTCCAACACATCTGTGCCATCATCACCCTCATAACTGCGCTTCATATTATTACTTCCTTGCACATTAAAGTGCAATAAAAGCCAGTTGAGTATTAACTGACATATACGTCATAAATAACCCTGGACTAACCTTGAGTAATGTCTCACTTCACAGCCACCTTGTGCATCGAACATGACTTAATATGGTGCAATAAAACGAAACCTTCACTTCATAAATTCGCATGATTTATATGGGAGGTATTAAATTAGTTTAACGCTATGAATATGCAACAACATGAAACCGATGTAGCCGCATAATGTTCATTTTCTCCCAATATGATGAGGGAGGGCTTAATTAGTGATTGGTTGCTATTTCCTTCTCCTTTTTGCTCAGGAAAAAATAATTAAGTTAATGAACTTAATTACTTGCCTCCACCGATGCAGTTTGCATCTCATTTCACTCGCGGGGCGAAACTTCATTTTATAAATATGGGGAATTATTATTATTCAGTCAAGGGATATGTGACTTACTGACGCTTTTATGGTGACCCAAGATGTATGAACAGGAAGCCAGAACGCATTCAGCAAGATATTTGCGTTGTACATCTGGAGAAGGGTACCGAACCATTATACGTCATCAGTGTTAAATGATGATCCAGTTTAGAATGTAAAATGTCCCAGACTGCATTCCCAGCAACCAGCCACCAGTATAATTCTCCTTCCTCTATAAATACACGGACCCGAGAGGCTGTGAGACTCTGCATCCACCTGTCCCTAATCTGACATCATCATTCTGCTCCACCTCCATCCCACCTGCACACCTTCAGCTCGGATAACTGTCATATATGAAAAATAGGATGCCTCCTTAGCAAATGCCTCATTCTCTGCAGATTATTTACTTTTAATGGGCGGGGAATCAGAAAAGCACTTAATATGTGGTCACTAAAGATGTGATTTATGGGGTCAGGGAGTGATAGTGGCACCCAGCGTTTTGCTCTTTGTTATAAATCTATCAAAGCCCAGGATTTTTATAACAAATTGTGTTACAAACATTCCTCCAGAGACAAAATCGCTCAACAGAAAATTAGATTATCTTTTTCTACTGTTTTGTTGTACAGATAGTATACAATAGACCTGCTTAATATAGGAATTTAAAATGAATGGGCATCATTTACTGTATTAAAAGAAAATGCTCAGAAATCAAATATGTTTTTATATATGAAAGCGAGTCATCTGTTTGACATTGGAAAGCAAGCAATGTTTTCTGCATGCTTCGCTGCACAATTTTTTACCTTGTTGTGAATGACATCACATTGAATATATATGATGCTATAAAAACATTGCCCATTGCAAAATAATGATAAGACACGTTACGTCTTTCTATTGAGTTGTCCTCTAGCCGGCATAAACAATATTAGAAATGTAGTCCAAAATTCACGAATCTATGCTGGCTCTTTTTAGTGAATCAAATACATACATTCGTAAGCAGTTTGAATCATGAACAATTGACTCTTTTAATGAACTAGTGCATTCAAAACATTCACGAGCAAAATAAGAGTATAGACTTTCTTCTCATAGCCAAAACAATCTGTGTTACATTTATTTCCTATTATCACTGAAAAGCTGCTTTGAAAAGATATGTATTGTAAAAAACGCTAAAGGAACTTGACTTGACTAGTCCATTTGACTTACAGACGGTTCTTTTTTAGTGAAGTTTGACCAAACAAACAAGCTGATTGGTCTAAATAATATAGTTCAAATAAGACAAGTTGCCAGTTTCAGAGTCCTTTACTAAACTGAATCTATCGGTGCTGTTACTGGATCAACATGTGGCTTATTTACTGAACTTCAAGTTATCATTATTTTCAAATATGTCTATATTGATATAAAGCAAGTTCATGTCAGTACGGGAGAGCGGGGCACAACCTAACAGCTTTTTGACTTTCCCATTTTTGTGTAAATTTACTTGGGGTTTAGAGTATACATTTGTCCTACATTAATTTCCCACATGTCTAGTACAATTATGTGGTTTTGTTTTATTAAAACAGTGTATACGTTTTTCTTGATTTTTCAAAAGTGAAATGTGACAACATGCCCCATAGGTGGGGTACATTGTAGCATCACCATATGACAGCTTAAAATGCTATTTCATCTAATCAAAAACATATACGAGTCAAACCAAAATATTTTATTCATAAAAATACAATTATTAACTTTTTATATACAATAATAAAAAATTGTAATAATTAAAAATAAACTAATTTTTGAGTTTGACTGACAAACACATCGGAAAACATAGCTATACAGCATAGTTCAAAACAAAAATAATAATTAATAATTTCTGAACATTGATTCTCAGTCCTTATCTACATGTTTCTCATGTTTTCTTAGTAGAATCCATAAAAGTATAGAATATAATAGCATATTTCTAACGCAGTATTACAACATGCCCCAACTGCACAACTGGGGTTAGTGTCTTCTGCTAGTTAGCGAAGCATTAAAGAACTATATCAAAAGTTAAACAACAGATTGAGAGATTAAAATAATATCAGATTTGTCTAATTTTAAATAATCAAAAAATAGAGATACAAAATTTACTTAAGTAAGAAAAGTACTTTTGCTATGGTTAAATAAATATTCAGTAATATCTTACAAAGATTGTAATTTTGGCTGCAATTTTTTCTCTATATAGTGTTGAAATGGCAACTAGTAAATACACCAAGTTTCGGTCATGCCAGTATGTGTGGAAGTATTTAAAACAAGCGTGTTACAACTAGCCCCGCTGTAACTTTGTGCTCCCATATAGTTGCTGGCTGAGTACAACGTAGTTAAAGATAGACAGTAAAGACAAAAAATAAATATAAAATTAGTGAACTGAACAGAATTCTATGATAGGAAACACTGACATAACCACAATTCTGTCAGTACTGTCATTATACATTTAGGTATGTCTGACTGCTTTGAATTTATTTCAGCTTTCAAATGATTGGATGATTGACTGTATGGGAATTCATAATTCTATTATTAATATCCTGTATAGTGATAAAAGAAATATTAGCTTATAAGTCCTATTTAAACACAGAGAGATGACAGTTTCATCGATTTGTCTTATTTAAATATCAAATAATATCCCTTCCTAAAAATGATTAATTTTCCAGACTTTTCTAAGTGTTAAATAATCACAGCAATTTTACAAAACCTTTAATCAAAACTAGGAAAAAAAAAAGTCATCAATCTTTTTAAAAAAAAGCTCTATATGGTCATTTGAAATTTCAATTCATTCCCTTTGAATTATGACCCATATTTTAGATGGGAATAATTCATCACCGACAAGGAAGATCTAATTGCATTGTGCCATATCAAAGTTAAAGAGAAGCTCAATCAAATCCATGTTTCATAGTCACTCGTGAAATCTCACTTTTTCCACACGTTTCTTGTGCACAGCCTTGTAAATTCCCTCTCGTGGGGCTCTGTCCTGATAAGAGTCACTTAGCAAAAAAGGACAGCTTGTAAACTGACACTCAGATCACAGCTTTGATCAAGCCAAGGTCTAAATCATCTTCAGACAAGTGCCATCTGACAAGAGGAGGGACCTCGCGAGATAGAGAGTGCTTTCAAAAGTCTTATTATTTGTGTGAGAGAAGTATTTGCTATAGCTTGTCACAGATTGAATTTCTTCACATCTAGTTATAACCTTCATAAAGCCGATCAATTGAAATGCATCAGCGATTGATGCAGCAAGTACAGGATCCCTGTGTCAGTAAGTCGACTGAGAATGTGATGTGACTAAATGTTTGTGTTTAGAAGGTGAAATGGACAGAGTAGCTCATTCATTGGGGACTTGAGCCCACTGCCACTTGTTGATGGGCAGGGCGAAGATGAATCACTAGATTATGCTCGAGGCCCACGCTCTCTGAAGATGAGAAAAAGGGCATTTGCCTGCCCATGTGGCTGCATTCTCATCATCCTTTTCAATAACCTGTAATATTCGTAGCCGGAGATTTCTCAGCGTGAACGTGTATTGATGGCCTTTAACTGTGAAACATCACAGCGGCAACGTAAATTGACCAAACATCTAAACATACAAACTGATTAAAAAGGCGGGGTCCGCTTCAGACCTTTTATTTAAGATCATGCCATTTCCAGAGCAATTTATAGTCTATTGACTCGAGACAGTTGCTTTTGAGGTGCGGAAATTGTTACATTGCAGATGAGATGCTGCCGCCAAAATGACGGGCATTGCGAGAGCAAACATCGCATTAAATATCCAGGAAGAGGAGAGATTATATATGGCGAAAATGTTGTTCGGGTCACGCTGGCAGATACCATTTTAGCCCCAACAGCAAACTAAACCAGCCTCTTGATTCCGCTGACCACACCAAGTCAAATATTTAAGAGTGATCAGGAGAGAAGGGGCCGCTCACACCTGGCCACTTCACTGCCGCTTCTGTGATCGGATAGCTATCCGATCGTGAAAAGACCAGGTGTAAATGCCCCCGAAACGCATACGGATTTGAATCCGATTGCTCAAACCACTTCAGAAGGTGGTCTGGGCCGCATTCAGACAAAACTGGACATGTGTAAATGCATCTGGTTCTTGAAACCACATATGTAAAAATGTCACTACTCCTAAAAATGCTAAAAAATAAACGTGTGAGAGCGTGTTATAGGTAGGGTTGGGTATCGTTTGAATTTGAACGATTCTGATTTCTATTCCTTGTCTTTTCGATTTCTAATATCCTAACGATTCTTGATTCTGATTCTTTTAAGAGGCAGGGTCAAAAAAGTTCAGCTTACCTTGCTAACCAACGGATCTTTTCCAGAAGGAATACTCTTTCTGTCACAGAATACTCCTTTTGTCACAAACTTTGCATTTTGCAGAGATTTTCGTTACTTTTTAGAAAAGTGAAGCCACACTTTGGACCACTTACGTAAGCTACTCATGTTCGACTCATGTTTCCCTGTTATGCCAAAACTTCCGGTAGACGCTTATTTGTTGGTGTTGTTCAGCGTTTCCTCTTTCTGTCCGGCGGACTGTGAATATCGAAACTAGGAATCGAAATTTTAACTTTTGAACGATTCTGGGAAAACGGAAAACGTAGTCCCTTGGTTCTAATCAGATTCTCAATTCTCAATACCCAACCTAGTTATAGGCCATTTGTCATGCTATTTTAGTCAGATCTGACATCGCGCTACTGCGACATGGCATCACCTCAGATGAGCAGCAGAGCGCTTTTTCAAGCCAGCGCGTCGAATCTATCGCAAATCAAAGTGAAAGTAGTCGCAGTCCATTAACACTACCATCTTCATGTAAAAGTAAAGAAACAAATCATCTTACCAGTTTGTTGCGCTCTCTTATCGCCGTCTTTGCCTGATTTTGAAATTAGCCGACGATGCAATAAAATGCAGCTTATCTGTCGCTTTCGGTCGACTGCACTTCATTAATCCGCATATGGCGCGGGAATTGAAGATCGGATTTATATCGCTTTTGCAAAAACACATTTATATGACCAGGTGTAAATGGGAATCGGTTTTGATAAATCAGATAGCTATCCGATCTGAGAAAACGCATGAAGTGGCCAGGTGTAAACAGCCCCAAGAGAACAGCATGTTCTCTCCCGAAGCCGAATTCAGTTGCCGCCAAGCGAGGAAAATTTTCAAGTGCCGTTTCTCATTATCTCCCAGCCACTGATGTCTTGACAAGAGAAGATCCTTCTCTGCCACTAGGTATATAAATGTCAGAAGAAGGCTTAGGAACAGACTCATACATTTGGATTAAACAGTCAAAGTCATTATACAGAATGTCATTGACCTTTTAACACACAGCAGTAATAGCTTTCCTCTCCTCTCGCCTTGTCGGCCTTAATGGCAGTTCTCTTATGAAGTCCCTGCAGGATTTTCTCACAATTAGAATGGGACTGTCAGTTCACCATGAGAAAACTATGAATTGTACAAACAATTAGGATTACAGAGAAGATCTCAATTTTACGGCAGCTTGCCCATACAGCTGAGCATTTACGCCTACGCTGAGCACGACATAAGTGACGTGCTCATGTGGAAAATCAAAAAGGAGATGCTACGACAGAACATTATTCTACCTCGCCGTTCGCTTTCGATGATATTTTGCGGTGATCGTGTCGTATAAGTGAGTGGGTTTGTCAACATTTAGTACTTCCAAAGACCTCAAGACCTCTCTGCAGCAATGTTAGTATCGATTTTTAGTTTTTGGGATTCGCGCGAGACTCTCTCTACCTGTCTGCTGATGGAAAGCTAAAGGCCAGTTATTCACCATCTCGATCAGCACTTGCCTTTTTCAAATTTCAGGCCCAGGAAGCTACAGCTCTTTGTACAAGCGGCTGGTGTAATTGAATTTGCCGCAGAAATGGCAGGCTCGAAAATTTCATTTTCTGCGCGTACGAGTGTTGCAGAGGACCGAGCAGACAGACGGCCCTCTCTCTAAACTTATCTCCCCTCTCGCCCATCCTCCCATTATGTTGTGCACTGAGACTCAGTTCCACCGTTTGTGTTTCTCGCGTTCACCCTCCCTCAATCCCTCTCTCTCGTCTGCAGGGCACGTTGCGGCTGCCAAGGGACAGACTGGATCCCCCTTCTCTCATCCTTCTCTCTGTCTTTGTCCAAATCCTTGTCCTCTGATAATCTCTGCAAGCAAGGGGGCTTGTCAGTGTGGCAATTCCCCTAAATGCCTTCCACAAATAATGGTTTTCAGAATGAGCATTAACAGGTTTGATTACACGGAATGGCCCTTTTAATTTACAGCGGGATTCTATTGATCAGAGGAGTGCAGATTAAAGCGTCCAATGAAGCCAGTGATGAGGTATTAAGCACCTGAAGCCCCTCAGGGGAGTCCACGAGGAGCAGGAGGCAGGCGCGCGGCCCGGGCTGTGTACAGTTATTCCCCTGTAATGAAGTGCCTCTATGCGGCGGCATGAAGCACAGGAGGGAAAAATAGATTGGAGATGATGAGCTCTTCAAAGTCATTTCTCGCTCTCTCATTCCAACGCATGCTCCCCATTCTCCCGTGCCACTCCTTCGCGAAATGCCCCCGGATTTACTCAGCTGGACCAATGCAAGTTTTATGACCTTATTGCTTTTTTACCATGGTAATAGTTTTGAATCAATTTATCAATCTGCAGGAACCATCAGGCATGTTGACCTCAAAGATCAAGTCCAGGTCATTCCATCAATTCACTGAGGAGGACATAGATGGAAAGTGAAAAAATGTGAAAAAAAAAATCCCTTTCCCTCCCACAAGCACAGTCTGCTATAAAAGAAGGTGTTCAGAAAACAAGCTACTCTCATATCTGACCTGCGAGAAGAGAAAAAAACTATAATTGTGGTTTAATAGGAGTAACACCCCATAAAATGTTGTTGTGCATGAGTTTAGCGAGGGTTGGGCCCTTTATGTCTTTGAATTATAAATGTAATCCTCGCTGCGTGCACTTTCACGAACCACTTATTTTAAAAACATTTTCTAGTGTGTTTGGCCATTTTTCGAGGCTGTGTTAGTCCTTGAAGATTTATTCTCTGCGTTTGAAAGTCTTTTAATTTGGTAATATTCCCTTGGTGTCCTTTGTTTGGCTTGAACAAATGCCAATTAATGTTCCATTTCCCCCAGTGCAAATGGGATCTGAGCTCCCTAATGCAATTCAATTGAATTATCTGAACTGGCTACTGTACACAGAGTAATGGTAATGCAATAATGTGATAATGACAAAATAGCTTTTAAGACCTGCCTTTCAAAACGAGCTGCATTTATCAGTAATTACAAAAGCATGCATTGTTATTGGCCAGTTTTTCAAATCACATTTCATGAACATAATTTCATTTCTCTGATCATTTTAATATACAGATAATGGCCTAGGTTTAATCATTAAGAACTGGTTCCATTAAAAAAAAACAAATACCGGAACCAAAGGGCTTTCACACGTGCAGACTTTCGATGAAGAATATGTGGGAAGATACTTACGGAGAGAATATGGAAGGAGATAATCTGACAGAGTACTTAATTTATGGCGTCGCAATAATGCTACTGAATCCAGACAGATTGGCAAGTCTCGAATGAGCCATTTCTTTTTAAGTGACTGATTATCAAACACAGATTTACACCAAAAATTCAATTTAACATTTATTATTAAAACCTGATCTAATAATTTGCCAATGGAAAGCATTAATGGATCCATATAAAGAACTAGAATCGCTAAGAATTTTTACAATTATTTACAGATTCCTATCCTAGATCATTTATAAGCGTGTAGAATAAAATCACATAGGCCAATCGTACTGCATTTGTTTTGCACACACACCGAACACCATCTTCAATTTCATTCCTCTTATTTTTATAGCTGAGCCATGTGAACAAATTGTCCATTGTGAGGATCTAGCCCTCACTGTCTCCAGTGGCCCTTTCTCCTTCTCCACAATGGGGCAATACGTCTCTGTGAGCCCCAGCAAATCAGATCCTAATGAGCCTCTTTAAGGCTGTTTGAATTTCTGAATGAATAACTCCAGTGCACAAAAATAAACACGTTGCTATTGATCATGCCTTGAAGATTTACACTAATCTAATAACTGTGGTCAGCATTTGGCTGATGTCTACGAGCTCTGTGTTTTATCCATGGGGAGCTGTTGCTCCTGCCCTGTTATTACTGTACGTATCATCCGACTAGATCAAAACCCAGATTTGATATTCAAAAACCCCTTTCTACATGAAACGGCCTCAGCGCGAATATTTATTTGCCGTCGAGTATGTTCCATTAGCCAGTGCTGGGAAAGTGGGATCCACTGAATGGGGGTTGGGAATAGTGTGTGTGCTGTCATATACATACATATTTTTGGAGATTACTTGTCGCTGGTATATTCAAGTTTCTTTAGTGTAGAGAAAATAAATAGGTCTTAGAAATTAAACAAATACCTTGTTTGGGGTCAGTCAGTACCTGATGGAATGCAAAAGAAGACTCTGACAGCGCTTTTGCCTATAGAAATATACATTAGAGTATTTCTATTGGCAGAGATTCAGACAAGATGTGAACAAAAATAAAGGAAATTGTTATTCAGTAGGTGTGTAGCAGCAAAAGAATCTTTTGGTGGCAACTTTTCCCTTATTTACATTCAAAAGGTAAAATGTTACATGGAAAAAGGTTATAGAATTAGACTTCTGCTTGGTCATTCATAAATACTATCTACATATATGAACTCCTGCTGTATGCACTGATTTCTAAGTAATGATTCCAGTATATAGAATAGAGTTGGTTGACACAATATTCATTCACAAAATATTTTCTAACTTTTATAGCTTATAACTAATGTAATGTGCAACTGAGAGGCTTTTAAAGGCCAATTCACTCTTCACCAACAGACAGACCAACACGACAATCACCAGATTACAGAATGTCACTTCTCAGACATTTCACGAACTGACAAATGCTGGTTCATGGTATAAAACCCAACAAAATATTGTTTCCACCAGTCTGCGTCTGTTTGGTCAGTGTGAACTGGCCTTAAAAAGACAACAGAAAAGCTTTAAAAAGTATTAAAATTTTACATTTAAACCAAACCAACACTGCTTAACACAAGTTTGAAATAATGTCTATAATAAATTTATTAAATGCATATATTTCAACTAGCATGCATGTCACACTTAATATAATGCATGTATTTAGATAAATTATTCTTAATCATTTACACAGGATCCCAGGTGAAAAATACATCCACTTAAGCGTATTAAAAATGTACTTAAATATGTTTTTAGTACAATACAAATATAATGTAATGCATTTTTAATACACTTAATTGGACATCTTTTTCACCTGGGATGTGCCAACCATCCTCACTTTAAAATAGTGCTCCAGATTTAATTTACCAGTCTCCTGAAAAAATTTTATAGTAAATAAAGCTTGTATAATCTGTAACTGAATTAATTTTCATGTCAAAAACTAAACAAATAAAAACTACAAAGACTTCACATTAATTGTGTGGAGAAAGACTTAATGAAGCAGGATGCTTTGATGCCTGATCCTTTTTTAATTCTGACTTAATGTATTGAAATGTTATGCAACATGTTAAAGTAATAAATGATTGCAATCATGCCAAGTTCCACAATTGATTATTGGACGAAAGCTATACTCTGTTTTTTAACTTGTCCCTGTGCAGCAGTGCTGCTTCATCCCTGGGTACGCAATGGATCAATGGGTCTTTAGGGCCTGCTGCAATGAATATTTAAAATCTATCTTTGCAACTGTGTCAAGGGCAGTCAGTGGAATACAGTTTTAGAGGCACTCATGAAACCATTAGAGATGAATACTGTGTAAATGCTCTCTTTTTCTTCTGTCTCTGAGAAACGCGTTTGTATGCTAATTAACAACCAAATCAATTATCTAAAATGATAAGAACAGATTCTGGATACAGTATGCTGCATTTAAATCTACAGTGATGAAAATGTACATGCTTTGTCACCATGCAACCATGCTCAAGGAATTGCATTCAGTCGGGAACAAATCCCAGCCGGCAGCGCCTCCATGTTTACTGTGATGCATTCGGAATTCCATAGGTGGAAAATGAATCTCTGGTGCCATGGCCGTGCACTGATGCTCTTTTAAGCACAGGAGTTTGCTGTACTCTGATAGAGAGGTCACTATGATGGGCACTATATTCAGAGAATCCAGAGACCTCTCCCTGCCCTGACCTACAGCATTCCCAGAAAGAGGTTCAAGTGTACAATGACTGTTATTAGACTAATACAGCTATCTCTCTCCCCTTAGAGGTCAGCATTAAATTGAGCATTAAGCAAATAGCTAATGGAATTTAGAGGTATAATAATACAGGGATATGGTGAGACAATTCTATTAACAAGATATAAATCATGTTGAGTGTGAGGTACAGTGTTTTTTAATTGATTGATGGAAAGTGATCCATTGGTTTTCTGAAGACTAACAGCCATTTATCGGTTTCCTGCGCTATAAAGAGGCAAAAAAGGAAAGATAAGGAAATTACTCTGTGCGAGGGATAAATTATTCAGAGAAGATAATCATTTTGTGCTGACATTACTAATGTGAAGAAGCATTTAATCTCCACTCCGTTGGGACAGAGGACTTTGGGTGAAGGTTTTATAAAAGATTAAAGCTGTGTCTCCCAGATGGTCTATATGGTTGCTTTAGTTAAAAAAGTGTGTAAAAAAGTACTGAGAGCAACTAAAACTAAACCTCAGAATAAAAATGTAGAAATACTATTGTGTTACCATGATTTTAAAAAAGGGGAAAAAATAGAGAGAGATGGTTTAAATACTAAATATTTTTTAAAAAAAGTTTATAAAATTTTATATAAAACAATAATTTAAACATTAATATGTTCTTTTACATAATTTTATATTTTAGTAGTATTTATACATGTATAATATTATTCAATATTATTTTTAAAAAGTAAAAAACTAAATTCATATAAAAATAAAAACATTTTAAATCATTTAAAAATGAAAACATAAAAAGTTTTAATTTTATAATATATTATTATAATTATTTAATTTTAAACATAGATAAACAAATTTTTTAAAATATATAAATAACAAAAGTGGTAATATATAATAATAATAAATAAAATGTTTTCCAGATTGAAGATTATTAAAAGTGGATATGTATAATCAGTCTGTAAAAGGGTCCATATTTACTTTTAAATATAAATGGATGACTTTTATTTTGGCATCACCTGGCCATAATGTCATACCATCTTTTTTTCTTTTTTAACCAAAGAAAGAAAACCAATCAAAATACAAAATAAAGTTTGGAAAACAAAGTGACCCCATGTTCAGGACAAACACTCACGTATCTGTTTTGAAGAATGGCCAATATGTTCTGCCCAATATTAACTGAAGAAACAAGAGATTTCTCTGTCCTCGGTGTAAACATCCTGTATCTCCTGAATCAACAGATGTCTCCATCTGCCCTCGCCGTGCTCCGACATCGCTCATATGTGCTTGCATGTGTACGCAAATCCCCTGCACAGTATACACACATTGATCTGGGCATAGATCCGTCGTGTCAGGATGATGTACATTATTTACAAGTGGCTGTTCTCCTCCTGTGCTATTTTCCCCTCAGGGGGGAGAATTAGAGGCAAGGACAAAAAAAAAAGAAAGGAAGGGCCTCTCCGAGAGCCATCTAGCATGACGAATTATGAGTGCTACAAAATAAAATGACAAACGGAGCATGAGACTGAAAGTTAACAAGGCACTGATCAGCTAGGACCAACGTTATCTTCTCTTCATGTTTATTGCAGTGAGGGGCTGTTATTGCCCCTGCCCTGACATTGATCGACAGCTTCTATTAAGTCGTCCCTTTCCGAGCAGCTGCCAGGAGCAGATACATTAAATAAAACAGTTATTGCTTTTCATTGGCTGCGCTGTAAAATATCGCGCTAAATAGCTCCTGCCATCACACGCGGTTCGCTACCAAGGTTTTAATTTGAGAGACTGCGCATAATGCAGGCCGCAATTGCACACCAGCCTTTGTTCCTCGCTGTAATGATTGTGTACATATCGTTGAATTGATGGTCTGTCACCTTTGTCCGGCTTTAATGTGTGGCCTGTTTGTCAGGCAGAGACCGAATGCCTGAACGCGGATTTTTATCTCTCCTTCTCCTCCTCCCTCTGCATCTGACCGTTTCCTCCCTTTCCCTTGTCGCACCGAGTCTGTCCCTTATCAGGGAGCCGGTGCGCTGTGGCGGCCTTTAAGCTCTTGTCTAGTGACAAGATAAGACGCTTTTGCAGGGAGGAGACAACAAAAGCACGGGCCATTACAACTCATTCTGTGTGTGACAATCTATATACATGCCCGAGATGAATTATGGACGTGAAATGGGCTTCAGATATTTGTGTAACACAGATATATTCGAATTCAGGCCCCCCTCCCGCCACCTATCCAATGTTACTCGCATAGCGGCGGGCAGGGCAGCTGCGCTCTGAGCGTGGATGTCATGTCCCTGTTTTGTGCGCTGCATATTAAAAGCTTTATGGAAGCAATTAAATGCATACTTAATGGCGAGGAGTTGGCAGAATGAATGTACAATTGAATTAGCAGTTATGATGGGGCACAATCCAGAGACAAAGTAAATGGAATTACCTCACACATTTCTCTCGTCCCAGTCAGGTTTGGCAGCGTGACACCACTTAATTACCCCTTTGTCACATATATTCTCTCATTGATCTAATTATCACACAGCCTGTTTGAAGGCCGAAAGCAAGTGCTCTGGATATCCACTGATATTCTCCATGGATTTTTTTAAGCGGATGCGATGTATTGAGATGACTCATCCCAATAATAATTAGCCCGCTAAGTGGCTTCAGATGAAAAAGAGAGGGAGATCAAAATTGGTTGAGCAATTCAATTATGTGGATACTCTCCAACAGGCCTGTCTGATCACACATACAGCAGTTGTTCTGTGTTTGCTGCAGTCACAAACACGCCATCAACACGTGATACAACACAATTTTCAACTCAAAAACAGAAAATTTTTGTTTTCTTTGCTGTCAACTTTTGTTGTGTTTAGGCTCAATCATACACAATGCCGTTTTAGTGACCTGAAACCGCAAACTTTTCAAGACGCGAGTTTCTTATGGCAAGTCTCATTATACTGTTATTGTCTCTGTGTAAACTACGAAACCGGCAATTTTTGAAACAGTGATGTCATGCACATGCGTATTGTGTGTTTTGTCTATAAGCGCGTTATTGTTCTTTAAGTGACATCGCTAACTGAGCATGGCATGCAGAATACAACGTTTCTAGTCATTTATGCGTAATCCGTGTGAATAGAGTGTCGAAAGTGATGATGTCATTTTGTAGGACAACTCGGAAGCTAAGTGGCGCATGGGTTCCCTTGATTCGAAAAGCTATGCATTTTCCCCATAGACTTTTAGAAAATTGCAAAAAATAGTTGCATAAAAGTTAATCCAAAATGTATAAATTTTGAAGCCTATTTAAAGTTTTTAAAAACACAAGCAGGTTATAACTGTGTGTTCTATGTCATAGATCAAAACCTGAAAATATTTAGAGGCTTTGTTCACCACAAACTTTATTTCAGGTGATTTAGCAAAAATCCATTCAAAAATCCCGATCAGACTTCAGAGCAAGGGAACCGGTAGTGCTAAAATGCTAACTCACGTTCGCGTTTTCGCTTGCAAAAGTGAACGCGTTAACTACGGCACTCTATGGGATCGTTTTGACGTTCCTTGAAGTTTGGGAATTCGTTTTTTTTTTTTTTGTACACAAAAAATGCAAAGGAAAAACCTTTCCATTTTTAATCCTGAAATTGTACATTGTTGTTGTTATAAACATTCCCAGATGAAAAATAAAAGTTCAGAGATTAATTAAGAAAAATCCACTAAGTGATTTAAAAAAATTTAAAATACTGTGCAAATTGCAAACCTCACTGATCGTTCTAGTACTGTACTGTTATTTTTTTCTTTTTCTTTTTTTAATGACAAATTAATAGAATATTTTATTACTTCCTGTGGAGAAACAGGAAGTGTTAAAGGGTACATATCATGCTTTTAAATCATTCATTTTTACTTATAAATCATACATTTGTGGTCTATATAAAGCATAACTGCAATGCTTGGGTCTGAATTCCTCATTATTATAGCTCCACAGGCCCCTTTTCTACCCCTTTCTGATGTGCTTCTGTGAGCAAGTCGTTTCAATGCGGCCCCTTTAAATAAAAAGGCGTATCGTCTTACCCTGCCTGCTCTCCAGGTCGCTGAGTTCACGGTCAGTTCAACTCAGGTTCAACTCTTCGGCGTTCGGCCATTATTGTAGTTTGATAAGAGATACGATTACTATAGCTTCAAAGAACATTTTTATTCACACGTTAACAAAATGTCAACAACGGAAGACTTGTCCACCAAGCCTTAAATATTCAAGCCAGAGCGAGCGATTTGAAAAAGATGACGACGCGAACCGTCTTCATATGAAGGCAGGTATGTAAGTTAACTATGTTGTGTTATTAGTGAAAGTCGACTATTTCTCTTGTTAAAACAAGCACACTGACAAGATAAATGACTGCGGTCTGATCTTACCACTAAAAATTGTATTGATAATAAAATGATAACTTACGTTTAGAGAAGCATCAGGAAACACAGCAGCTAAATGTATAGAAGTCGAATCGGAAAACCCTTCTGTATACTGGCTGAGGTTGTTGAAGTGGGGATCCTTGAAGTGCTTCAGGTCACTACATCCAGACAACCGAACATTTTGACTAGCCCTCTTGGAACTTCTGCATCATTGAGCTTGGACTACAAAATCGGAGCGAGAAATAATAATGGTGGATTGCTCTGTAGTGTTGGACCGGTAGCTCGATGTCTTTATTTGGCAGTTCCGCTGCAAATACGAGTGGCAGTACTTGATCAAAAAACGTCATCAGACAACAGAAAAATCTGAACAGGTTGAAAAATATGACCAAAACAGAATATAAAGATATAAACAAAGCACCTGAAGAGAATAATTTCATCTTTTCTGTACTTATAACCACTTCAAATCTACAACAAAATGCATTTAAGGGCTAAAAAAGTGGATTTTGCATGATATGTCCCCTTTAAGAAACATTTCACAAAAAAATACTATTATATGCAAGAATAATATATAATGTACAATATTTTTTAACACAACCCATTATAATAATATAAAGTTTTGTTTTATTAAATCATGAAGCTTTGTTCACATAAGTTATCTCAAAATGTTATTTTCCACTACAACAAAATATATCCACAACTGTTCAAAAGTTTGGGGTCTGTAAGATTTTTAATATCTTAATATCTTCTAACAATGTAATTTATTTATTAACGATCGATGTTAAAAACAGCTGTGCTTAAAAGTTTTGTAAAAACTGATTATTTTCTTTTAAAAATGTATAAGAACATATGGAACCTTTGAAAAATAAAAGTATACATTTCTTTAAAAAACAAACAAACTCATATACTCTCCTTCAGCTGATTTTTTTTATAATTATTTAATCACTATAGCGTGCACCCGGATGAGACCCGGAAGTGGAAGTATGACTGTCTCAGCCTCCTCCCTTGATGATTCTCATCCTGGTCATCCCGCAGAGAGTAGACTGCTGCTGAATATGACGTCCTTGCAGATTAAGTGGTCACTTGTTCAACTTTCGCCATTAACCTGAGTGCACCGGGCAGTTTGCACTCCCACTGGGCTGCATTGGCACATTTATTGTCTGGGGACAGACTAATGGATCCCAGTTAAGGTGTGTTAACAATTTTTCTATCGATTAATGAAGGGAAATCATAGCCAGACGAACTTAGCCCACAAGATTTAGTGGCTTTTAAGGTAGTAGGGACGAATATAATGCTTTAGAAAGAGCTACTGTACATTATATATAAGACACCTGCTACATTAAGTTACATTAAGGTTTAATATGTCTTCATTACTGGCAGGGCGCCCAACCCCTTCAAGGTTGAAATAGAGATCCACCTTTCATTATGCCACTTCTCATTGCTCTGCGGAGAGATATCAAATAATAATGGAACTATTGAGACAGTTCTGCTCGAGCTGTTAATGCTAATCGATGTATTAAATATTGAGCATTTCCATAGCAGAACTTTGAACAGCTGCCACACCATTTGCCCAAGATGATTCAAGATGCTGCCACGGGCCTTACTTTTCATTTTTGCTTAATTAAACAAAGTAGACCTTGATAACAGCCCTATGATCTCTGAACTACGACCTCTGGTGAAAAAGGGACGCATAATCTGATGTGATTTATGATACGTCAAGAGATTATAAAACCATAAAACGTTTTGGTTCTTACAGTGTATGTCTGCTTTAGTTTGCAACAGAAATTGTGCATTGCCTTTTCTGATAAATATTGTTGTTTTCACTAGGGATGCACCGATATGAAAAATTTGGCCGATACTGATAACCGATAATTCTTTATATTTGAAAGCCGATAACCGATATATCGGCCGATAAACTTAAATCCAAATTTTTATCTAATTTTGAGAGCCTGATTATAAAAACAAAAGTCTCACAATTAAATCCATGTCCCAAGCACACAACTATAATGATGTTCTCATTATGGTGTTGTACAGCCGATATGACAGATTTCCGCTGCACATGTTGTACCGAACCGTATTTTTAATTTTTTGAAGAAATTTCAATCATATTTCAAGAAATTCAAAAACATAAATAGTGCTCAACAAGTGTCTCAGCTGAAGGTAATAATACATTATTTATCTGCTTTAATATATCGGCCACATTTCCTTAGCAGGCCTAGCATTAAAAATTAACATATATCGGCCGATACCGAATATGCTGGCCGATATATCGTGCATCCCTAGTTTTCACAATCACATTCAAAACTTTGAGGTCAGCAAGACTTTTTTAATCATGCTAAATCCACTTATTTTAGCCCTTAAATGAATTTTGTTGTATATTTGGAGCATTTATAAGTACAGAAAAGTTGAAATTCTCTTCAAGTACTTCATTTATATCTTTATATTCTGTTTTGGTCATATTTTGCATCCTGTTCCGATTTTTCTGTTCTCTATGATGTATTTTTGAACAATTACGTCACAGTATTTGCAGCTGGAACTGCCAAATAAGGACATTGACTATCGGCCAAAAACTTTCAAGCAATCCTGCCTTTTTATTTTCACGCTCCAATTTTGAAGACCAAGCACAAGAATGCAGTAGTTACGAGCGGGTAAGTCAAAATATTTGGTTGTTGGATGTAGTGACACACACACTTCATTACACAGTCTCCCAGCATCAGAACCTCTTTGAAGTGCCTGGTTGAGTTTTGTGGAAATGTACCCACATCTGTGGGTAAAGTCATTTTTTGTATGCACGAAACACTTCAAGGATACCAACTTCAACAACAATGCCAGTATAAAGAAGGGTTTGCCAATCGACTACATCTGAATGAAGGGTCAATTCTTCTTATCTTTGGAGATGACGAACAGAGCATTTCGATAAGCTGTAAATATCGTTAATACTAAGTACTTTACTTTCTTAAAACACATGGTGGTCATGGTTTATCAGTACTTTTGTCTTTCTTTGTTTTTGTTTTTAGGTAACGTTACACGTCTGCAGTATTTATCATTTATCTTGTTATTGTGCTTGTTTTAACAAGAGAATAATCGACTTTCACTTATAACACAATACAATTACATACCATTGCAATACATCCATATGAAGACGTTGTTCTGCAGGTTTGTAGTCTCTTTTTCAACTCGCTTGCTCTGGCTCGAACATGTAAGGCTTGATGGACTTCTTCCGTTGTTGACATTTTGTTAAGGTGTGAATAAAAATGTTATATGACGCTTTTAATCGCAGATCTCTAACCAAACTACAAAAATGGCCGAATGGGGTAGAGTTGAACCCAGTGTCAACTCAGCAACATGGAGAGCGGGCGGGGTATGTCATTTAAAAAGACCGCTCCAAAACGAGTTGCTTAAAGACACACATCAGAAAAGGAGTAGAATAGGGGCCTGTGGAGCTATAATAAAGAGGAATTCAGACCCAAGCATTGCAGTTTCGCTTTATATAGACCACAAATGTATTATTACATGTAAAAGGAACAATTTAAAAGCATGATATGTACCCTTTAAAAAGTTCTCACTAAGATAAATGTATTTATTTAGTCAAAATATGTAAAAACAGTAATATTATAAAAAATTATAATGACAAATTTAAAAATGTTTTCACCATAATAGCCTAATAATAATATATTTTAATATGTAATTTCTTCCTGTGATGGCAAGACTGAATTGTCATCAGACATAACTCCAGTCTAAAGTTCACATGATCCTTCAGAAACAATAGATATTAGTGCTCAAGGACATTTACGGTATCGTCTCTTTATAGCTCTTTAATGAGTAGTAATTTAATGCCTACTTGCTGAATAAAAGTGTTAATGTCTTTAAAAAACAACAACAAATTTTGAACAGCCTAGTGTTTCACTCATAATGTACTTATTTCTGGTGTGACATCATGCAGTTTGTGTCTTATCCACACAATCTCTTCTTCAGCGTCTTTTCAGAGAACCCCAAATCCAAACCCCTCACATCCTCCATTTACATAAATGCACAAACGCATGACAAACGTCAAACAAATACTCAGTAGACGCGCTCAGAAAGCAAAGATCTCACGGCAGAGCTTAAACAGAGTGCCTCGGGTTCGAGCGTGAGCAGGGGTGGCCATGTTAGATTCCTGCGTGCCGCACACGACGCAGCTCAAATAAACCCAGCACAGTGAGCCGGGGTCAAGCCGCCTCTGCTCAGGGATGCACTGCAGTGCCAGTTGTATAGAAAGAGAAACAGGGTACCCAGCAGGACGTCACGCACAGGGCCCAGCCAGCCAGATATTCAAGCCTGCTCCCTGTTTCTCTTTCCTTCCGGAGTGTCCAAAGCATTAGTCATGTTTGCCTTGCTGCTCTTTGATGGGAAGTAAATATCTTTTGCTCTCAGACACTTTGATTCTGTCAAAAAAGCAGCAAATCAACAATAATTTTCAGTCCAAACGAATGTAACATTCTAAAGACTGAGATTTCACTCAACACAGCCTCTAAAGAGTAGCAATGCGCAATACACTGGTACCGTATCAGTCATCATCGCCTTTTAATGTATTGTATTGTCTGGCGTTATTGGATATTTAATTGTATATCCTCTACTATTTCTCTTTTTACAATTTAGATACCTTTGCCATCATCAAAAATTCATGTAAAGTAAATCTAAAAAAAATAACAACTAATAATTGAATAACACTGCTAAATGTAATCTTTAGTAAATCTCAAAATAAATATTACATTTTCACACTGTACATTGTAATGTTGTGATGCCTAAATAAAGAGATGTTTTAGTGTTTATTTTATTTTTATTTAGAGAAAATAGATTTTTAAAATGTTTTATTAAATTAATATTTTATAATATATGTGATATAAAATGGCATAATACATATATCATAAATAAATAAATTCATATTGTCCAAAATATGAAAATAATTATCAGCCTACCTGTACTGGCCAGAATAATGGTGCATTTTGGTGCAAACTGTATTTTAAAAACAATTCATTATTATTGTTTATTTTCTTTAAACTTAAACTCTATTCATATGAAACACCATTTTAAAAGCACAAGGCTGTTGACAAAAAAAATGCTGAAAACGTATAAAAATGTCTTGTTCTGTGGCACATTTGCAATCTGTGCCATTGTGGAATTGTTGCCAGTATGTTGTACAGGACAGATGGGCAAGCCAGAGAGATGGATCAGATGCCTCATAAATTTCTGTTTGCCACCAAAACTAAGGAAAGATACAGCTATCCATGCTTTATTGCCGGGGTACAGGGTGGGCCTGCCAAATGCAACAGTTTAAGCCGTTTATATCATAAAATTATTCTCGATTCAGCACAATGAGTCTAACTGATTCAAATCCCATCTTTTCCATGAGTCCCATATTCTATACCTAAAGAAATGTTTATCACAGGGCATAACCCTACGATTCCGTGTCATAAGTGGCTTTTATGTTCACTAAATACTGTTTTCACTGTATTCTCATATTTCCACTCTATTCTACTGCCCCCAAAACCACATTCTTTTCTCTAACTGCTATAAACAGCAATTGAGTCGTAATGCTTAAAATAGCTGCAGTTCAAGGTGAAATTTGAATGTTTGTATTTTCTATGTCATTTATGTACATAAATGGTTGATAGAGTCCTGGAGTTTTATATGGCAAACAGATGTCGGGCTGAGCACAGAGCATTTCGTAGCACCTGCTTGAGTAAACAGAGGCCTGCTGAAGCCTGGAGTTCGCCTGTCTCGATACAAGTTTTACTTCGTATTGAGTCAGAGAACCTTCTCTGATCGCTATGGGGAACACCATGTTCTTTGAAAACTAGTTCACGTCTGTGAATTTCACCCAAAAATGCCCTTTCAGCCTGCCAAGATGGACAGGGCCGACTGCCTGAAATAAGTTGCACTGAACGGCCATCTAGTCAGATTTATTCTCTGTGAATATTCATCTCTCTCACTGACTCCGTAGAAGAAGCCTTGACTCGTCGCAGAGAACAGCCTCTGCAGCAGATCAAAGGCGCTCCGCCCTCCACAAGATGTCCGATCCTACAAGTGTACCAGGCAAAACTTCTCCGTGACATGGGCGAGAGCAGCCGTGACCTGGCAGCCTTTAGAGAGCCAAAGCCACAGCCCAGGCGAGCTCGGACCCTCTGGCTTGTTTGGTCCCACAGTGGACAGCTACGTGGAGCACTTCACACAACTAAGAAGACATCCCAAGTCAGAGCGCCATTTTCTGCCTACAAGAGCAAGCTCCTCAACTGCTTCTAGTCACCAGACAGCGCCAACTTAGCAGCATGCCAAGTCGGCGTCCACCCCCACTCAGGCCCTGCAGAAGGCAGAACCCAAGGTGAAACAGTGCTTCCACCCAGGCGAAACGCTGCCCATTTCCTACACTCTAAAAAAAATGCTGGGATTGTTTTAACCCAATTTTGGGTAAAATATGGACAAACCCAGACATTGGGTTAAAAATGTAATTCAAAAATGTAACCCAATGGCTGGGTTTGTCCATATTTTACCCAAAATTAGGTTAAAAATCCCAGCATTTTTAGAGTGTAAGTGCCAGGAACCCCGCCCTGTTTGGGCCCCTGAGCAGTCCTAATGTCTTGGGCACAAGGAGTCAGAAGTGTGTTCATCTCCCAACCCCCTGTTCTGTTTGGTGCCAGTACTGGACCCCCATCTCCTGTTGCTAAGGCCGCCCAGACTTTTTCCTACTGTTATAGCGAAATCAAATAAAAAACAAACACCTTTACAAAAAGAACATTTCTCCTCCGTTTCATGGTGCTTTCATGGTCAGCCCCCAACCAAAGTAAAATAGGCTGCCATCTCCGGCACTCAGGGAATCCATTCTGAATTACCTTGACGATTGGCTGATTTTAGCCCAATTAAAGGAGGAGCTGTGCACTCACAGATTTCTGCTCCTCAACCACTTAGAATGCTTGGGGTTTAGAATCAATCTGAGCAATAGCTCGCTGTCACCCAGCAAACACATTGCATTCCTGGGCAGTACATCGATCTCGACCAACATCAGTGTGGGGATTCCGATTAGTTTCAGTCAATACAGGCTTTAGTGTTTGGAAAAAACTGAATTTCCCCATAGTGATCAGAGAAGATTCTCTGATGCAATGCTGATTCCTGTTATCTCTCAGGGAACCAAGGTTACATGAGTAACTGAAGCATTTTGCTTTCCATAGCATTTTCTTTCCACACCTCGCCTGCATGCCAACCAAAGACAGACCTTCCTCTCCATTTCCCTCTTAAAATGTTAACAATTTTGTTTAAATTGAATTATATTTATATTATTGTATATTAACTTTTAGGTTCCAATGAAGATAAAGATGATTATGAATCAAAATCAAAATTACATTTATTAACTAAATATACTCAGGTGCAAACAAAAGCGAGAGCAAATTAAAACAGAGCTGCGTAGCACAAACACATATCGGACCAACGCTGAGTGAACGTGACAAACTGAAAATTGACATGAAGATGAACTAGATGACGAACAGCTGAGATGTAATGAATGTCCATGGTTACTGATAAGTGCCGGGAAACTAGAACAAAAGAAAACACGACTGAAGACAAACAAACTTAAAGTCCATGGAAATTAATCTAACTGAACATAAACTTGACTATATAGGCTATATTATATAAAATTATATATATGTCACGGGCGAAGATTATGGAGGCTGAACCTTTGTGGGAAACTCTGGCCGGAGTTCCTGATGGGGAGCTTTTTTTGGGTGCAGGACCAGTGAATACTTCCAGTTCCAGGTATACCGGGCCAGGTATACCAGGAGATGATTATGAAACACTGAGAACAGGTGTGGAGAGGAGAGATGAGCAGAACAGCGATTGGGGTGCGCCTTGATTGAGGGGAACATAAGAAGGTATTACATTCAAACCAAAAGAGAGAGAGAAGAGGAAATATGAGGGAGAGGCGAAGAGCGCGACAGCACCTCCGTCGAGGCGAGGCGAGCCGAACAGTGATGGGGTGGGCAGTCATGTGCTATAAACACGGTGGGAGACTGGAACCCGGGCAAAGGGCGAGTCCACTGGGCTGAGGCATAACTGAAGGATGAGATAATTGATGTCTTTAACTGGATTGTGACATAATTGATGTCTCTTGGAATTGGATGGAACTTCATGTCATTTGAAGTTTATAGTTATTGAATAGTGCCACGCTTCACTGCTGTTGCCAATGAGACTCCATCGGCAAGTGGTGGACTGGAACCCAGTCCAACGCCCTATTCTCAAAGAACCAGTTAAGCAGTGGAATCCCTACTCTTCAGCCTCAGGAGACCTGAGGCCTGTAGGCCTGTAGAGGCCATGAAGAAGCAGCAGGCTGTGGAACACTTATCCTCATTCTCTCCGTCTGAGTACTGTGAAGAACCAGTTATGCTGGTGGAAAGGGCCTGTTGAGGCTGTGAAGAAGCAGTTTAGCTGTGAGGTATACTCACCTCCTACATTCTCTTCCCCCACTCAAGTCCTGTGGAGGCGAACACCAGAGCTACTACATTTCTTTGGCCCCATTTACACTGCATGGTTCAAGTGACCCAAATCTATTTTTTCCTCTCATGCAGCACAGATTATATATGACTGGTGAACGTGTAAGCAGGAAAAAATAAACCATGGATTCCGATTTTCTTAGATTCAGGCCTCACTCATATGTGGTAATACATTGGATATGAATCGGATATGTGCACTTGTGTGTGCCATGTAAGCAGACACATCGGATATTCCCAAGTAAATTAGAGTCGACGTCATTAAAAAAGTGACGTCAACTCAGGTGGACACCACCAACTGAGATCACATGACTTATTATAGGTGCAATGGAGGACGGAGGATACACACAGTGGAGCAATGCGGAGGTATCATGTCTTTGAGTGTTTGAGGTGAAATAATATATACAGAAATAATATATACAGAAATAAATGCGTGTTTGAAGACATTTCACAAGATATGGGGAGGCACAGTTTTAAGCACTCATGGCTACAGTGCATACAAGGGCTATCCTCTTTTTTTCGGCTTATACGAGACTCAATGTTTTGCTGACTTTTTTGATGACTTTTCAAAATATTGTGGAAAGCAAAACACTGGATAATTTTATTTGCAAATGCATCCATTGCCGTTTTACTTCCTTTTCCATGTCAGAACGTCTACATTTGGTAGTTTCAGCAGTGTATAGAGTAAACGCAAAAATCCGATACGTTTCACTTTTAAAAGATGATGTAATGAAGCGCCCAGCGGATTTCACTGAGTCGCCGAGAGTTGAAAATTTTTACCTTTGGATAAAACGCAGCGCTCATCACTGTCACTTGAATGTCAGAATGGGAAAGAAAGGTGATTTAAGCAATTTTGAGCGTGGCATGGTTGTTGGTGCCAGATCGGGCAGGTCCGAGTATTTCACAATCTGCTCAGTTACTGGGATTTTCATGCACAATCATTTCTAGGGTTTACAAAGAATGGTGTGAAAAGGGAAAAACATCCAGTATGCGGCAGTCCTGTGGGCAAAAATGCCTTGTTGATGCTAGAGGTCAGAGGAGAATGGGCAGACTGATTCAAGCTGATAGAAGAGCAACTTCGAAATAGCCACTCGTTACAACCGAGGTATGCAGCAAAGCATTTGTGAAGCCACAACACGCACAACCTTGAGGCAGATGGGCTACAACAGCAGAAAACCCCACCGGGTACCACTCATCTCCACAACAAGTAGGAAAAAGAGGCTACAATTTGCAAGAGCTCACTAAAATTGGACAGTTGAAGACTGGAAAAATGTTGCCTGGTCTGATGAGTCTCGATTTCTGTTGAGACATTCAGATGGTAGAGTCAGAATTGGATCAGAGAATTGGGTAGAGAACATGGATTCATCATGCCTTGTTACCACTGTGCAGGCTAGTGGTGGTGGTGTAATGGTGTGGGGGATGTTTTCTTGGCACACTTTAGGCCCCTTAGTGCCAACTTGGCATTATTTAAATGTACACCATGTAACCATCCTCTGATGGCTACTTCCAGCAGGATAATGCACAAAGCTCAAATCATTTCATATTGGTTTCTTGAACATGACAATGAGTTCATTGTACTAAAATGGGCCCCACAGTCAACAGATCTCAATCCAGAGCATCTTTGGGATGTAGTGGAACGGGAGATTCGTGCCCTGGATGTGCATCCCACAAATCTCCATCAACTGCAAGATGCTATCCTATCAACATGGTCCAACATTTCTAACGAATGCATTCAGCACCTTGCTGAATCAATACCATGTAGAATTAAGGCAGTTCTGAAGGCGAAAGGGGGTCAAACACAGTATTAGTAAGGTGTTCCTAATAATCCTTTAGGTGAGTGTGTGTGTGTAATATTCGGCAAATAGTGTGTGCGTAAACTTCGGCAAAATTCAAATGAGCCATTTTAATCTAGATTAATTTCAAGATTACAGTGAGATTAATCTAGATTAAAAGAAACCTCTAATATATATATATATATATATATATATATATATATATATATATATATATATCAAATATTTTATTTTATTTGGAGGTCAAAATTTACTGAAAATGATTCTAAAAAATGTCTAGCATCATTTGTTCACAAATGTCTCTTGATTTAAAATTTAATTGAATAATTTTATAAAGCTTTTGTGTCCAAAGACTTGTTTGGCATATAAGTGAGGTAACCAATACAACACTTCAATTCATCACACTACATTGTAGTGTTGTCTTTGATTGGACATTTGGCAACAGTACTTAAAGTGTATCTCCTGCAGCCAGACATCTGCCTGATCACTGCTTTATATTGTGTCCTCCTTTACCACAATTGACTTGTCATGTATTTCACAGCTAATTAGGCCTTTACAAATGAGGCCAATGTTCACTGATAAGGATGTTGCTAAATTGACCGTAAATGCTACCGTTCAATCAGACCCAATGACCACCCCTGCAGCAATAATCAGGATTAATTAATTCTGCCGTATTGTGCACAGGTGCATAGGGAAAAGATCTACAGCACTGAAAACAGCAATGTAAAATTGTGAAGCCAAAGGTGAGTATTCATTTAAAAATGCTTTCATCGTCTTTTCAGGATATTCAATCACACATCTAATGCATTTAGTTGTCTGAACATACAATGAAACAAGAATCACATATTTTCTGCATCTCCTTGTGTTAGAATTCAGCTCACTTCTCATAGCATGCTGGTAGAGTATTGGGGTCTGTCTGAATGCCCCAAACTGTCTCTTCTCTTTAGTACTCGCCTTACAATTTGCTTTGAGTACATTGGCACCAAGATTACTTGTGGCTGTACTATTTTTTGGATTAAGATCCCTTCTTCCTAATCAAGTCAAGCTCTTGCGCACCATCCGAGGACAGTCGGGACGAGATGGTGTGGAATCTCTCCTGAGGGAACCGGCCAAGCTCCTCTGTAGCCCCTCTTCCACAGCTATCACAGTGTTTGTCTCTGTGAATTGTTAGGACACTGTGCTGATGCCTACCTGGCAGCATTACCTAACTGAAACAGCCATCTTAGCCCTAGCATTATCAATTCAGCCTGGCGGCTTTAATTCAGCGGTTATCAGGATGGTTATATGTCATTGTTCTTCCGCTTGAACAACTGACAGTGTATATTTAAGGAATATACTGGATAACAGTAAAGGAGTGCTGATGTGTTAGTTTAGGTAAACGGGTTGTAGCCACAGATCTGAAAGTAGAGATGTAACATCATTAGCTAGTGACTTTTGCTGTCTCTGTCATAAATTTTCTTGGATATTACAGTGCATTATTTTCCATTGTACTACAATGGATTGCACTTTTAAAATTGCAGCTCTGAAAATGGGGGTCAAACGCATGAAAACAATGTTAGTAAGTTTTCTGCCATTAAATAAATCCTCTAAAGGAGCAAAATATGTTTACCCATGGTCAATCAAAACAAAATGGACTGAGAATCGAGAAAGGGCTGAGTCAGCAGTTCACAAAGATAGCCATTATCTGTGTCCTCCGCCTCCTCTGGAACAATGAAATCACTAATAATAATCATTACAAAAATTATTGTAAATTGTAGACACTAGGCACAAAGAATAATATATAAATGTTTAGATTAAAAGTTTGGAAACATTTCTATTTTTAATGTCTTTGAAAGAAGTCTCTCATATGCTCATCAAGCCTGCATGCATTTATTTGATTCCACTTTGTGGAAGCTAGGATCCAAATAAAGAATAAAGAAAGAATAAAGAATTTGATTAAAAATAATATTGTTAACTATTGTTACTTTTTTACATTAAAATATCATTTATTTCTGTGATTTTTATTTATTTATTTATTTTGCTTTTTATTCATCAAAGAATCCTGAAAAAGTATCACAGGTTCTTGCATCACATAAATATTCATTATTCAAATCTTTTGTAACAATTTATGCTAGTATATTGTTAAAAATTTTGGGTGTCAGTAATTTTTCGCTTCTTTGAAAGAAATTACTTATTTTACTCAGCAAGGATGTGTTAAATTGATAAAAAAATATTTATATTGTTGTTTAATGTATCTTTAATGTTTTATTTATCAAAGAATCCTGAAATAAGTATCACAGGTTCCAATAAAATATTAAGAAGCACAACTGTTTCCAACATTGATAATAAATCAGCATAAGCCGCGTTTCCACCGCAATTAGACAGGAACTATTTGTGCCAGGAACTTTTTTCACAGGAACCTTTTTTTCCCCAGTACCGCTTGCTTACTGCATTTATACGTATGAAGTATCCGGTCCGAGGCGGGAAGATTATAGTGACGTTAAACTCATGGTTTAACTGCGTGCGACTGCTCTTCCTAGCCTGCGCATTTGTTTTGAGTTTTGTATGGAGGAGATTCAAGCTTTGCTGCTTTTTTGTGTGCGAATTGATTTACTAACGAGGTAATTAACAAAACGGCAGAAAAGAGAAGAGCACCCAAAGCGTATTCAGAAAGCTTGTAATGCTATGCTAGATATAAAAGTAGACGTTTTTTATCAGCGGACATTGACCGTGAGATGGATGGGACGAACGCGCGCCATCGGGGCAGAAAGAATAGCGTGGTAAGAACCAATCAGCATTGTTAAAGCGCACAAGTCCCACCCCGAAGTTCCTGAACTCTGAAAAAGTACTACCTCGCCAGCAGAGACTTTCTGGGGGGGGGAATTTTTACCCAGAACTTCATTTAGACCCTGGTTCCTGTGGTGTAAACACCCTTGACTGATGTTGATGTTGTCAAGTTTTGTTTTGTTCTGATGCGTCACCCTCCACCGATCTACCCAATCACGGACTCAGTAGTGTTGCGGCATTCATGTTGCCAGCTCTTCTCTAGTTACCACAGCTGCAGATACAAACGTGTCGGAATCGGATAAAGAATTCTAACGTTGCGAAACCCCAAAAACGCGATATGAATCCGAAATACTTTGTTACAAAGTCCGAAATAAATAATTAACAAAAAAAACTCACTGTGTAGGACTTGTCACTTCCCATTGGAAGCTTTAGCAGCCTACATTCCTGCTGGAACCTGCAGCATATCTGGCAACCTCGAGTCATGGGGGAAGGCGGGGATAAACCCTATTTTGAAAGTGATTGCAGTACCAGTTTTGGCCACAATACTTGCATACAGCTCCTTTAAATCATATAAAATAGTAAAATAATAATACTACAAAGCAGGGTTGTGGACTCGAGTCACATGACTCGGACTTGACTTGGACTCAAATCCCAAATTTGATGACTTGCGATCTCAACTCTGACATATTCAAAGATGACTTGCGCACTCGACTTAGACTTTCACCACAATGACTCGCGACTTGACTCGGACTTGAGCCCTGTGACTTGGAAAGATTCTACCTGACCTTCTAAAAGCCACAATCAGAGTTGTAGAATCACTGATTGTAGTATAGCACTGTAATCATTGACGCACAACGCTGATTAGCGCACGCCGGCACTGAGCCAGAGAGCGCGTGCATAGAGTGCGGTTCAGCAAAGTGTGTCAGTTGTCATTTATTATCACACACGTTTAAGACAGTTTTCAACCAAATAACATTTCTTTTAGGCATTTAAATACACTGACTAGCGAAACCATTTATAATTCGAGGGAAAAAACACTGATGTCTTAAGTAAAGCGGAAATAATAAACCTTTCAAATGTAATTTCGAGACATGTTATTTTTTCCCCCAACAAAACGCACATTTTAGCCTATAGGTAACTATAAGTCTTCTCCCTGTTCACCAGCCACTCACTTCCATGTCTTTCGGGAGAAATGGATTATTTGCGTTACATTTTGTAAATGACAGGCACTAGCCCCAAAAAGTGTCATGTGATGCTTGATACGTCGCCATGGAAATAGTAATGTTCTAGTAACAATCGCTGTCGCGTTAACAAAATGATTTAACCAGGGATTCTCAATATTTTAAACTTAATGTGTAGCAAATCACGATTAATTTTCCCAATTGAACAGTTATCCATCTTTAAATCCTGCATCGTGCCTACTCTTTCACATTTCAGGACTATCAGACAACCAACCAATAATCAACATCCACCAAAAAGTCTCTGAATAACATGTATACATTATATATTTTATATTATATCATATTTTAAAAGCCTTCCAGATATAAATTAGTATACATTTCATTTATTATAGTAATTAAAACATCGTAGACACTAGTGACTGTTTTAAAGACTGAAGCTATAAGCTTCTAGGACACCTGCAACTCTGACTTGGACTTGTTGTCTCTTGACTCGGGACTCAACTCTTGGGACTCGAATGCAAAGACTTTAAGACTGACCTGTGACTTGCAAAACAATGACTCTGGGCTCCACCTCTGCTACAAGATCCTCTTAGTACTAGTAAGTTGTGCAACTATCTAAAAAAATGCTTTTAAAACAAAGCATATCAAATTACTGAAATTTACTTTCATCTTTTGCATCTGTTCGATCAGAAACACTTTGAGCCAGTCCCAACAAGTCCAGTCTACTTTAAGATGCCCTAAAGTGCTTCTCAAAATCCAGTTTTGCTTAAACACTACACAACTATCTCCTTAAAGTTTCTGTTAATGGCAATAAAAGAAAATCATCAAATATTGCATCTAATCCTAATCTGAATCTCTATCTTTGCCATGGAGGGGATTAGCTACTGTTTTTGCTCTGTTTTCAAGTGGGAATGACAAATTAAGTGAGCCACCTACCCACACCTCACCATGTTCTTCTTCTGTTGACAGCTTCGTCCTTCATTCCTCCAGTGACAGGGAGTGGTGAAGGACGCCTTGACTAGCTGACACTGCAGTTCCGTCTGCTTCTGGTCTGCCTGCTGCCAAGAGAGCTCACTGCCTTGCAGGCACTTGATGAAGAAAAAGGAATCGATGGAGTGAAGAATGATGAAGAAATGAAGTGGGAGACAGACAAGCTGCAAAACGAAGTGTGGCACTTTTGCTGTGACAAAACCACTAATTAGGCAGAAAGGAAGTACGGTAAATAGGTATCAGGACTGATCTTTCCATTTAAAGTCTTTTTCACTATAAAAAAACAGAAGAATATAACATGCTTGCATGCTACAATTATACTACATACTAAAATGATGAATAAATGTAAAAAATGCATTTAATATTTAAAAAAACAATTGCAATATTCATCTTCTAGTACAATTATACTACATACTAAAATGATGAATAAATGTCAAAAAATGCATTTAATATTTAAAAAAACAATTGCAAATTCATCTTCTGGGAAAAAATAAACATATGGAAAGAGACACAAATTGTTTAATATGACAGGTTTGGCACAATCCAGATAGAACTCAAAATTGAAGTTTCTTCATGATAAACGGTCTGATTCAGCCCATTAGGATTATTCTGCTAGCCTATAACCACAAAACACAATGGACTTTGTCAAGCATGATAATTTAGGCATTAGTCATAATGATATTGCATTTGCTTACTGAGGACAATATTATCATATCCATCTCCAATGAGCGCAGTCAAATATGGCATTTTAAATGTTTAACTGCACTTGTTTGGATTTCTGGATTATTTGAGTGGTGCTACAATTCATATAACATGACTGGCTTACTCTGATGGTCCACGTCGACAATCATTACTGCAATTATCTTGGTGACTCAGCTTGGAAAATGACAGATGAATGAAGAGGTTTTGCTGCTTTTTGGCCGCTCACCAGGCAAAACTGTGGCATATTCATTCTTCATTTTGTGGGAGTGTTTGTTCATACTCCATCCCTGAGAAAACCAGTTCTGCGGCGGGTGAATGCCAGTAACTCTAAGCAAACACAAAATATTACCCTCAGCATCTATCTATTTCACAGACGTTTTCCGACGTACGCCGCAAAAGTTACTCACTTTAGGCCATTTCAAAATTAGTTTAAAAACCGAGGAATGACCTGTGTGATGGATTGGTCCATCGCAGCTGTTTTAAGCCTGTGATGCTTTCCAGTTAATAACACTCACTTATTATTCATGGTCTAAGAAAAATGTTCGTTTTAGGAGCTTCCACCTGACGTGCACATGGTTCCAGAAGTGAAGGCTTGCAACGTACCATATACACTCATGTCCCCATAAATGTCTTTGATGAATACTTTGTGCATTTAACATTTAAATCAGCAGTGGTAAGATGTCATAGCGCACCAATACACATGATCAAAAGATGGGAAAAAATGACCCCTGCAACAGGGATTCCTCTATTTCCTGCACAATCTGATTTATTTCACATTATTAATGAACTTTGCTGCAGCTCCACTTGTCAGGGCTGCTGTGCAGAGGTCAATAACCAGAGGAAACTTGATGTTAGTAGATCCAGCTTAAGTGATTCTGCGTGGGATCAATATATCAGGACAAATGTCAGGTGCTTTTAATATGTTGATTCATCGCCTCTAATCTGCATAAGCGCAGTGCTCACGAGAGTCACAGTAACCCCGCTCGAGCTGGGAGATTTATAAAGCCTTGCCTGAATTTCCCCCTGCTTTCAGTAAATACTTGAGGTCGTAGGTAGAGGAGGCCAAACAGCAGAAGAATTTAGATTTTTTTTCCTATTGGTCTAGTGGAAATAACATTCAAGATTGGTGGAAATGTGGTTTATTTGTTCATTTTCATTCTATTACTATTTCTGGAGAAAATCTTCCATTAGCATTTCCATTCATCTGGATGAAGAAAAAAAAAATCACAAGTGAATATCTATAATGTGATTTTTCAAGGGATTAATGCATTGCTTAGAAAATAAAGAAATAAGCAAGCAAAAATGTTACTGAGTGCACCTGAAAAGATTAATTGTATTATTTTGGTTAGAATTAGTCTGTGTTTTTATATTTTTCATAGGTGCATAGGATGCAAATATCAATAAAACAGTCTTTCACATTAGCCTAAAATTGTTTCTACACCAGCATGTAATTTTATATGTGATTAAAGTTGATTAAAAAGTAGAAGTGTGCAGAGATTTTGTAAGAAGAAGCAAAAAAGCCTTGGAGGCAGTCATGTTAACACTAAAGGTGACTAAATAGCTGGCTGCATTTTCTGGTAGGTTGCAGAAATCAGTGCAATGGATTGGCAGGAAGAGATTTAGTTGCACGTGGCAGAGGTCAGTGTATTGTGTGTTCTGTGCAGTCAATAATAAAGTAAGGACTTATGCCTGCTGAAAGTTAATGAGCAATCACAAGGACCCTTGGAAAGTCATTTGCATCCTGTACATCGGCTGCACACTTTGGCTCTGAAAAGGGCCCAAGGGATCCAGAGTCATCGGAATGCCACAGCAGGCAAGATGGAGGAGATAAGACCTGCCGCAATGCATCCCCAATGCCTCTAAAAGCAAGAGGATTATCCATAACAAAAATCAGATGAGTAATGCTCTTTGAAAGTTTCAATGCACACAGTCATCGTTCAATTGGTCACTCAAAAGACAATTAGCAGTGTGCTACATCATATTTTCACATTTTAGAAAATTATGACAACCAATTTTAAGGATTTTTTGCATTGAAAGGCGCTATATGTATTTTTTTCCAGCGGCCTCTATTGGTGATGTTTCAGATTGCAACCAATTTTTACAGAGAACGCTCCTGTTCTTGCGCATGCTCTAACACAAGAGCAGGCCCTCATGGTACACGGCCACACTGAGACTTTCAACACACTGGAGAAAGCATCACACAACATGCCGGTTGTAACGTTACACACCCACTGGCAACGTTACAATAATAGGCTACTTTTATCAACTTGACATTGAATAATGCTCCATGCTCTGTACCATGATAACGTTACATTGACTGCATTTAGCCGATTTAACTGGTGTTATCTAGCATAAGGCATTTCACTAACTATTCGTGTATCTTCCACAATCAGGCAGCAATGTCAACAAAAGTGAATGAATAATATGATGACGAAAACAGTTAGTGAACTAGACTAAACAGTTTCCAGTGAAAAAGGCCCTTGCACACTCAGTCCGAAATTCACGTCTCGAAAATTTCCGCACGTTAAAAATAAATACGACTTCACGTGATGTCAATCACGCGTGCCACCGAAACTAGCACACTGCCTCCGAAAACTTTTGTCCGTCATAAAATGAAAAAATTCAAATCGGGTTCGACTTTCTGCGCTTCTGCATATCAGTAACAAGCAGTTTGAATGGAGTTTGAATGATGTTTTGACAATTCAGAGCTACTCAAATCACAAATACGTAAAAAATGCATACGAAAATTACGAACTCAGTGTGCAATGGCCTTAACAGTAAGATTCGTAGAAAGTAACATTACTTGTACTGAACGTGTCTGGAAAATGTGTATCATAAACAATATGCAGTCAGATGAGTGACGTCAGACAGTAGATCAAATACGTAAATTAAAAGTTACATCCTGAAAGACTTTTGGAACAGTCTTCTGTGTTCATTTCATGTCTCGTCTATGTTGTAGTTCACCTTGCTATTTTATTAAAGTTTACCATCATTTATTTCAGCATATCTGAAAACTTAACAATAAAATTAGCGGAGGGCTCTCAATTATCGAGAGACTGATCCGATTTATGTTTCGCCTGTTGAGCTTCAGCAGATAATTTTTGTTTTGTTTAGTTTTTTATATTTATGTGGAGTTTGTGTTGGAGTCTGTGTTGTGCTGGAGACAGGTTGTATTTTGGTGTGATTAGACTCAGTATCGTCCATTCGGTGGATTTCGCAGAAAATTCAACCCGGAGACTTCACATAGAAATAGGAATACTGACATATCAAAAACACCCAAGTGGGTCACTGTGTGATTACAACCCCTTTACACACGCAGGCAATAAAAAAAGCATTCATTTTAGAAGAAAAGTTACATATAGCACCTTGAAATAGAAGTAACTATCTATCTAGAAAGTTTATACAGCGTTCTCTCACATTGAGTGGGATAGAGTAGCATATTACTGCCACAAAAGCAAACTTCTATTGTTTTAAGAACACCATCAGTCATATGTTTGGCTGAAATCTGAATCTACCTGGGCATTCAGGGTGATTGTTGCCATAGGGCTCATTTGGAGCAATCGTCAGGGTTAGTGGAGGGTGGGTAGTCAATTGGAATATTTAGCATGCCCTTGAAGTCAACAGCCATCACTGTGCATGCATGAAGGATTCACTTTATCAAAGGGTGGCACCCTGCCATACTACACTGGTCATGTAATCAACCTTGCTGCTTTCAAGTCAACAGCATGCGGATGTAATCTACATGTTCCGTTCTGTTAACCGTTCTCTTGAATTTTTTTCACCAATTCGGACGCTACACTAATATACTCTCTGTAAGAGTTTTCAGCAGTACCACTTAGGCAGAAACATACGTAAGCCCCTAAAGGGACATGGTGAAGGAAATATATATGAGACGGGTAGGGTAAATTGTGTCAATGCTTTTCATTCTCCGCAAATGTTTTGCGTTTTGAAATTTTGCGTTGGCTAGCAAAAAGGTTTCGTGTTCCACCGAGAAGTTTGCATTCACTCCTGAAAAGAACACAAAAAGTTTTGTGTGTTTCTCAGGGGAACGCTAAACTTTCGTGAGGGAATTTAAAGGCTTTGCGACAAACGCAAACTTTCTTGGAGAACGCAAAAAACATGTCTGTTTAATATTGTTAGGCCTATTAAATATAAGTTTTTAGTTATTGGACTGCACTTATGCTGCTACAAAAAAGTCAGTGAAAAGACGTTAAAATGACTGAATTCTTGCAAAATTAGTGAGGTAACACTTAACAATAAGGTTTCATTAGTTAACATTAGTTAATCAACTGCACTTCTAAAGCATTTCTGTCAGGTCCATTAAGTCAAGAACACACATGACAATAACTGATTAATGATTAGGACACATGGTTTTAATTGACTCATCTAAATAGTGACTGTTTACTATGCCTTTTTAGAGCTGTGCAACAGCAGAAATAATTCAGTTTGCACCAGGAAATTGTATTGAATAAAATGCAATTCAAGTTGATAATTAAAATTTGGCGGTCTGGCTCTGTAACAGCAGCAGCATTATGGAACGCTTACAGTTTAGTACTGGTAGAGCAGAACATTACCCCCAAACAAACCATACCTGGCAACCTCTGTGAATAGACAATTAGACAATTTCAATTCTTAGAAATATTTATGAATAAATACTGAATTAGTTGGCAAAATGTTTCAGTTCAGATGAGTCTCCTGACCATTCATGAACAGCATGACTTTAGCAAAGAGTCAGCAGCATTAGCGCTGATAATGGAAGCGAAGCGCTTGTTTTTTCCAAACGCGTCCGCGCCACATCAAGATAAAAACATCTCAATTCTCAGAATGCAGCAAGCACACCATGGGTCACGTGACAAGAACCAGCAACAGCAACGAAAGATGCCTCCGGAGTGCAACTGCCCTAGCGCTTTGGGAAAAAGGAGAACGCGGCGTGTGCCTACATCTACTGCGTTTTAGGCGCTATATGTGAATGCGCCAGTAAGTGCATCCAGGGGCAATGTAACTACCCCAGCAAACACAGAACGTTCCCCTAACGTTCCCCGAATGGTCCAATGAGGTTATTTTTTTGGGAACCAAACAAGAACGCTATAGGAACGTTCCATGTAGCGTTATTTCAGGTTCCATTTTCATAACATAAGGAGAATGTTTGGGAGACGGTACTCTTAACCTTTGAGGGAAGTTTTAGGAACGTTCTGGGAACCAAAAACGACGTTCCCAGAAACCTAAATTTGTTTGCTGGGTAAGCAGAAGAAGTACCAGTGTTTAGCAGATGAAACTTTCTTTTAAGTAACTCAATAGTGACTGTTTACTGATGTCTTTTTAGAGCTGTGCCACAGCAGAAATAATTAAGTTTGCACCATGAATTACTTACTAACTATCTATCACTGCAAGCGACTTGATACTGTGCTGTATAGTGCTAATAACACTACAATGCCCAGCAGTTGCAAATGACAACAGATACCATTAGCAGCATCTTCGAGCACTTGGCCTGCCAGAAGTGACGCTCAGTTTATTAATCTTAGTTTATTTTAATTTCAACATTTACTAATACATTATTAAAATCAAAAGTTGTATTTGTTAACATTAGTTAATGCAATATGAACTAACAAACAATGGGCAACTAGATTTTTTTAACTAAAATTAACAAAGGTCAATAAATACAGTTACAAATGTATTGCTCATTGTTAGTTCATGTCTAACCTAATACATTAACAAATGTTTGACATATGAGACCTTGCTGATAATAATGTATTACAGGTCTTACACAGCTTACAAATGTCAAACTGTATGTACAGTAACTTACTGTTCATTTGGTTGAAGAAATACAAATAAATAAATGGCAATGAGCTACTGAAGCTACTTGTGTCTGGTATTTAATGATATTTGAATTTCAGCATGCCTCCAATACCAAAATGCAAAAGTAGGAGAGGAAAACAACGCATTATTTTGCTTGGTGCTATTTTTCCAAACAGTAATGGCAATATCATGGCAAGAAACATATTGTTTCCCAGCCCACATCCAACAAGCCTTATTCTAATGTGCCACGGCCATGCGACTTTCTAAGCTTTGTTACAGTCAAGTGCGAGGCCTTCCTCCTTCCTATTTTTAATATATCTGTATAGAGAGAGTGGACCTTACACTGTTCTGCACAAGAAGACAAATGTTTCATTCAAATGCGGCTTTCGCATATTGTGGAAGTAGTAACTGAATTCCCGTGTTCCGGCGGGCCCAGTTCACCGTGTTCAAGCCTGCGTGAGGTGGAACATGTGCACAGCAAAATTAAATTAATGTTCCAGCCGCCACTAGAAAGGTGCATAAATCAAGGCTTTTGATTTGCATGGACTGATTGCCCGCAACCCCTATTCCACACAAAAATAAACCAAGCCTCAAATATGAATGTCAGCCTAAGAACAAAGCACTCTAGGTATTCCTAATAAAAGCTGAGCAAGTGCAGACGAGTTTGTACTTCCACTGGTATTATGTCGCTCTGATGTCAAGTGTGTTATTGGAAAACAGCTACTATTCTCTTTTCATTTTTAAAAGAAATCTATCACAAAAAGTTGTATTTCTGTTTAGGGAAACAACAAAGCCAAGCAGTGAAGCTTCTTAAGTGTTCTTTGACCTGTCAGCACATTCAGACTGTTTATTTAATTATGTTTAGAATATTATTAGTCTATCTGTTGGTCAAATAAGTTATTAAAATTCTATCCAATTAAATTTGTTTCCAAGAAACGTTGCTCAAAAAAAATGCTGCATGGAAACCAAGAAATCGATAAATTTGAAAAATGTGCATAAAAACATGCAGTCAATTGAAGAGGATAATTTTAATTTTTTTTATATAATAAGAAAGATATATGCATAAGCTAAATGGAAACACATTTACCATAAACCCTCCATTAAGCAACAAAAAGATAGAGGTAGAGGATTTGATTGGATAACTGGACCAACCAGCGGACCACTTTCATTGCAACATCTCAAATGTTTGTTTGGTCATTCTGATTTTGGTATAATATCCTCCCAGTGTTTATTGTGTTTTGTTTGCACGCTTGAGGCTGAGGTAAGTTAGGATGGACTGAAAAAAGAGCTTGGGGAGTGCTGTAACTTGCCAATTCTGCTCTCATGCTGGGTCCATGCCATTACATTATTACCTTAATTATATGAGATGACAAAATAAAACGTTCTACTCTGAGCACGCCCTAGGAATTATGCGTTTCTACACTTACATTTATTCATTTAGCTGATGCTTTTATCCATTTATATATGTCAGAGATCACACACCTCTTGGACACAACTATGGGTTAAGTGCTCTGCTCATTGACACATTGGTGTCTCGCAGTGGACTCGAACCCGGGTCTCTCACACCAAAGGCATGTGCTTATCCACTGCACCATCACCACCTAGTCATGTATCAACGGCAAAATGAATCTTCAGAGGTCAGGTGGTACAGTGGCATGTTGTACAAGTTCGGAAAATTACGAATTCTACGAAGATGTGAAATGCTTTTTACAAGTTTAAGGGCCCTATCTTGCATCCAGCGCAAATGATTTTATACACAAACGCATTTATCATTCCTATTTTGCACCAGCGCAAAGCGGGATTTTACTTTTCCACATACGCACGTCGGTAAACTAGAGAATGAAACTTGAGCTACCTGAGTCGGTCCGGCGCAAACATTCCAAAAGTGCTAGTTCCCAAACATCTTGCGGCATATGACCAGAAAAAAATTAGTCAATGGTTACGTTGTGCGTACTTAGATGCTAATTTAAGCGCACATGCTTGGCCAGTGTGAAGCAACGTGCAAACACTGTAGATGATTCTCTCATCTACACACAGATGCATTTTACTTTTTGCAAATGATACATTATTATAAGGAAAACTATTAAAACATGAGGGAAATTATTGTTGTGTTCATGACAATGGGAAAAATAGAAGTTACACATTTACCCAAATTATTATATGCATGTTTTAACTAATTTGGGTGTTTTTGTCCCATCCCCAATGTCACTTCTCTTTCTTTTCTACGTGCCTCGATCTCTCTCGGCTGTGAAGCTCAATTGCTGAAGCGCGTCTGATAAATGCGCCCCTTATAATAGTATTGCGCCATGGAACAAGCGCACGTCCGTTCATCACTTCTTAAAGGGAATGTGAGATGACGCTCTGATTGGATCATTTCATCGTAACGCTAAAACCACACCTATGTAATAATGAAGCTACTTCAGACCAACCCCTTTTAAATTTGCGCCAGGCGCAAGAGGCATCTATCCCGCCGGGAAAATAGCAACAGCGCCGGATCGCCCACAAAGTTACTTGCGCTTTGACACTTGCGTTTCAGATCGTTAAAAATAGGGCCCTTTATCTCTAATAACAGTGATTACGGCATGGTGCACATAAATGCACCTTATTTTCAAATGTTTTATGCGAATATTCAAATTATGTGCATAAGTTAAATTTGCACTTTTGGATGGAAACATTCAATGGCAAGGCTAATGATCTAACTTAACACAGATACGCACACAAATACAGGTAATGAAACCAGTGAGCTCATGGATTCTATCACAGTCAGCATGTCATTAGTATTCCTAAAGCCCTGAGCTAACTTTGATACTAGTCTACTGTCCCATTTTAATCAAGCTTGAAACAATATACAAATGATCTGATCAACTACCTATTATTTTATATTGGGTCTTTTGGGGATGCATTATAAGAAAATATCATAAATTCTGTCCATTTTTTATTGATAGAAATCATACAATTATAAAAACAAACATGTACCATTATCTTCAACTGTGACGCAGGGGAACTAGAATGTGTATGTATCCTGCTGAAAGGGCAAGATGTATATTGAAATGAAATGGAGCCACTCTCAATCTACTTTTCTCATGCTTTTCTTCTGCAGAGACATACATAGGCATGTGGAGTGGGGAAACAGCAGTGCCCTCCCAAAGAATTATGGGATTAAGCGTCCACGCCATATCGCAGTCCCGTATAAAGAGGTTCAGGTGTGGCGACTCACCTCTATAGTTAAAGAGATTATCAACAATGAAAATAATCTAAGAAAAGTTACTCTGTGCTGCAGCCACTGATGAAAAGTCTTGTCGTTTTTGAACAATTTCCCAGAAAAGGCTTTTCATTCTAGAAGTGGGCAAGGAGCCAAACGTCCTGTACTGGTGGCCATCCTCTTAGCCCCCTGATCCCAGCCCCCGTCAATCCGATCTGCAAACTCAATAAAAGATCAATAGGAAAGGATGATTGGCTTTTACATTAAAAGCCATATATTCTGATGAATTTGTCTTTTTCTTCTGTAGTCGACGTGCTGTACCACGATGGAATAAAGGCTCTGAGTGCATCATAAAGACATAAAAAGATGGTATGATATCAAAAAGAGTGAGAAGTGACCTGAAAAATGACAGTCATGCACAGCGATGCTTCAAATCACTGTCAGTTGAGGAACAGAATAAAAGATGAAACACCATACAAAATAAGATTTAGGAACCTGCAAGCTTTTTCAGAATAAAGCGAACAGATGCCACTTTCTCAATTAAAGGCGAGTCTTAATTTGCAATGTACTGCTATAAACAAACAAATTTATGCTGTTGTCTTTATTGTTCAACAGAGAACTGCAGTTCAGAGTCATTTTATGAAAAATGCTGGATCAGAGAAAGTGGCGAGCGTCGGAAATTGCAACCCCATCTGTGTGCATGGTCGTGGTAAAACCCTAACTATTCATGGCCATATGTCCCAAACAGAGAATGCCATCTTAGACTGACAGAGCTGTTTAATAGCAATGGTAAATGGCTCACTGAAGTGAATGTATCAAATGGTTTACTGTGCTGGTATCAAATGTGTGTATTATAATGATTTGAAGCCTCTTTAGACCAATGAAATATTTTGTAGGTCTCTTGTTTGTCAATGTGAAGGCATGTCATATAGAACTAATCAAAATATTGATAACCTGAAATGGTCTAAAATGATCCAAATCACACTTACTTTGTTAATGTCTTTAAATATTCCAGATTATTTTATTGCATATGCCTTAATAAAAAAAACTAAAACTGTGCGACAGTCATTTAAAATACAATGGAACATTGAGGACAGTCGGAAAAGTATTGGCTACATTCAGAATAGCATACTAACATACTACTTTATTTATATTTCTTTTTAATGAGTCAGTCAAAAAATATTCATGAAACAGCCTCAAACCTAAGTTAATGGAGTGAATCAGGTTTACTCAGTCAGTGACTCATTCAGAGGCATGATTCTGGCTTCACAGCTGACTTCTTCACTGAACCACAAGTCATTTTTCAGTTATGTTTGATTCAGAATTAAACAGGAAATATTAGTGAGATGGTGGGATTTTTTAATATGATAAGAATGTAAATAAATATACATATTTACAATAGAGTTTTGCTATATAAATTAATAATGGTAACCTATTCCCAAAAATAAAAAGGCATACTTTACAAAAATATTATTGGTTATAAAATGTACTTCCCAAAAAAGGCAAACCATTATATAGCACAAATACATTTAGGATCAGTGTGGCCGCATCAAATTGGAACAAATTTTAATTGACCAAATTTGGAAATGAATGCTTGTATTCAACAAAATGAATTGATCAAGAGTGACAGACTTTTATGTTATAAAATATTCTATTTCAAATAAAATGCTGCTCTTTTGAACGTTCTCATTCATCAAAGAATACCGATTTTTTTTATCAAGATTTCCACAAATATGTTTCATTGATAATTATCGTAAAAAATGTTTCTTAAGCAGTACCAAATGTAAGCATATCTGAATGATTTCTGAAAGATCATGTGACACTGAAGACAGGAATAAATTGCATTTTAAAATACAAAACATTAATTAAACTGTAATTATCATTATTACAGATTTTTTTTTCAATTGTAATTATCATTTTTATATTATTTTATCAAATAAATGACTGTTCATTAAAACATTACAAATCTTTCTGACTTTAAACTTTTGACCGGTAGTGTAAAATGTCCATTTAAGGAGCCAAAAGAAAGCTCCAACAAAAATTATTTTCTTTTTAATTGTCTGGAGCTTTGTAACTACAGACTAATCCAAATACTAACTTTCTTTAATTGAGGATGTCCCTGGATGTCCCTAAAATAAGTTTTCGTCCAGTTTTACAAACTTTTGTCAACAAATTTGTCTCTAAGCTATAGCCATGTAAAGCCTCACACACACATACACGTGTATTTGTGAGTCTAGGGCAAAGTCAGGACAAGGGCCCCTGTGGGAAAAACACACAAACTTCTTCCTGCAGTGACTCAAATCAATCCTGACTGCAAAGCGTGAGCCGGTAGACATTCCTGTATCAATGAGCCTGGGTCACCAATAAGACCAGGACGAACAAGTACGAACGAACGAGAGAGAAGAAAAACAAGAGGTGGACTGAAGGGGAAAAAAAGAAACTAAAAAGAAAGAGAAACAACTACTTTGGATTTTCAGCTTGCAAATAAAAGAGAAAAGTAATCAATCATGTTTGAGCCGTTTAATTCTCGGGCTGGTGTTCTGGGCAGGGGAAGAATGAAATGGGACAAGACTAGAATATGCAAAGTTGTGTGCTCTTTCAGAAGAGTTGCTGGGAGGGGAAACACGTTAAGAAAAGACAAATTGACATTCCAGGGGAAAACATAAAGGCCTGGTAAACATTTACTGCTCACAAACACTAATTAATCTCCTTGCCAGCTACTATTAATCATATATTAATGAGATTGTCTCTTTGCTTTGCCTGATCCAGGATCCCTCCTAGGTACAACAGGCTTTGAAAGCCAGACATCCACTGACTCAATTAATCTTGCAGCACCTGGTCATAAAAGACAGACTTTATATTAAAAGCAAATAGTCAGAACATTTAAACTGTCCATATCTCACCACACTTATCACACAGGTTACATCAAAGTCAGAATAAAACAATAAGTTAATTCTTCAAAGGAATAAACTGTCAGATGAAAGAAGGCAAAAATTCCAACTAGGAAATAATGAAGTCGCCTTGTGCTCATCAATGTTGTATACTATTACTGGCATCTATTCATCTGCATTTTCTGACTTTTTTTGAATCACGTTGTCCAAAACCAGTACATTACAGCATGGGTGCCTGACATGGACATATTTAACGTATAAAGATTCATTAGGAACGTCAATCAAGCTGAATTTGAATGCAAGCAGCAATTGAAACGTCATAGTTGCAATGAAGATGTCTTTAGACTGTCCTTTAGTTTCCAAGGAGCTGATGTCTTGGCCTCGGTGGTTGGTTTTACTCAAATGAAAGCTCATCTGTCAACTGTCAAGCGCTTTACAATGTAGATATCCCACAATGCATCACTCCTCTTACCATTTCCTCATCTCATTTTGCTTTCAGCTCATTGTACTTCAGTAGGATGGAATTGGGAAACAATGGCAACACATGAAAAAGTAGCTATAGGATTTCTACAAACTATTTGTATAAGCAATAGCAAAGTGCAAAGTGTACTTTCTCAGCCTGGCATAACTGTTGGTCTTTGTTACGTGTTTGGCTCTTTAACTTTCTAAAGACCAAATGGCTGCACATTTCTTTCGAAGTGGTTATCTAGAGGCCACACCACCTACACCTTCGAGCACCTGACCTGTGCATCGGCCCCGCAGAAATGTTTATCACACTTTGGGCATTTATAAACTGAGGAGTGCATTAAACAGAGGAGTCTGTCACTGCATGCTGATGGAGGGAGCTGCTTTGCTTTCTAAGCTGTATGTAGATCAGCAATGGGGTCAGCCAGCCTATACACTTTCCTCGACACATAGTACATACTAATACAGGGCATGGCCTCACACAAGACAATGCATTGAAATATGCTGTGGAGTTACTTTAAATTGTTTGAATGTATTCATATTATTTGAAACCCATGCATCAAACTTATTTTTGTGAAAGGTTTCATGTATAGTGAGAGTTGATAAAATTATTATGTTACAAAAATTTCTACTTCAAATAAATGCCGTTCTTTGGAATTTTTTCACTCATAAAATAATCTTTTTTTGGTTTTGGCACATTGATGATAATAAACATTGATGATAATATCATCAATCCACATTAATGATAATAAAAAAAACGTTTCTCGAGCACCAAATCTGGTGCGTTTCCCATACAATGACGTAGTTCGCTGCTTCACTACCATAGTACGATGCATCATTGGAAAAATCAACTAGCTAGTCACGACTGTTTCCCGAAACCCACTGTCGCAAAGTATCGTTCAACCACGTTGGTTTCGCACGTGGTGGAGTAATAACTACTTTTAATGAAACTGTTTGAGATCCAATTAACGCTAGATTTGTTTTATATAAATTACAGACATGTCATCTGAGGACTATTTCTAATTGTTCTCAGTTGTTTTGCTTTATTACCAGACTCAATATTTGGCTCGTTCTTAGTAGTAGCACGTTCGCACATGCGCACTCTTCAAACACATTACTTCAAATCTTTTGACAAACTAAAGGACGTAAATTCCATTTGTATGTATTCTAAATAAAAGACACTGGTTGTACTGAATGTCAGCTTGCTTATTTTGCTCAAGATAAGGATTTATTACCTCCAAATGTCATGCAATATAGAAAATGATTCCTCTAACCACAGGTTGAGAGCTGTCGTTCAAACCACACAACTTTGCGATGCTGTTTGCGAATGTTCGCTGGAATCGATGGTTTCTGGCAAACATCGAATTATTGAACCATGCTGATAATGACGGAACTTGCGACCATAGTTGGCTAATCCAGTGCTTTGGGAAATGCACCCCAGAATGATTTTTGAAAGATCATGTGACACTGAAAGCCTTGCCATTACAGGAATAAATTTAATTTTAAACAAAATTTTCACAATTTGAATGTATTTTGATAAAATAAATGCAGCCTTGTTGAACATAAGAGACTTATTTAAAAAAAGAAAAAATCTTAATGGTAGTGTTTCTATATTTAGCTATGGCTCAAGTGTCCAAAATACTTTTTAGGGGTCACTGTATACCCTTTTCAGATTAAACCCACCAAGACTGCAATGACTGACACGCATCATTTGTGGATCATGAAAATGGTTTTCACAATAATTTCCTCTGTACTGCTCCAAAGGTGTTATTTTCATATCAAACGTGTAATTTATTTTCAGTGGGCCTCAGAGATTGTTGTTGCATTTAAAAAGAATCATTAATCAGACCATGAATAACAAATAATCGAGTTGTTTAACACATTACCATTTTCCCCACACATCTTCATTTCCCCTCAGAGCAGCCAGACACGTCATTTATGGCAGTCCATAATTCCATAATTGTTCAGCACAAAGAGTTAATATACACAGTGATGCTAATGAAGTGAAACTCATCGGCCCCTTGCGGGAGGAGACCTGCTGTTTAATTACCTTTTAAAAAGTCGTTTGATAGTTGCAAGAGGAGAGCCGCTTTTTCAAAGGGAACAATGACGAGCCTGTTGAGAGCAGGGGTTTGTCTTTCAAATCAAACTCCAGTCGACATCTTCTGGGACCGAAGAAAACATGTGTAAAGAGTTTCTGAGCAGCATGAGCCTAGTTGGCCCTAACCTTTTCTTGTTTCTCTGTCTCTCTGTGATCTTCACAGTCGCATTTAATGCTTCCCATTAAACGGATAAACTCTGGGTTGGAATTAAATATGAATCTGGGAGGAACGATCATAATGAAGCACTTAAGAGGGCCATTGGCATAATCAGACCTAAACTAGATCCCATTTCCATCGTGACCTGAAAGACACTGCACTATATTTATAATAATGGCGTGCCGCATGGGGTGATGACATAATAAACCTCTGACCCGTGGCTGGGTTTGTCACAGATGTGTCGTTTAATGGCAAATACACTCTCTAATTGGTTTCCCAACCCCAAAAGAGATGGTGGGACATGGTTTGTAACCGAACTGATGGGTGCACTCAGCTGCCCTTCCTTGGGCGCAATCCAGGGAGAGTGACAGAGATATATCTTCCTCATGTGCCCCATGGGGGTGTCTGATGGCTTAAAAGCAAGGTACGAACACAAAAACCCCATCGACCTCTGGACGGGAGATGGGAACATATGTGATGGGACTCAGAGGAGGTGGAGGGGAGAAAACGAGTAATGGATGGGGTATACGGTGTAGGTGAGGAGCCAAGAGCTGTCCGAGCAGTCCTGACAGCTGATCTCGCCGAGGGCCTTTTCGCAATGACTGTTGCTTTAATTAAGGGCAGTGCAAAGAGAGGTACTCTCCTACCTTAGCACTTTGAGAAAACAGTGCTACGTGCTTGTCCACAGTCATGTCAGTGTTTGTATTCTCGCTGAAGCGTGCAGGGTACAGGCTAGCGTAGTTTGCTTCAGCCCAAGCTCCCTCGCTGCGGAGGAATGACTCAGCCGGCGCAGGCATGTTTGTGGAGCGCTCGAAAGAAGCTTGTAGCTGTGTGGTAATGTCAACGCTAATGTTATGATCACTTGGGCCGGGGCCTTTGATGACACGGTTAATGAGAAGTCTTGGGGTCCGACCCAGCGGGGTGAAGTTAAGACCTCCCACATCAAACAGTCGTCAGTGCTGGCCAGCCATCCACCCACATCTTCCATCTCAGTGGACTGCTCTGGAAAGCACATTTCTCTGGAGAAATTCCTCCTTCCTCAAGCCCATTTAGGCCTCTCTGTTATGGGGAATTCATACCAGTGGAGGTTCACGGAGGGTCCTGCAGACAACATACTTTAGCAGTTGTCATTTGAAACAACAAATAAGTTGAGTTTTCATGGGCTTTAAATTGAAATGTTACTGGGGAGTGCATTGATACTTGACCTTAAAATTTCACTGAAGTGACAAGGAAGGTTTATATTACTGGCAACTGAACTTAAGTTGTTGTAAAAATGTGTTTTATCTCTACAGGTATTCCATTATAAAAACTGAAAGTGCAAAATCTTACAGGAAAAAAACAACATAGGCTACTATTTTAATTTGAAGTGTGGACATTTTGCATCACTAGTCAACCCTCTACAATGGGAGTTAGGCTACGTTCACACTGTCAGTCCAAATCCAATTGTGTATCGCAACTGTTCAGATCCGATTTGTGTGAAAATGAATCTCTTTAATTTTCTGGAATATATGGATTGGCTTCTATGGAAATGACATTGCGTTGGTAAGCATACGCCAAAAACAACAACAACTACTGAAAATCGCAACATGGAGGGATTTGCATGGAATAGCTGTTGTCTTATTTAAATTAACTGTCTTATGAGACAGCGGCAGAACCATAGGACGCTGATTTTTCCGGTCTGTCATCTCCACCAGTTCCAAAATATGTCTCCGTTATATTGTAATTTTCTGTTTGCCTGGCATTTTGCAACAACACAACATTTTGTTTCAACAGCAACTTTGAGCATGTTTCCTATAACAATGTTCTGACGTTTACATTATACGTGGTGTTAGAAAGTCATATAAACCACACAAAATCCAATCAGAACAGACAAAATGAAATGGAATTCCAGAAATGCACATTTGTAAAAATAGCATTCATGTGACTTTTTGCCGTTCACACTAGCTAAATCTGGGGTGCGTTTCCGTACAATGACGTAAGTTCGCTGCTTCACTACCATAGTACGATGCATCATTGGAGAAATCAACTAGCTAGTCACGACTGTTTCCCGAAACCCATTGTCGCAAAGTATTGTTCTAACCACGTTGGTTTGGCACGTGGTGGAGTAACAACTACTTTTAGTGAAACTGTTTGAGATCCAATTAACGCTAGATTTTTAAATTTAAATTACAAACATGTAATCTGAGGACTATTTCTAATTGTTCCCAGTTATTTTGTTAATAGTTATATTAGACTCAATATTTGGCTCGTTCTTACATAGTAGACACAGAAATCGCTCATGCGCACTCTTCAAACACGTTACTTTAAATCTTTTGACAAACTAAAGACGTAAATTCTATTTGTGTGTATTCTAAATAAAAGGCATCGGTTGTACTGAATGTCAGCTTGCTTATTTTGCTCAAGATAAGGATTTATACCCCCAAATGTCATGAAATATAGAAACGATGTCCCTTAACCACAGGATCGAAGGGCTGTCCGTCAAACCATATAACTTTGTCGATGGTTTCGGGAAACACCGAACTCGTTGAACTATGCTGATAACTTGTTGAACTATTTGATAAAAAAATGTTTTCAGAACTTTGTTTTAGAGTTTTAAAACTGTCGTTCGTGATTCGACTTATCGAGACTGTTTTCCAAAGATGGCTCCTGTCTGTATACATGAAGTGGACTGTCTTTATAAAGTATCTTATTAAACTGTCAGTACACTTACAAAGTTCTCAATGCTTCGTTTTGCATGTAGGGACCCTCATTATGTTACTGTGTTAGTGTGGGTCTATTTCTGAGCCTTGTTAGTGGTTTTAACTAGCAGTTTCTTCTTAACTTATTAAATGCCCCCATATCCTAGCGCTATACGCTAAACAGTTTTTAGAGATACAACTTTTTACATTTGATTATCATGAAAACAAATCTCAGAGAACGGTCGACTAGGTACCATGTGTTTTTAGACCAAAGGTTCATTTTGTGCCAGAGTTCTCCTTTAAGATTACAAAACTAATAGTTCCGGTCCTTGATTCTGGTTGGTTGAGCCACATTTGAAGCCATTGTAAATTACTCAACAAACATACACTAGTGATCTCACTTTTGTTGCTCGTGTGTTTACTTTATGAATAAAACATAATAATATATAAAAAAAACATTAGCTGTTCTAAGTTCAATGTCCACTATAAATTTGAGGCTTATTGCTTTAACTAACATGCTAAAAGACATATCAGTCTCTTTTTTGGAAATCAAGCATTTGGTCATTCCAATAACAGTCTTTGCTTCTAAATGCATCTGTTAACTGTTGTTATCAAGGAAGTTTTATTCATAATGTTTCCCTTTTTGTAGAGTAGACAATCTAAGATGTTGCACCAGAATCATCCCTTGAAGCCAGTATAACCGGGTCAAGCCTATGGTTCAGATATATTGTGCGGCCCTGAATGGAACTGCGAAAATAATTATAAATATATATATATATATATATATATATAAATATAGCTGTGTGAGCTGGGGTGGGGGCCCACTTGGTGGCACTCAACTCTGTGCCTAAAGGACCGGGCTGGCGTACCGGCTTTGGCCTCCATCGCGTCGGAGTTATATGACACACACACACACACACACACACACACACACACACACACACACACACACACACACACACACACAAGCCGTGGCAACCGCCACCCTGGCGCCTTCTCTCAGGGTTATTCTGCACGACGGTGACGAAACGTAACCCCTGCTTTGGAATACATACTCGTACGTACCTCCACAATTGGTAATACATACTGACAGACTTAGCTCAGAACTGAGATAGTTGATATCTGAATGACAGATCACCATAGAAGTCACTGCGAAAAAACGTGACCAGTAACAAAGAGTAATAGTTACTGTAGTCACCATTGAAAATAAGTACTAGTGTCGTAATGATAATAAGTACCTATATCATCATAGGTATGAAGGCACCCTGATGACAAAGAAACTAGTAAGACTATACTTACTGTAATAGATACCAGTATCTGAAAAAAATAGCAAGACTAGAGCATGAATAGAAGACTTAGTAGGTTAAAACTCATCAAATGTTAAACGGCTTGCCATATCTCTATCTGTCGTTTCGACTAGTCACAATTACGTTACAGATATCTTAAATGATAATACAAACTATCCAAAATGTAATTACGACTAGAAAGACGTTGTTGATATCTACAATGTTAATTACGAATAGTCAAACTTAGCTTTTAAATGTTAAAAGGGCTTGCCATACAGAAGTGTAGGCTCAGAGAGACACTCAACATTTTCAAACCAAAATATCTGACTTTCTGTGGGTCCTAGCTCATGAGTGTAAATTAGAAAGTTGTCCGGCTTGAGGAGAATATATGAATATATGAAACGATGAGATCAACATGTGTACTGAGTTTCATATTATTACATGCAAGCGTGTTTGATTTATGGACCAAGTTTTTGGACCCCGTTCCAGGGGGCGCTGTCTAGCCCCCTTGCCACACCCGGGTACCATCTTCAGCCCGGCTCTGATGGCTGTGGGATCTGACCTGTGTGCAAAGTTTCAAGAGTTTTCAAACCCATTAAGGGCCCCAAAAGCCGCTGAAGAGACTCAAAATCATCAAAAAAGGAATGTTAAAGTTTGATGCGTTGCTATGGCAACATTATCTTAGATATTGAATAATGCTTTCACAGCTCTTCATCTGGCGTGTGTTTACATTATACAGATGAAGTTTGAAGCAAATCGGGTAAAAGTAAGAGTGTGATTTCAAAGCATTTTGAAAGTGAAACACTTTCTGCTGCCAGTTGGTGGCGCCACACATCTTGCTGCCCTGTACACTTGTCCACATACACATTTGAAGAATAGTGTAAAACGCTTCTGATCGCAATGTTATCTCATTCGGGCGACCAGGTTCGGGGAGGTAGTTCAGGACGCTTTGTGTATTCAAATCTCAGTGTAATGTAAACGCAATCCAGCCATCGTGTCTGCATTCACACAGGCTGTTGCACTGGAAATCTACCCAGCTCCCCATCAGCTGCTAGAAAAGATGCGATACAAGAAATAAAAACTGATTCCTAAATGCAAATATAAAATTATCTTTAAAAATATTAATTTAAACTTACACTATACTATGTGTGTCATTTTTTATTTTAATTGTGCAACATTACCTGAACGAGGTTGTAATTGCCCCTGCATTCACAGCTAAATGATGGCACCCTAAATAGTAGCTGCATGCTGCTTCTGCCAGAGGAATAATCACCTAATCCAAATTACGCTTATTTTGGAATGCTTTTACATGTTAACCAATCTCCCACTCTGTCAAGAATAGTCACTGCACGCTATAATTACAAACCAGATGATCGACTAGTTATTAATTCATGATCAACCCAGTTATCTCTGTATTTATCAACTTTGGTAAAGTATAAAGTTTGTTAACATTTTTCTTTATTTAATTACCTGGAGATTGCAAGCGATGAGTGAAAGTAACTGGGACATTGTTTTATTTATCATTTTTACTTTACCCTGTGTCGTCAAACATATCCCAATTTAAATATTATGTAGTAAAGATAAATCGTCTCATCAGAGTACAGAGGTGTACTTAATGTGACCAAATGTAAACTCACCATGTCCTTATTTGGTGACTAATCCAATTTGCTCTGATCACACCACGGCCATCGCATGTTAATGCCAAGTGAAACGCAGCCTTTGACTCAGATAGTCACATCCATGTGATCGGCCTCGTAGACGACACACTGCTCAAGTTTTTCATCAAGATCAGTTAACTGTATGCAGAAAGTTTTTACACACTTCCTTTCTGATTTATTTACTTGCTTTTTTGATTTATGGACCAAGTTAATTTAATTAATACACTAATTATATAAAACTATTGTCAATGCACTACAATTTAAACAGGTTATATGCCTTTACTTATAAAAAAATAAAAATAAAAACTTATGTTAAAAATACCAGGCTTAAGAAATGTATTTACTTTAGCAGGCCAGACACACAGTGAAATGATTAAGCCCCCTCCCCTACACACACACACACACACACACAGACTGTGTGACAGGCCTAGGTTTAGAAAGAGCATGATCATATTCAAACTACAATATCTGACTTTCTGTGGGGTTTGAGCTTATTATTGTTAATTAGAAAGTTGTTTGGCTTGAATAGAACAATATACACGGCAAGTTTTGTAACTGTCAGTAAAACTAACCAAGTTATAACACACTTTATGTGTCCTTTTTTAGTCAAAAAATCCGCCACGGCCAAACCGTTCAAGATATCAAAAATCCGTCCGGAATATAGCATCCTCAATGTCTTGACTTCATGCATATCTGAGTTTGGTGGTGATTGGTAACAGCATGGGTTGTAATTTGATGTTTTTCTAGGACAATTATTTAAAAAAAAAAACATAATTCCCTGACTTCCGTTTGAACTGTCGTAAAACTTAGAGCACGAAAGTTGTTTGGCCTGATGTGATCTATGAGTGTACCGAGTTTCATATTAATCCATGCACGTGTGTTTGATTTATGGACAAAATGTCGAATCCTAAAAGAATGCATCCTAAAAGAATGGTAAAGTTTGATGTGTCGCCACGGCAACAGTTTCAAAGATATCAAGAATCCATTCATAGGTCTTCATCTGCCGTGTATGTACATTATACAGATGAAGTTTGAAGCAAATCGGGTAAAAATAAGAGGGTGATTTCAAAGCATTTTGAAAGTGACACACTTCCTGCTGCCAGTTGGTGGCGCTATAACTTTGACTCACAATAGTCACATCCATGTGATCGTCCTCTTACAGCGAACGCACTGCTGAAGTTTCATCCAGATCAGTTAATGTATGCTGAAGTTATGACACACTTCCTGTTTCACGTTTCTCGCCATAGTTTCGTTTCCTCGCCACGGCCAAACCGTTCGAGATATCAAAAATCCCCACACAAACTTTCATCCTCAATGTCTTGACTTCTACGCTGACCGAGTTTCGTCGAATTTGGATCAGAGCTCTAGGAGGAGTATTTAAAAGTTCATTGCGTGTGTTTTACAAAAAAACCTCAATAGCCGACTTCCTGTTGGGCTGGGGTAAAAAGCAAGAACGCGAGGTATAGATGAAATTCTGCTATCGACATGTGTACCGAGTTTCATATTATTACATGCAAGTGTGTTTGAGTTATGGACCAGGTGTTCGGACCCCATTCCAGGGGGCGCTGACGAGCCGCCCTGCCACGCCCGGGTACCAGCTTCAGCCCGGCTCTGATGGCCGCGGGTTCTGACCCGTGTGCAAAGTTTCAAGAGTTTTCGAGCATGTCAAGGGCCCCAAAAGTGCCCGATAGTCGCTAGAAAATAAAAAATAAAAAAAAAAAAAAAATAAAAATAATTCGGAAGGAAAACAATAGGCGCTCTGCGCCCTTTCAGGCGCCTTGGGCCAGAATAATGGTTTCACAAACACACCTCCCAACCCCAAACTAATGCCATTGGTTGATCCAGTGTTGCCATGTCAGGCTGGTCCGAGTACTCTAAACAAACAAACAAACAATGTTCCGATAGCACTACAAAATCGCTTTCTGCTAAATCATCCTACAAATGGCAATACATACTTCAGCCTTAAGCTCTAAACACAGCCTGGCGAGCAGCGCACGCCGGCCCAGCCGGTGGGGCAGCTCAATCCCGGTGCCCAAAGGCACCCGGGATGGCGGGACGCCCCGCCGGCCTTGGCCTCTCCATCGCGAGCTCGCGAGCCAGGCAATCACACACACACACACACACACACAGATACACACACACACACACACACACACACACACAAGCCGGTGGCAATCCCGCCACCCTCGGTGCCTCTTTGGGTGATCCGGCACGACGTGCAAAACCGTAACCCTGCTCTCGCACACATACCAGCACCGTATCCATATTGGAATACATACTAACATACTAGTCAGAACTGAATAGTTGATATCTGAGAATGACAGATCACCATAGAAGTCAATGGACTAAAAATGTGACTACTAGTAACAAAAGAATAGTTACTAGTCACCATTGAAATAAGTACTAGTGTCTAATGAATAAGTACTAGTATTGCATTGAATAGATACTAGTATCTAATGAATAAGTACTAAGAACTAATTAATAAGCATTGGTATGTAATGAGGGAGGACCAGCATCTAATGAATAAGTACTAGTATCTAATAAATAAGGACTAGTGTCTAATGAACAAGTACTAGTATCTTTAAAAAGGTACTAGTACCTAAAAAGAATAAACACTAGTATCTAAAGAAAAGGCACTAGTATCTGAAAGAATAAGCACCAGTAGCTGATGCAAGGCAAGTACCAGTACTTAATGGAGTAGATACTAGTATTTAAAAATAGGCAATTTGGACTTGGCGTAAATCGCGGCCTCTGGCTCTTTATCGCTGTCGCAGCTATTTCACACACACACACACACACACACACACACACACACACACACACACACACACAGACACACACACACACACACACACAAGTCTGTGGCACCGCCACCTTTGGTGCCTTTAGGGTTATTCTGTATGACGTGTAAAAACGGAACCCCTGCTTTGGAATACATACTGAGTAATGTATTCCACAATTGGAATACATACTAACATACTAGTCAGAACTGAATAGTTGATATCTGAATGACAGATCACCATAGAAGTCACTGGAAAAAATGTGACTAGTAACAAAAGAATAGTTACTAGTCACCATTGAAATAAGTACTAGTGTCTAATGAATAAGTACTAGTATCTATTTAATAGGTACTAGCATCTAATGAATAAGTACTAGTAACTGAATTAATAAGCATTGGTATGTAATGAATAAGGACTAGCATCTAATGAATAAGTACTAGTATCTAATAAATAAGGACTAGTGTCTAATGAATAAGTACTAGTATCTTTAAAAAGGTACTAGTACCTAAAGAATAAACACTAGTATCTAAAGAAAAGGCACTAGTATCTAAAGAATAAGCACTAGTAGCTAATGAATAAGTACTAGTACTTAATGGAATAGATACTAGTATCTGAAAAATAAGTACTAGTAGCATGAAAATAGAGACTAGTAGGTTAAAATGATTAAATGTTAAAACGGCTTGCCATACTCTATCTGTCGTTTCGACTAGTCACAATCACGTTACAGATATCTTAAATGATAATACAAACTATCCAAAATGTAATTACGACTAGAAAGACGTTGTTGATATCTACAATGTTAATTACGAATAGTCAAACTTAGCTTTTAAATGTTAAAAGGGCTTGCCATACAGAAGTGTAGGCTCAGAGAGACACTCAACATTTTCAAACCAAAATATCTGACTTTCTGTGGGTCCTAGCTCATGAGTGTAAATTAGAAAGTTGTCCGGCTTGAGGAGAATATATGAATATATGAAACGATGAGATCAACATGTGTACTGAGTTTCATATTATTACATGCAAGCGTGTTTGATTTATGGACCAAGTTTTTGGACCCGTTCCAGGGGGCGCTGTCTAGCCCCCTTGCCACACCCGGGTACCATCTTCCCGGCTCTGATGGCTGTGGGATCTGACCTGTGTGCAAAGTTTCAAGAGTTTTCAAACCCATTAAGGGCCCCAAAAGCCGCTAAGAGACTCAAAATCATCAAAAAAAAGGAATGTTAAAGTTTGATGCGTTGCTATGGCAACATTATCTTAGATATTGAATAATGCTTTCACAGCTCTTCATCTGGCGTGTGTTTACATTATACAGATGAAGTTTGAAGCAAAATCGGGTAAAAGTAAGAGTGCGATTTCAAAGCATTTTGCAAGTGAAACACTTTCTGCTGCCAGTTGGTGGCGCTATATATTTGACTCACAATAGTCACATCCATGTGATCGGCCTCTTACAACGAACACACTGCTGAAGTTTCATCAAGATCAGTTAATGTATGCAGAAGTTTTAACACACTTCCTTTTTCATTGATTTATGGACCAAGTTAATTTAATTAATACACTAATTATATAAAACTATTGTCAATGCACTACAATTAAACAGGTTATATGCCTTTACTTATAAAAAAATAAAAACAAAAACTTATTTAAAAAATACCAGGCTTAAGAAATGTATTTACTTTAGCAGGCCAGACACACAGTGAAATTATTAAGCCCCCTCCCCCTACACACACACACACAGACTGTGTGTCAAAAGACTCAATCACACACACACACAGACTGTGTGACAGGCCTAGGCTCAGAAAGAGCATGATCATATTCAAACTACAATATCTGACTTTCTGTGGGTTTGAGCTTATTATTGTTAATTAGAAAGTTGTTTGGCTTGAATAGAACAATATACACGGCAAGTTTTGTAACTGTCAGTAAAACTAACCAAGTTATAACACACTTTATGTGTCCTTTTTTAGTCAAAAAAATCCGCCACGGCCAAACCGTTCGAGATATCAAAAATCCGTCCGTAATATAGCATCCTCAATGTCTTGACTTCATGCATATCCGAGTTTGGTGGTGATTGGTAACAGCATGGGTTGTAATTTGATGTTTTTCTAGGACAATTATTTAAAAAAAAAAAACATAATTCCCGACTTCCGTTTGAACTGTCGTAAAACTTAGAGCACGAAAGTTGTTTGGCCTGATGTGATCTATGAGTGTACCGAGTTTCATATTAATCCATGCACGTGTGTTTGATTTATGGACAAATGTTCGAATCCCTAAAAGAATGCATCCTAAAAGAATGGTAAAGTTTGATGCGTCGCCACGGCAACAGTTTCAAAGATATCAAGAATCCATTCATAGGTCTTCATCTGCCGTGTATGTACATTATACAGATGAAGTTTGAAGCAAATCGGGTAAAAATAAGAGGGTGATTTCAAAGCATTTTGAAAGTGACACACTTCCTGCTGCCAGTTGGTGGCGCTATAACTTTGACTCACAATAGTCACATCCATGTGATCGTCCTCTTACAGCGAACGCACTGCTGAAGTTTCATCCAGATCAGTTAATGTATGCTGAAGTTATGACACACTTCCTGTTTCACGTTTCTCGCCATAGTTTCGTTTCCCTCGCCACGGCCAAACCGTTCGAGATATCAAAAATCCCCACACAAACTTTCATCCTCAATGTCTTGACTTCTACGCTGACCGAGTTTCGTCGAATTTGGATCAGAGCTCTAGGAGGAGTATTTAAAAGTTCATTGCGTGTGTTTTACAAAAAAACCTCAATAGCCGACTTCCTGTTGGGCTGGGTAAAAGCAAGAACGCGAGGTATAGATGAAATTCTGCTATCGACATGTGTACCGAGTTTCATATTATTACATGCAAGTGTGTTTGAGTTATGGACCAGGTGTTCGGACCCCATTCCAGGGGGCGCTGACGAGCCGCCCTGCCACGCCCGGGTACCAGCTTCAGCCCGGCTCTGATGGCCGCGGGTTCTGACCCGTGTGCAAAGTTTCAAGAGTTTTCGAGCATGTTAAGGGCCCCAAAAGTGCCCGAATAGTCGCTAGAAAAGAAAAGAAAAAAAAAAAAATATAGAAAAAGCAGCCAGTAGCCATCGCTAAAGGCCCAAGCAGCAGGCCCGGTGCCTGCAGGGCACCGGCATGGCGGTACCGTCGGCTTTCTGTGGGTCCTAGCTCATGAGTGTAAATTAGAAAGTTGTCCGGCTTGAGGAGAATATATGAATATATGAAACGATGAGATCAACATGTGTACTGAGTTTCATATTATTACATGCAAGCGTGTTTGATTTATGGACCAAGTTTTGGACCCCGTTCCAGGGGGCGCTGTCTAGCCCCCTTGCCACACCCGGGTACCATCTTCAGCCCGGCTCTGATGGCTGTGGGATCTGACCTGTGTGCAAAGTTTCAAGAGTTTTCAAACCCATTAAGGGCCCCAAAAGCCGCTAAGAGACTCAAAATCATCAAAAAAAGGAATGTTAAAGTTTGATGCGTTGCTATGGCAACATTATCTTAGATATTGAATAATGCTTTCACAGCTCTTCATCTGGCGTGTGTTTACATTTGAAGCAAATCGGGTAAAAGTAAGAGTGCGATTTCAAAGCATTTTGAAAGTGAAACACTTTCTGCTGCCAGTTGGTGGCGCTATATATTTGACTCACATCTATGTGATCGACCTCTTACAATCGAACACACTGCTGAAGTTTCATCAAGATCAGTTAATGTATGCAGAAGTTTTAACACACTTCCTTTTTGATTTATTTACTTACTTTTTTGATTTATGGACCAAGTTAATTTAATTAATACACTAATTATATAAAACTATTGTCAATGCACTACAATTAAACAGGTTATATGCCTTTACTTATAAAAAAAATAAAAATAAAAACTTATGTAAAAAATACCAGGCTTAAGAAATGTATTTACTTTAGCAGGCCAGACACACAGTGAAATGATTAAGCCCCCTCCCCTACACACACACACACACACACACACAGACTGTGTGACAGGCCTAGGTTTAGAAAGAGCATGATCATATTCAAACTACAATATCTGACTTTCTGTGGGTTTGAGCTTATTATTGTTAATTAGAAAGTTGTTTGGCTTGAATAGAACAATATACACGGCAAGTTTTGTAACTGTCAGTAAAACTAACCAAGTTATAACACACTTTATGTGTCCTTTTTTAGTCAAAAAAATCCGCCACGGCCAAACCGTTCCGAGATATCAAAAATCCGTCCGGAATATAGCATCCTCAATGTCTTGACTTCATGCACACTCGAGTTTGGTGGTGATTGGTAACAGCATGGGTTGTAATTTGATGTTTTTCTAGGACAATTATTTAAAAAAAAAAAACATAATTCCCGACTTCCGTTTGAACTGTCGTAAAACTTAGAGCACGAAAGTTGTTTGGCCTGATGTGATCTATGAGTGTACCGAGTTTCATATTAATCCATGCACGTGTGTTTGATTTATGGACAAATGTTCGAATCCCTAAAAGAATGCATCCTAAAAGAATGGTAAAGTTTGATGCGTCGCCACGGCAACAGTTTCAAAGATATCAAGAATCCATTCATAGGTCTTCATCTGCCGTGTATGTACATTATACAGATGAAGTTTGAAGCAAATCGGGTAAAAATAAGAGGGTGATTTCAAAGCATTTTGAAAGTGACACACTTCCTGCTGCCAGTTGGTGGCGCTATAACTTTGACTCACAATAGTCACATCCATGTGATCGTCCTCTTACAGCGAACGCACTGCTGAAGTTTCATCCAGATCAGTTAATGTATGCTGAAAGTTATGACACACTTCCTGTTTCACGTTCTCGCCATAGTTTCGTTTCCTCGCCACGGCCAAACCGTTCGAGATATCAAAAATCCCCACACAAACTTTCATCCTCAATGTCTTGACTTCACGCTGACCGAGTTTTGTCGAATTTGGATCAGAGCTCTAGGAGGAGTATTTAAAAGTTCATTGCGTGTGTTTTACAAAAAAACCTCAATAGCCGACTTCCTGTTGGGCTGGGGTAAAAGCAAGAACGCGAGGTATAGATGAAATTCTGCTATCGACATGTGTACCGAGTTTCATATTATTACATGCAAGTGTGTTTGAGTTATGGACCAGGTGTTCGGACCCCATTCCAGGGGGCGCTGACGAGCCGCCCTGCCACGCCCGGGTACCAGCTTCAGCCCGGCTCTGATGGCCGCGGGTTCTGACCCGTGTGCAAAGTTTCAAGAGTTTTCGAGCATGTTAAGGCCCGAAAAGTGCCCGAGTAGTCGCTAGAAAAAAAAAAAAAAAAAAATTGGATAAAGAGGGGCTGCGTCTTCAGGTGGCCTAAATATCTGACTTTCTGTGGGGTCCTGCAAGCTCATGAGTGTAAATGGAGAAAGTTGTCCGGCTCTGAGGAGAACATATGAACATACTGAAACGATGCGAGATCCAACATGTGTACTGAGTCTCATATTATATTACATGCAAGCGTGTTCCATCTCACTGGACCGAGTTTCGGGACCCCGTGTCCAGGGCGGCGCTGTCAGCCCCCTTGCCAGTACTCTCTGGGTCTACATCTTCAGCCCGGCTTCTCGATGGGCTGTGGGATCGGACCTGGGTGTGGCAAAGTTTCCAAGAGTTTTCAAACCCATTAAGGGCCCCAAAAGCTCAAGAGACTCAAAATCTATCAAAAAAAAAGGAATGTTAAAGTCTTCGATGCGCTGCTATGGGCAAAAATCACTCTAGATATTGAACAATGCTTTCACAGCTCTCCATCTGGCGTGTGTTTACATTTTCCGAAGCAATCGGTAAAAGTAAGTAGTGTCCAACTTCAAAGCATTTTGAAAGCTGAAAAGCATTCCTGCTGCCAGTTGGTGGCGGCCATATATTCTGACGACACATCTGATGTGACTCGACCTCTTACGACGAACACACTGCTGAAGCTTCATCGTATATCAGTTAATGTACGCAGAGAAGCTTTAACACACTTCCTCTTTGATTTATCTCACTGTACTTTTCTCTGATCCTCATGGACCAAGTTAATTTAACCAATACACATGAATTATATAAAACTATTGTCAATGCACTACAATTAAACAGTGTTATATGCCTTTACTATAAAAAAAATAAAAACAAAACTTATGTAAAAAATACCAGAGCTAAGAAATGTATCCACTTTTAGCAGGCCATAGACACACAGTGAAATGAATTAAAGCCCCCTCCCCCTACACACACACACACACACACACATGATGTGCCAGGCCGCAGGTTAGAAAGTAGCATGATCATATTCAAGCCACAATATCCTGACTTTCTGTGGGTTCGAGCTGATCTGCCACTGTTAATCACAAGTAAGTTGTTTGGCTTGAATAGAACAACATACACGGCAAGTTTTGTAACCGTCTAGTAAAACTAAACCAAGTTATAACACACTTTATGTGTCCTTTTGAGTCAAAAAATCCTTGCCACTGGCCAAACCGTTCCAGCACATCAAAAATCTTGTCCTTTGGAATATAGCATCCTCATGTCTTGACTCCATGTATATTGAGCAAAGCACTGTAATCTGAACCAAAATATCTGCACATGAAAAAAAAAAAAAAGATG